>LPNX010264923.1:154007-265300 GCA_001517045.1 Pseudotsuga menziesii
GGTATATCACCATTATTAAACGAGGTATGATGATGATGATATATTCCTTTCTATTTAATTTTTAAGGAGGCTACGACCTATAGTCCCTTAACAATTAACTCATTAGGTTGTTTTTCTCTTTTTTTAAATTTTAAACATTAACTCCTTGACTCTTTTATGTCGACGTTAAAATGATTGCAACTCCCTCTATCAGGGGTTAATCTTATTAGTATTAAGTACTAAGCTATGTTGTCTTAGATGGGATAAGTTTTTAGCAAAGTAGGAATCCCTTATAGGGGAGAAACTTATATCTAATATTTCCATAATTAGGACGATACATAATACTAAAATATCAAATCATGGCTCCCTAACCATTCACTTTTAGCCCTTGTGGGTTTAATTGTCTCATCGTTAGTTGTATCAATATCTTAAGTCTCCAAGTTTTCCACTTAGTTAATTAACTCATATAGATTACAAGCTTTTGTTTCTGGTGGGGCCTTGGGCTTGAGCTCCTCACCAAAAACAAGTGCAATAAACATTTGTAATTAAAAAATATTTAGGGTATACGAGAGGGATGTTACATCCTTCCCCCTTTACAAATAACACTGTCCTCAGTGTTCCTATTTTCAACCAATTTCCTTGTTCTCCTGAGTCATCTTTTTTGGCTTCATTTTTTCTATTTTGATCCCCTTAGATCTTTCTTGATATTCACAAGTCATTATTGTTCAAGACCTGCAGTTTCTTGTAACAAGATTGGGTCTAGCACAAAGTTTATTCAGTAAAAACATGCCAAAATTTTATAATTCAACTTAAACATAACAATGGATCCTTCTTCAATACAATAATTTCAACTTATGGAACATCTTCTAGTCTTTATTGGTGTCATAATACCTAATTATTTTTCCATAATGTAATTGAGTCATCAGTAAAGTAGAATTACTCATCTTTTGGGAGGATGTCTTTTATCTCCAACATTTGGATAATAAATAGTCTTCAACATGAGGTAAAGCTTTCTTTCATTCGCAAGTCAACCTCATATTTTTCACATAATTTTCACTTAGAAACATAAAAATTCCTCACACCCCCTCTCCTTTTGAGAGGGTTTTACCTACTCAGGTCCTTTCTCTGCATTCAACAGTCTAATCACTTGGAAAATTTAAAACACATGTTCATTAGTTATAACATGGATATGAAAAACCTTCCCCAACACATTTGTTGATCATCAAACACTCCCAAGAGTTCTTTTACAAATTCCCATGTGGACTTACGAACTATACTTAAGGTTACTCTCCCTTTTGATTGCTAGTCAAAAAATTTCTCCTCAATGATGTCAAACATCGTCCTGCCTTCTAGATGTCAATATATTTCCGAGGTCTTGATATTGATATCACAACTCTTTCACAATTCCCCTCAAGCCTCCTCGCTTGACTCCAGGAATTCCTTTTCCACCCAGCCTCTCGTTTGATTCCTAGAAAACTAAGGTAGAGTTAGATCATCAATTTTCTTGCCACTTCATTTTCCTAACACCAATGTGCTCACACAGCAATAACTTTTCTAACACCATTTTTCTCCCACAACGTATGTTTTTATTGTTCATATTTTATGTTACTTAAAAATTTTATTATTTGTGACACACAGACTTTGGTGCTTATGTGATTTCACTGTCATTGCCCCATTCCATGAATCACCTTTATGATTAGTTGAAATACAATCATCGTCTACTGATAAACAATAATTTCACCAATTTAATCATTAACAATTCTTAAGTTGTAATGATTTGTACTGCTACCATCATTCACGATTCATACAATTTGTAACCAACAAATAGCTCCTTACTCATGTTTGAGCAATTGAGTTCACGAGTGAATTTATATTCCATGTTGATCATGACAATGGTCATAATAATGGTAACAGCCTACAATGTGAGTTCATAATAACATAATCCAAAATTAATCCTTCGTTTATAAAAACCTCAAAATCCAACAGTTATCAAAAAAGAAAAATATCCCTTATTCCCGAGGGTTTTAACTCCACTTTTCAATCCTGTGAGTTTTGTAAGTAACACTCCATTTCGATTGGAAGTGTTCCTGGCATAATCCTGCAATGTTAGCACATAACATCATATGACGTTCATTTACTCATCATTTGCAAGTACTAGTAGTAATTAAACACCTTTACTGATCTGCCATTAGCTAGATACGAGTGAAGGGAAATTCCAATTCTACACAACAATACTAAGTGGTAAGCTAAAGACTTAGAAATCACAAGTGATATCTAGTTTAATCTTCCTATTAGTGTATTTGGACGAAACCTTATACTCTTTGTTGGGTCTTTTGTACTTTGAGTAACCCCCTTTTTTAATAGGGCCATGCAAGTCGTGAATACACACATGTTAAATTTTTTTATAAAATGATAATGGATAATGTTCATTACAGGTAACTGTAGGTTTAGAATATTGTTTCCCCGAAATCAACCCACTTATTTAACAAGAATTTCAACGTCGGTGCAACACACTTTACCCAACATTATTTCAAACAACCAAAATGTTTTAACATGGTGGGATGTATTATATTAGATCTCGTTACTTATATACGAATAATTCCTAAGATGGTAACCACATAATCATAACTCAGCCTTTAACACAAGAACAAAATCATAAAAGCATACATCTTGATACTTAACGTAATTTTCCCGATCACTTAAGTCCATTATTAGATACTACGCTTATGTTGTCACACATTTCATGGAATACACCAATACCCTATGGGGTATTGTTTTGCTAGGTTGCCCACACTACTTCTACTTGTAGCAATTTAGGTTTGTCCTATAGTGAGATTTTAATTTAGACTTCCCTTTAAGTTATAGTTGATGTGTGCATGTTTTCTTTAACCATATATGGAACGATTAGTTCTGAACCAAATCTTATGATAAGCGTAACATTCTCATGCCTATAAACTTCTTTACATGTGACGAGTGTTTTGAAAATCTTCCTCAAACAGTGGTGATTTCTACTCTACCCACTACTTAGCGGTCTTGGGACTTTGCAAATATTTACATCATCAATACTCTTCACAAAGCATAGTAGACACATGGTCTTCCATTATTATTATTTATGCCTTCATATATCTTTTAACAAGCAATTCTAAGAAATTGACGATACTTCTTCCTTAATGTATCAGGAGAAAAATTTATAGTCCAACCTTTTGTTTTGAGTGTGTAAACATAAACATAACCCTTACGACATGATGAAAATTACTCATACACTTTTGTCGAAAATGTAACAACATACATTTTCCATGACACTTCATTCCTTTATCCTCTTAGTTACCTCTTTCTATTTTTCTTTTTGAGGGCCCACTCGGATAACTTGCTTCCCTCGTCTATCATTGTCATGCATCCACAAACAAAATCATTTCGGATGGGTTAGTTTTTACTCATCTCCATGCTTCCTAACTTTATGTTTATCCCAAATAGGATCGAGTGCTGTCACTTAAGCTCTTTTACCATTTGTAACATCCCCTAAAAATAAAAAATAAATATTTGTAATAGAAGACAACTTATACATTTGATACAGCCACACAACTAGTACCATCAATCATTCCTCTAGATTTTTGTCTTGTTATGAAGATATACTTGCAGCATTATTAATTATTCCTAACACACACATTTTAAACATACATTGACTTGAAACTCCTTAACAAAAGTGGGTCTCTTAGTGATTAAAAGTTCATATTCCAATCATTGATCTTTATCCATAATGCATCTATCATCAATGGTGTTGAGTTATAGACCTACTATCCCCTTAATCAAAGATGCTTTGTTTAAAGGACTATCCATTATTTATTTCTAACTAATGAAACAGAAGAGGCACACTTATATTCATATTAATAGCATATCTTTTACTATCTTGAATCAACATTTTATCAGTCACGTTGATGACAATATCTTAATGTAATTCCAACAAATTATTATTCGTAACCTTAAGAGGTATATTCCATAAGCATTTCATCATTAAGGTGCCTTTAAAACAATTCTAGTGTGCTGACAAAAACATTATGATAATAATATATTTCCATGGTTGTCCTTTCTAAATTATTTAATCAATTGACAAGGTTGCATAACAATGTTATATGTACACAAACAATACAAGGAAAAATAGAACATTTAAACACAAAAACGAGAGAGACACCAATGGACGTGGTTCACCCAATCCATGGGTTACATCCACTAAATTGTCGCATCATATAATAATTATCCAAATAGCAGGTTATAATCCACAACAACTTTGTTGCCATAATTTATTTTTGTTAAATCTCATAGACTCCCTCTCAGAGAGTATTGCTAAGCCATTCACTACTACTATCAATCTACGACAGGATTATTTAACAATTATTCCATATCCTTACAATATTACTATAAAAAAATTCAACATCCCTACCTCGTTTAATCACAATGCTGGTATATATAAACATGGCAAGTGAAAGCTCAAAGTAACATTATAGGCCTACATCATGCATTTGGAAGATATGGAGTAGTTTATCCTTTAGCTCATAAGCAGTACCTAAATCACAGCTATGGTTTAACTAGATCGGTAATGATAGTTCCAAAACACAAACATGGATTTGCTAAACCGATACTCAATCAAAACAGTCAAGTATATCTTCTAATCACAACTATAAGATCTATCTAAATCTGTAATAAAACTCAAAAATGAAAATATGGATTCCCTATATCCATACTTAAACATAACAACCAATATAGCTATGATCTATCTAGATTTGGAATGAAACTTCAAAACGTAAACTGAGATTTTCTAGATCCATACTTAATCAAATACACAGTTGTCTTTATACATCTATATCCCATCTACATCTCATCTACGGTTCTGTAGTGGAATCCAAATGCAAACAAGGATTTCCTAGATCCAATACTTAATCAAATACACAGATGTCTTTATACATCTAGATTCACATCTACAGTTATGTGGTGGAATCGAAAAAGAAAACAGGGATTTGATAGGTCCATACTTAATCAAATACACAGTTGTATTTATACATATAAATCCCATATACATATCATCTACGGTTCTGTAGTGGAATCCAAATGCAAACAAGGATTTGCTAGATGCAATACTTAATTAAATACACAGTCATCTTTATACATATAGATTCACATCTATGGTTCTGTGGTGGAATCTAAAAAGAAAACAGGGATTTGCTATATCCATACTTAATCAAATACACAGTCATCTTGATACATCTAGATTCACATCTATGGTTCTCTGGTGGAATCCAAAAAGCAAATAGGGATTTGTTAGATCCATACTTAATCAAATACACGGTCATATTTATACATCTAGATTCACATCTATGGTTCTGTGGTGGAATCTAAAAAGAAAACAGGGATTTGCTAGATCCATACTTAATCAAATATGCATTCATCTTTATGCATCTATATTCACATCTATGGTTCTGTGGTGGAATCCAAAAAGGAAACAAGGATTTGTTAGATCCATACTTAATCAAATACACAGTCATCTGTATACATCTAGATTCACATCTATGGTTCTTTGGTGGAATCCAAAACGCAACTAGGGATTTCCTAGATCCATACTTAATTAAATACACAGTCATCACTATACATCTAAATCACATCTATGATTTATTTGGTCTTCTCGATCACATCAATAAATATTGAGAACCTATGATACAAGCAAGGAACTCACATGACCATCCAAAATCCTGTCAAAACACAGTAACTGATGTGCTTACCCTATACAATTTGATGGAATAACTTAAGATTATCAGAACGAAAAAAGAAGAGAAGCCAAAAGTTCCCCGAGGCCATTAACTTCTACCTTTATATCTCACGAATAG
This sequence comes from Pseudotsuga menziesii, assembly GCA_001517045.1. Lineage (NCBI taxonomy): Eukaryota > Viridiplantae > Streptophyta > Pinopsida > Pinales > Pinaceae > Pseudotsuga > Pseudotsuga menziesii. The sequence continues at coordinate 159,863 of LPNX010264923.1, forward strand.
AAAATCAAAGAAGTTAGAGTATCCTTGAACCAAGATGTTTGTGGTTGATGATCTATGGACGGTATGGGTTCCTATGAAAAATGACCATTGGGTGTTGATGAAGGGGTAAATTCAAGGAGAAAACCCCATATTGCCCATATAATTTGTAGCAAAAAATGAATAATAACAATACTGTTTCGAGGAAGGTATAGAATCGTTTAGGTTTCAGAGGGAGAGATCACAATTCTCACTTTCAGCACAGGTGGAGGGGGTCGATGTTCACATAGAAGCAAGGTTTCCCAATGCAATCCTTAGTTCCCAAGCCCCAACATGTTAACTAGCCACGCGCTCCTCAAACATAAAAGATAGATTGCTCCAATCGATGTCGATTATGGGTGGTTGAGGTTATGGTCGTACTTGTTGGGATGAGTATCACACTAACAAGAACCAATGATTTAACCCATGAATTTTTTTTTAGCCATGGATAGCTCTAACGAAAAGAAGAGTACAGAAGGTGGTCCATCATTCACTAAATTTTTATGTTTACTCTTGAGCACATCCCACACAACTAGTAAAAGAAAAATGAAACCCTAAATCTGTATCAGTTAAGGAACTGAAATACTCAAGCATCACACGAAATTTCTCCAAGCAAACAAATTCCCTGAATGAGATGAAGTGCTGGTGATTTTTCCTTTCACTCGACGTTCCATTTCCACCCCCCTTCAAATGAATTTCATAACTTCTTAAATAGACAAATGAGAAATTGTTTTTCCCTATGGTGCACTAAGTTTCCCACAATTAAGGCATTAAATATGCCATTATTTTTGCCGAGGTAGGTTTCCCTTAATTTCGTCGTCAAGTAACCAGTAACCATCTGGAGGCATGCGTCTAGCCCAAAACAGTCTTTTAGCCTCACTAAAATATTTCTTTTAACTAAAATATAATGGTTAAAGAAATTATGTATATTGTACACTCAACAAATACTTGTGTGGGATAAATTATGTAGACACTAAAAAGAGGATCATACAGGTTTGCTAATAGTTAACCAAGGGATCATCTTGATCACGACCTATTTCAACTTGGCACCTAAGGATTTGTTCATCAAAGGAATCGTTATATTTCTTTGATTTCCCCAAGTGCTTGATGCTCCTTCCGATGGAACAACCCATTGCTTGTCTTAAATCCCATCTTCTTAGTTGGGTTAACTACAACCCTCTTTTATTTTATATATATATGTATATAACAATGCCACTAATGGGAGTGGACCACAATGGCATAAGATAAATATAATTTACTCATCATCCCTACCAACATAGGAATTTCCCTATTACAATTTAATATATATATGTAGATACACATATATATAATTAATTTCATATATTAATCACAAGTACTATCAAGTATAATATAAGTCTCTATATATTAGTATAGGTAGATGGTATATCGCCATTATTAAACGAGGTATGCTCATGATGATATCTTTCATTCTATTTAATTTTTAAGGAGGCTATGACCTATAGTCCCATAACAATTAACTCCTTAGGTAGTTTATCTCTTTTTAAAAAATTTAAACTTTAACTCCTTGAATATTTTATGTCGAAGTTAAAATGTTTGTAACTCCCTCGATCATGGCTTAATCATATTAGGATTAAGTACTAAGCTATGGTGTCTTAGTTGGGATAAGTTTTCAGTGAAGTAGGAATCCCTTATAGGGGCGAACCTTATCTCTAATACTGCCATAATCAAGACGATACATAAGACTACGGTATCAAATCATGGCTCCCTAACCATTCACTTTTAGCCCTTGTGGGTTTAGTTGGGCCATCGTTAGTTGTGTCAATGTCTTAAGTCTCCTAAGTTTTCCACTTAGGTAATTAACTCATATTGATTACAAGGTGTTGTTTCTGGTGGGGCCTTAGCCTTGAGCTCCTCACCAGAAACAAGTACAATAAAAATTCGTAATTAAAAAATATTTAGGGCATGCAAAAGAGATATTACACACATCATAAGATAGTATCTAAGTACCACATCCTATATTTAGGATTTTATTAATGAAAACATTTAAACATATATTGTCATCGTGAAATAAAGGAATTCCATGATAATCATAACATTGTAATCACACAAACATAGTAACACCATAAATATTTTGATTTGATCATCATCATCTGTATGCAATATAATCCATCACATGTGTGCATGACATTTAATATTTAGTCGACCATATCATAAAGAAAGTGGTATCCACATAAAACATTATATCTTTTACATCTTAGCTATAGAAATAAAATAAAACATATATTGTCATCTTTAAACAAGAAAAAATATCATCATAAAGTATAGTAATAGCATATAATCAGGTCCATCATGTCATATAGTATAGTTTCCTAAGTCGAGTTGAGTCGAGGAGATAATAAGAAAATAAAATAATGTATGTCCAAATGTCATATAGTTGTCTAATCAAAATATGGGGCATTACATTGTTCTCACAACTTATCAAAAATCGAGTCAGTCCATAGTAGTTAGACACACAGTGAAACATTTATCATCTTAAGCTACTCAATGCATGACATAATCAATTTGAAGATAATACAGTGTCTACTTAGTTGAACTTAATCATTTAATGACTACTTCTCAAATATAAAATGCTAGAGTGACTCAAAGCTCGACTTCCACTTTCATCCCAACCATTGACTCTACTTGGCGTATGTATTTCCACATAGAGCCACCGACGAGCTCGAAGATGAATCCACTAAGGTAGGTTTATACTCTCAATCTGAACGGCCTAATCATAACCACTAATACATAGATTCTAGACTGTAATATACGAGAATGAAGTTACTGTTTTACAAGAGATGACTTGTGCACTCAGAAACTCATACCTAGGGTATGCCAAGACCGGATCTGAGTTTTCCTTCAGGAAAATCGATACACATACAACAGAGAAAAATGTAAATCCCTGGTAATGCGCAACAAAGTTATGGATCTCTTTGGATCTGTTGTCTATCAACAACATATACTACATCCAAACGAAAACAAATGGGAAACACATACAATTGTATACATCCTGACACATGTGCCATATCAAAGACGAAATTCCAGTAGTAGCGCATACCATATACAAGTCATATCGTAGCCTTGTGCAGATCAAATATGCAGAGACATTGTGTGTGTATATATATATATATATATATATATATATATATTCCAAATCATATGACAAAACGTTAGCATATGATATACAAATCGAATCACACGCAGACAAGTATCTCTTCCAGCTATTAGCAAGACACAAACAAACAAATACCTCTTCCAACTCTTAGCAAATCATAGGAAACAGTAAATCATCAAACACACGGTACATGCTTCATATCTTAATGCATGCAGCTCAAAAACTCCAAATCTTAAAACATGAAGTAATAAACTATCAAATTACATTTTCCATGCTCCAGATCTTAACCCAGGAAATAATAAATCATCAACCACATTTTCTGTGCTCCATATTTTAACAAAACGAAAATATTATCAAAACACATACAACGCAATTACCTCTAGGATCGTCACATAAGCCACAACAAAAGGGAAAAAGCATAATGTTTATTTCACAGTTCTGTTGTTTACCCAAATCAAGCAAAATGAAAGAATAAAAGGTCTACAACATAAATACATGTTCAATCCTGAACATAAAAAAAATCATCAAAACACAGATATACCTAACAGGATGGATCTTAACGCGGGTAGTAGATCATTTGTCGGTTTTCCCAAAATGCAGCTGTTAAGACACAAACCAAAATAAATGAGATGCATCCCAAGTTTTCTTCAAATTAAAAACACAGAAAAGAATCACGAAACAATCGCAGGTCTCTTTCACATCTCAAGTGCATACAGGAATCATGAAATGTATCACAAGGTGTTTTCACATCTTACAACGCATACACGAATCATGAGGAGGTCTCTTTCACATCTCACAAAGCATATAGAAATCATCAAAAGTATAGCAAGTCCCTTCCACAACTAAGAAAGCATACGACAAAATCATGAAAAGTATAGTAGGACCCTTTCACAACTAAGAACGCAGACAAGAAAATAATGAAAAGCATAACATGCCCCTTTCACGACTAAGAACGCCGATAAGAATGAAAAAGAAAAAGAAAATCTATGCACGCCATATCCCACACCTGCCTGTGGCAAGTGAACTCCTCTCGAAATAAATAACCCAAAAGAAAAGAAAAAATCCTCCTCGATGTGCATACTATCCAGTACTATCCTGAGTTGATTTTTTTTTTTTTCAGAGAAAAAATACCAGTCTTTGATATTCATAGGAATCAAAAGACATCATTTACAAATAGAATCCATGATCACAGGAAAAAAACAATGCAGAAGCATAATGCTGAATCAAAGCTATCCAAGCCAATCAAGAAAAGACAAAGTCTGATCGTAGCAGACTTTTCTCATCATCCCTGATAGATCAGGTCAGAATATACTGAAAATGTTGGAAAGATTGTGGTCAAACAGACAATCCTGAGCAAAACTCACAGGCAGAAGGACTTAAAACGAACAGATAGTGATAATCAACCAGATGCTGAAAACATGCTGAATAAAAAACAAAAAAGTCTCAGCAACATCAAAAAAGAACAAAATTGCCTTGCTTAATGACCAATGCATCCAAAGTTTCCGTGAAGATCACTGAGATCACTGAGTTCAGTATTAGTAATTATAATTATTACACCAAATATTTCATCGTTCATGTGAAGCAGAATGCCCCTTTTTCGTTGTATATACACTAAAGTATTCGTGGCATTTATGCTCGAGGAAGTTCACCTTTAAAACAAAAGATGACTTTACTATATATATATATATGCATGAAGGTGTAAGAGATATTTGACATTGACTATCAAAGTCACCATACATCTTCAAACAAACTCATTTTCTTCTTTGCATTTTAGCGCTCGATATATCAAAAATTCCATTTACTTGTAGAGAATACGCTATTAGGGAATATATCTTGCGTAAACCAAAGTGGTAATAATGATATCAAAATCTTTCTCGAGGAACATAAGTGATGTTAACTAGTTCACCATCTCTTCTAAAATAATGTATTGTGTGAAATGCATGAGGTTTAAAAGAATCCCATTCTAGTACTTAACTAGTTTAATAGGTAGATCAATTTCTTTTTTAATACCAAGGCTCCATGATGGAATATACTTAACATTAAAGGATTCCCAAATATATATATATTTTTAACCCTTAACCTTTACCCTTAGCATATTCGTCCGAGATCATTTTTCGTCGAGCCAAGCTTTTAGCGTCCAAAGCTATCAAATGCATCCATAACTTCTATAAAGTCAAAATTGATACTTACAGTGCCATTTACTTACACTGTGTTTTTTAGGTAGAGGGTGTAACGGGTTGTTACATCCTTTCCCCCTAGAATAAACACCGTCGTCGGTGTTTTACGTATGTTGGAGAATTTCGTCTTCCTCCCTTCTCCGGGTTCTCCTTATTTTCTTGCACATACTTTGTGTTATCCTCCAGCTTTGTTTCCTTCTAACTTGTTCCCTGTACAATATCACAAGATCTTTTCAAAGTGTCATTCTTCATGGTAATTCTTCAACGACAATCTTCATAGTCAATTCTTTAATCCTAATATTAATAGATAACAAACCAAAAAGTATAAGGTATGTTAAAATCATATGCACAAATTAAATTTCATCACTCTTTAATTTTTTTCATGATTTACATTGGTTGGGTGCACCTATTTCTTCGAGTCCCCAATAAGTAAGCATATTAACACATAGGAATGAAATTACTTACAACACATTTAGCGTTTACAAGTATTATTCTTGTAAGCATATTTATGGTCTCTTCGGATCTCCTCCATCCAAGCCAGCACTCGAAGTGTTCACAGTACTCCAAGTACTAATCCAATCTACCCAACATGAGTGAGATACCCTTCTTCAGGTGTATCTCCTACCTGTGTTATTCACGGTGTTTCACCAAGTTCAAGTGCTTCCTTTCTAGGACACCATAATACCTAGAGGTTCTTCACGGAGCCACCACTCTCGCGACAGTCCTCTTATGGCATAAATGTGTGTAGAATGAAGTCTAACCATACGTATTACACCTGGGCATTCCCATGGATGCATATTGGTGCCTAGTTGGTCGGGGGTAAACATGTACATAGGTACATCCTTCTTTCTTATTCAGCTTCTCATAAAACCCAACTTTATAAATACAAAATCTCTCTCATCTTATAGCATCGCTTGTAGTCTCGGTACCTTCGTTCTCACATGGATCTCGGTATCATTGTAATTTCCAAGTCCGAGTACCTGCAACTTCTCCACAAGTAATGAGTCACAATATCATAACCTTGCATAATATAACTTAAAAATTTCAAGTAATGATTTTACGAGTATACATCTAACTTTTGTTTCAACTTCAGTCCAATGCATCATTATCTTCATTTAAAACGTATATGGAAGGATTCTTTAATCCTTAAGATAATGTGTTTTCCCAAGGTATGTCTAAAATGTAACTCCTGAATATAACATATAATTAAACCTCTCAAACCATTTAGGTAATAAAAGTGTACAAATATATTCAACTTCAAGATGTGAAGCATACAAGCAAGTGACACCTCAATACCATGTATTTATAACTGATAGCAAACGTAACGTCACTTAGAAGTCAGATTTCCAGTCACTTAAAATGGATTTCCAGTATGTTATTTTGGAAATCAGATTTCCAGTATGTTAGTAGGTTATTTTGCCAATGATCCTAGTATGTAGCCGGCACTTAGAAGTCAGACGTCTTCCTAAGCTATTCATTTTGAATATAAGCTTCTGTAAGTTGCACTGTGGTTTGTTTCCTTTCAATCCAAAATCTTAGACTTAAAACTTATATCTTCGTACTAAAAGATTTCTTAAGCGAAAACGATTCCACGCTAACTTGACATCATGGGTTTTTTACAATTGTTATATGAGTATAATAGAAAATCGCTTAGTTCTTAATGCTACAAACATTTTGAATGTTTTGATTGAGTATGCATGTAAGGGCTGTCTGAGGGAACAATGTTTTCATCAAATTATTTATACATCCTACTAAATAATTTACTCAGAGGGTTGGGTTTATTTCAAGGAATCATGAAAATATCATTCCCTTGTGTTTGTAACCGTTAAAACGTGGTAATTTAAACTAATCCTAGAGAGACCATATGAAGGGATGTTGTCCATCGCTCGGCATTGGATTTTCTTAACATTAATATATGTATAAAGCATAAAATTAATTGATCTAAACAATCGGATCAACATTTAGTATATCATTTATTTCTTACCCCCAATAACTTGTAATCAATTCTCAATTCTAAATAATATCTTTAGTAGTCGTCAATCATTGATGTTGGCATAACTCTTCAATGTTAGTTCATATCCTCCATTGTGTTCTAGCTACTCTTGCAAAAGAATTAACTATGTTATCTCAATCAAATTAAGTTCTTTGAAGTTTTTCTTGGTTTTACTTTTTCTTTTTAACAAAAAAATAAAATAACACAATTTTAAGTGTCCACCTACCAGTACTAGGGTTCCACTTCTTGTTTGTTTAAAAATAACATAATACTAAGAATTCCTCCAAAAATAGTGCTATACATCATTAAAACATTCACCATGCAACTTGATGTAGAAAAAACAATATTTTAGGAGTTTATGATGAACAACTAGCACGGTACTTACCTCGTTATTTCTGATAATTGTTGTGGTTATATCAATGAAACAGTTCCGTCGTGAAAATACTTTAATCTGTCCTTCTGATTCCATTTTTTTTCGAGCGTGTTGAAACATGATCTCTGATACCATATGTAACAAACCTAGAATACCATAGATACATTCTCGACAGGTATACAATATAAAAATTTCTGTTGGTTCAATGAGGCACACTAATTATGTTAGTCTCATACAATTACGGATTTTATATTTTTGAGATGATTTATATCACAAGAAGGTAGTTCTATGAAACATCCAAACAAGTCTACAACTTCAATCAATGTCTCTTAATAATATAGCGTATGCGCAAATGTGTACGTTTATCTTATCCAACATAATTTACATAACAACATTTACCTAGTCACGGCTAACATGCATCCATAACCAACAACCTCATAGTGTGCTCGATCTACTAGGCATGAGTCATGATAGACTCTCTTGGTCGACTGTTAGGGAAAAATAACGATATTAGACAACTTTATCACATATGATCATAAAAGAAAACCATTTGGTAAAATATGTAAAGTAATGCGACCATAGTGTCTTCAAGTAATTAGTCTGATTCCTTTATTGGATCCTGTTCCCTGCATTCACAACTTATCAACAATCGAGTCAAGTAATTAGTTTGGTTCCTTCATTGGATCCTGTTACCTGCATTCACAACTTATCAGCAATCGATTCAGTCCATAGTAATTAGGAGAACAGTAAAACAATTATCATCATAAGCTACTCAATGCATGGCATAATCAATTTGAAGATAATACAATATCTACTTAGTCGAACTTAATCATTTAATGACTACTTCTAAAATCTAAAACGCTCGAGCGATTGAAAGCTTGACTTCAACTTTAGTCCCAACCATTTACTACTTAGCGTATGTATTTGCACCTAGAGCCACCCCGAGCTGGGAGACGAATCCAGTAAGGTAGGTTTCTATCCTCAATCCTAACCGCCTAATCATAACCAATAAGACATAGATTCCAGACTGTAATATAAGAGAACACAGTTAGTGTTTTACAAGAGACGACATGTGCACATAAACCATATCAGAAACTCATACCTAGGGTATGCCAAGACCGGATCTGAGTTTTCCTTCGGGCAACTCAATACTTAAACACATACAACAGAGAAAAATGTAAATCCCTATCAATGCGCAACAGAGTTATGGATCTTTTCGTATCTGGTGTCTATCAACAACATATACTACATCCAAACGAAAACAAATGGGAAAAACAGTCAGTTGTATACATCCTTACACATGCACCATATCAAAGAAGAAATCTGAGTAGCAGCGCATGCCATATACAAGTCAGCCCGCAGCCTTGTGCAGATCAAATATGCAGAGACATAGTATATATATATTCCATATCATATGCCAAAACATAAGCATATGATATACAAATCAAATCACAGGCAGACAAATATCTCTTCCCGCTCTTAGCAAGACAAAAACAAACAAATACCTCTTCCAACTCTTAACAAAACACAGGCAACAATAAATTATCAAACACATGGTACATGCTTCAGATCTCAATGCAAGCAGTTCAAAAATCCAAATCTTAAAACATGAAGCGATAAACTATCAAATTACATTTTGCATGCTCCAGATGTTAACCAAGGCAGCAATAAATCATCAACCACATTTTCTATCCTCCATATTTTAACAAAACGCAAATATTATCAAAACACATACAACGCTATGATCTCTACGATCGTCACATAAGACACAACAAAAGGGGAAAAGCATAACGTTTATTTCACAGTTCTGTTGTTTACTGAGATCAAGCAAAATGAAAGAATAAAATATCAGATCGTTTATTTATCCATATCAAAACATATTCCAAAGAGAAACGTAGAGGTTCCTAAAAGCGCAACTCAAAGGCTAGACCCTAAGTCAAAACGCAACACATATTGCAAACATGTACATCACAGTTTTCTTTCAATGTTCATTATACATTATCACAATACATCTCTATGGGCGTTAGCTTTCCACCCGACCATTTGCACCTATCAGACGAACGGCAACGTTGGATGTGACAGCTCACGCAAGTGGTCTGGTGGAAAGCTAACGCCCATCTTTATATAGATCCCTGAATGGAACAACCCTGTATCGAATGTCTACAACATAAATACATGTTCGATCCTCAACATAAAATAAAATCATCAAAACACAGATTACCTAACAGGATGGATCTTAACACAGCTAGTGGAACATTTGTCGGTTTCCCCAAAACACAGCTTTTAAGAAACAAACCAAAATAAAAGAGATGCATCCCAAGTTTTCTTCAAATTAAAAATGTAGAAAGGAATCACGAAACAATCACAGGTCTCTTTCACATATCAAGCGCATATAGGAATCATGAAATGTATCAAAAGGTGTTTTCACATCTTCCAATGCATACACGAATCATGAGGAGGTCTCTTTCACATCTCACAAAGCATACAAAAATCATGAAAAGTATAGCAGCACCCTTTCACAACTAAGAAAGCATAACACAAAATCATGAAAAGTATAGCAGGACCCTTTCACAACTAAGAACACAGACAAGAAAATAATGAAAAACATAACATGCCCCTTTCACGACTAAGAATGCCGAGAAGAAAGAAAAAGAAAAGCTCCATACACCATACCCCACACTTACCCCTTGCAAGTGAACTCCTCTCGAAATAAATAACCCAAAAGAAAAGAAAAAGATCCTCCTCGATGTGCATACTATCTCGTAACGCGCTGAGTTGATTTTTTTTCGTTGAAGAGATCACTGAGTTCATCCTTAATAATCATAATTATTACACCAAATCTTCCATCGTTCATGGGAGGAAAAATTCCCCTTTTTCGTTGTGAATTAACTACCTAGAGGCATGCGCCCAACCAACCTAATCGCCTTCCTTCTATTTTAACATACGGAAGATAATGGTTTTTTATTCATAAGGAAGATTATGTATGTGATTATAATATACACTAAATTATTCGTGCCATTTATTCTCGAGGCGGTTCACCTTTAAAACAAAAGATGACTTTACTCTATATATATATATATGAAGGTGTATGAAGGTGTAATAGCTATTTGACATTGACTATAGAAGTCACCATACATCTTCAAACAAACTCAGTTTCTTCTTTGCCTTTTAGCCCTTGATATATCAAAAATTCCATTTACTTGTAGAGAACAAGCTATTAGAGAATATATTATCTTGTGTAAACCAAAGGGTAATAATGATATCAAAATATTTCTCGACGAACATAAGTAATGTTAACTAGTTGACCATCTCGTCTAAAATAATGTATTGTCATGAAATGCATAAGGTGTAAAAGAATCCCATTCTCACACTTAACTAGTTTAATAGGTAGATCAATTTCCTTTTTAATACCAAGGCCCCATGATGGAACATACTTAACATTAAAGGATTCCCAAATATATATATTTTTTAACCTTTAACCTTTACCCTTAGCGGATTCATCCCCAATCGTTTTTTGTCAAGCCAAGCTTTCAGCATCCAAATCAATCAAATACATCCATAACTTCTATAAACTTAAAATTTATACTTACAGTTCCATTTATTTACATTGTGTTTTTTAGGTAGAGGTAGTAACAAGATGTTACACCTGTGCAAGGCCTCCTAAACAACCCATGGTTTTAAAACCATTTGCAAGGCCCTCCTAAACCATGCACAATAAAACCATGGGCTGTTTGGGAGGTCTTGCACATGGTTTTAAAACCATGTGCACAACCAACAATTTTTTTGGGTGATAATTCAATTGTTTTATATTTTATTATTTTGTTAGGTAGGAAGATTACAACATTTTTTAATTGTTTTGTTACATAGGAACATTACAACATATCCCCCATATTAGGTTGTTTTTGTGGCCGACATTTATTTTGGCGTATAATTAATTTTTTTTTTTATATTATTTTGTTAGTAACAAACGTTACAAGATCTCCCTCATACAAGATTCCACAAACGTTACAGGATCTCCCTCATACTAGGTTGTAAAGCGCCTCTCGGTGCAATTACAAATGTTTACAATACAATTTAAGCTTTTAAATGAGGTCATTATAACTCAACCCACATTGCTTAACTCCCATCATATAACTTATTATGTCCATCTCCTCTCAGCTTCCCTCGCTTGGTAAGATATCTACTTATACTCCATGGATTGACGCATGGGATTCATCCTTGGTGATTTTTTACCAACCTTCAATTATTTTTTGATAAAAATATATTTTCTCAACAAAATTTTGTGGTACTGAACAACACTATACTTGGCCAAAATTTTGCTATCCATCCTTATTTCTCTTTGGAAATTTCTAGATGTGCATATACTTTTAAAATCATTTTATACACTATGTTAGGAACATTCTTAGTAAAGGAATAAGTTAATCTAAGATAATTACCAAGCTTGAGTTTGAATACACATTAGAATTCAACCTTATTTCTCTATAGAATTTCTAGATATGCATATACTTTTAGATTCATTCTATACATTCTTAGTAAAGGAATAAGTTAATCTAAGATAATTACCAAGTTTGAGTTTGAATACACATTAGAATTCAACCTTATTTCTCTTTAGAATTTCTAGATATACATATACTTTTAGATTCATTCTATACAATATGTTACTAACGTTCATAATAATAATAAAAAAAGAATAACTAAGATCATAGTTACCAAGTTTGATTTTGAATACACATTAGAATTCAATATACCAAAAATATTTAACAAATAAAATGTCTATATACTTTATGAACTAGTAAAAATTGGCCAATACACAAATTCAAAATATCTTATTCACGTTTGACCTTAAAAAAAGCTTTCAACAATTACGAAAATTGAACAATTAAAAGGGGAACCTTGTACTATCAATCCATAGTCCATTCCCTCACTTGAAAATGGATGAATTTACTTGATGATTAACCTGATTCAAGGTAATTTGATAGCGATGACAAATACAACTCCAAAAAAAACCATGGTTAACCTGATTCAAGGTAATTTGATAGCTAATTTTTTTTTTAAAGTTTTCATTACATTTCAATGGTAGCTAGAAACTAAGAATTTTTGTATATATATTAACTAATGGTTCTATTCTACACTGTTTGGAAACCATGGGCTATAAAACTTACTAGAGATCTATTTTTGGCAAATAGGTATTTGTCTCTTCTGCAAAAACTCATTTTTTATGAAGTGTTCTCATTTTTCCCGAGGTCAATTAGTGCTCCAGGTTCAACCTCCTTTAATTTCAAGTTAGACCATATTCTCAGGTCACAACCATCTTTTTATTTATTAAATAACTTGTCCTCATGCTTCGGGGCTTATAGAGGCTCAATTTGATGGGAGGATGACCTTAGAGTGGGACGAGACATTAAGTTGGTCTCTCTAAACTAATTATTCACTATTCTAGTTTTAAGATAGGATAATTGTGATGTCCTTAGATAAACAATTTAATTGATCAATGTTCCTTCTAAGAAACTCTTGAATTGATCAATGGGACTGTGAACTATTTGTTCACTATTATAGTTTTACCATAGGATAATTGTGTTGTCCTTTTACCGATTTTTGAACTGGTCAATGGATCCCCAAAGAAAGTTATGAACTAGGCTACAAAAAGAGTGAAAAAAATTAAATTTAAAATTAATTTAGATTCTCCACAGAGCATACTATATATATGGAGAGAAAATATATGGAAAAAACTAATTCACTCTATTTTGTTGTGATATATTATAACTCTAGGAGGTGATCATAGGGAGTGTCTTATAAAATTGGTGTAATATGATTGGCCAATTCTTTAATGAATCACACTCATTCGCAAATCAAACAATGAAGAGGGTTGGAACCATAAATCATAGTGGTAGGACTAGGAAGCCATTTTGATGGTTGAAATCACAACCATAGAGAAGATGAGAACTTACCAGCAATGAGAGGACCAAGAGAGGGTTCGAGTGTACAAGGAATGAGACGCGGGAAAATCAATTGTAACCTGAACAACATAGATGATCAAAAGGTGTGAGTAATGACAATTAGGAAAATAAGTGTTAATCCGAACAATGGAGAATATTAGAAGGTATTAGGAAAAGAGTTGGGTGAAGGGATCATAATGAAATCTTCAAAGATAATCAAAGTGTAATAGAAATGAGAGGATCGGGAGGTTTTCATGCGGGTAGGAATCAAAGCCATAGAGAGGACAAAAATTTATTGTAATTACCATAATTAAGAAAATATTACAAATTATTCTACATCATTGCTAAGGATGTAGCATATGAGTGCCCATAGTGTAATAAACCTAACTAGTTATTATGAATGTTATACATATTAATTTATTTATTAGTAGTTATAGGTTAATTAGTTATTGATTATTTTTTATTAAATGAAATCTTTCTTCCCCCATCATTTATATTTAATATGGTCAATTCTTTGTATCCTTCATCATTCAATTATCAAAATGTATATCTATAAATAAAGATTCCAACATGTAATCTCTTTCCCTTACAAGGGGTATCATAGCATCAATTTTCTCAAGCTCTTAATCTATTGGAATTCATCTTCTCCCATATCCATTTCCATCCTCTTAATACTCACCATTCCCCTTGCTATTGGAATATATTAAACCCACTCATAACTTAGGATAAAATAATTAATCATTATTTGATTAATTATTCACCCACTATCTTACTTAGTTGGCATCCACTTGCACCTTAAAGTCAATACATGCCATCTATATCCGAGGAATGATTTATTTCTAATTTTGGTTGATCTTGACCACCTTTTGACCATCCAAAATTAGTATACAGGACTTTAGAGCAGATTCTGCTTTATTCTTCTTTTTCTCTTTTCGTGCTTTTCTATGGATAAGATAAAAGCTAGTCAACTAGGAAACTGGAAGCTTTTGTTTCCAACCCATACTCCATTAGTTTTTCTCCAATTTCTAGGATTAGCATGTTTTTTCCATCTCCTTGACAACTCACTCACACTTTTTCCAACTTGTGAGGTCCTTGATATATTTGGGAAGTGCTTTAGCCACCTATGGGGGTTTGCTATATTTTGGCAAGTCAGCCTTTTTGATCTTTATGGGTTGTTTCCATACAATTTGATTTTCCTATGAGGGATTTACTATTTATGTACACTATTATTCATCATTATTCAATGGAAGGATACACACCAATATTCATCTCTTCATTCATGTGATTCAGTCTCTTTTCTTTCTATTTTTCCTATGTATCCTTATGAGAATTCTTAGTAGCAAGATCTATTTCCTGTTCTTCTTCTTAGAATCATTGGTCATAGCATTGATCTATTTTTTCTACATGGTATTAGAGCTACAAGGTTGATCAAGTTCTAGACAGTGAGGAGCGCTTCCAGTCTCCTATCCCTCTATGAAGAAGAGCATGTCTAGCTTACAAGATTTTCTCTTAGTTTGTTTTGCAGGTTGGAGAGAGTATCTACTAGAGCATATAAACAAATTCTATATGGATTCAAAATTTCCTCTACTATTTCCTTTCAAGTATGCTTATTAGAAGAAAATTATGAGGGCATACTTGAAGAGACAATGTCTCTTTGATGTCTCCATTGGTGCATAGAGTGAACCTGAGTCTTATGAAGAGAATATTGACTGGATAAATAATTGTGATAGAGCCTATGGAATTATGTGTTTGGGAATGTCTTTAAATATATATAATCTCATGGATTCTGCTGAGTATCCATTTAAGCTTTGGAAAATTTAGGACAAAGCTTTTGGTTTGCAGGAAATTCAAGATGAAGCATGGAGTGAACCTAGCATCTCATCTTGTTCTCTTTCTCAAGATTTCTTGGCATCTACATTCTTTGAATATGTTGATCATGATGAAGATTTTTCTCATACAATTCATGTTGATGCTACCCTCTTTCGTTCGAATGCTTCCTCCTTCAATGAAGAAGCAAATATTGAAGAGCCATCTTTTTCTGTGTCTCTTGAAGGTGTTTTTTCTTCTTGTGATACTATTGATGAAAAAGAAGTAACATATGGAGATGATGCTGATATTTATTATGATCCTATAACCCATTCATTGTTATGTAAATCTCCTATTTAGATTCTGAGATCTATGTTCCAGATTCTCCACACCTTGTGCATACCTCTCTCATTGATAGTGCGCAACCTAGTGCTTTCCAAGATGTTTGCTTAGCCAAATCAATCCTTATTTGTGTCATACCACTTACCTTACTTAATCTCATGTGCTTCAGCATCTCCTCTTTTGTTCTTGGCATCAATACTCAGATCCTCCTTGAAGATTGTGAACATCTCATTCTTTCCTCCTTTCATATAGAGGATTCATTACCAGTGTATTCCCATGAGTCTATTGATATGATTATATGTGATCATTTGGATTTTGATTTAAAATAATATTTGTAGGTTGATACACATATAATACCACCATCCATACCATCTAACATACCTTTGAATAATCCAAAGAATAAACAAATCCCAAGTTCACTAGTTGATTCGTCATTGGTCTCTTCTGCAGTGATATTTATCTTACATGGTTTCAAGTCTTTACTATATATCATTGGCTATTTATCCATGTCCTTAGTAATATTTGGAGTGATATTAAACATGTTTTTATCTGTTGTAAACACTTATGTTTTAGATATTATGCCCATCCATCATTTAGATTTTTACACCTATCAATTTTCCCCAATTGCTCATAATTTTCCTAATCTAGCCCTATATCCTCATGGAGCCATTGAATCATTTATCCTTGCTATTCCATATGCTAATATTTCTGATATATCAGAGTTTTATGAGCCTCATATCAGATCTATACAAGTGCTACATCAGATTGGAAGATTGACATGTGATCCACATCACAATTTTGCAGCTATTCAGGGAATTGGGTGTGAAATAAATTGTCTTAATTTTTGTACTCTTTGGAAAGGAGTATGCACAGATCTATTTTCCATTTCAAATTATGTTTGTAGATCAGAGTTTGACATCAGAAATAAGCATTTAGATAATGCTCCTGCTTCATCAGTTGATGAGATACAAGGAGTCTCTCCTCTTCCTTCTGGCAAGTTCTACACTCTAGCGCATGATCATGGAGTTCATGATTTCTTCAGCAAGTCCTTCATCTAGAAGTAGTTCAACCAGCTCATTAAAGTGGAGATGAAGATATGTTGAAGACATATTTCAAATTTTGTGCCTTTTCCTACCTTGAGGGAGGATTTTCCCCATGTGGTTTTGCCTCTTTCCTCACTTTTCTAGACATAAAAATTGTTAAAGGGTGACCATAGCCTTGTTGTTGGGCCCTATATGCATATATATTTTTTGTCATACCATCACAAAGTCAGACTTATAGGGTGGTGTTGGAATACATTAAACCCACTCATAACTTAGGATAAAATAATAAATCATTATTTGATTAATTATTCACCCACTAGCTTAATTAGGTGGCATCCACTTGCACCTTAAAGTCAATACATTCCATCTATATCCTAGGAATAATTTATTTCTAATTCTGGGTTGATCTTGGCCACCTTTTGACCATCTAGAATTAGTATACAGGACTTTACAGTAGATTCTGCTTTATTCTGCTTTTTCTGTTTTTCCTACTTTTCTATGGATAAGATAAAAGTTAGTCAACTAGGAAACTGGCAGCTTTTGTTTCCAACCCATCGTCCATTAGTTTTTCTTGATTTTCTAGGATTATCATGTTTTTTCCATCTCCTTGACAACTCACTCATGCTTTTGCCAACTCGTGAGGTCCTTGATAGATTTGGGAAGCACTTTGGCCACCTATGGGGGTTTGCTATATTTTGGTAAGTCATCCTTTTTGAGCTTTATGGGTTGTTTCCATACAATTCAATTTTCCTATTAGGGATGTACTATTTATGTACACTATTATTCATCATTATTCAATGGAAGGATACACATCAATATTCATCTCGTCATTCATGTGATTCAGTCTCTTTTCTTCTCTCTATTTTTCTTGAGTATGCTTGTGAGAAATATTAGTAGCAAGATCTATTTCCTGTGCTTCTTCTTAGCATCATTTCTCATAGCATTGATCTATTATTTCTACACTTCCCCATCGATCACACTCCACTCTTCATCTTCCTTGACTCCATCCCATCTCCCACATTGCCACTTTATTGAAAAAAATATAAAAATGAAAAAGAAGAAGAAGGTTTTATAAAACCACACAAGTTTTTTCCCATCCCCCACCCCCCACTTGCATCCACTCCATCTCTCCACTCCATTTCCCATCTAGGGCCTAAAATGCTAATATACTAAAAATAATATTATTATTATCATTAATAACAACTATTTTTTTAGTATTAAAATTTTTAACCCCTTCCAAAACTATTAAAATTTAATAATAATAATATTATTACCATAATAATAATAATAATAATAATAATAATAATAATAATAAAATTTATATTATAACTAATATTTTAATTGTTAAAAAATAATTTCCGAGAAAAAAATCCTTTTGGGATCGCCATTTTTCCCTCTTTTAATAAGATAATCATTAGCCCATTCCAAAAACATAAAAGAGATGAAAAAATTGAAGTCAAAGAAAAAAAATCCAATCTAATGAATTAAAAAGGAGATATTGAAGCAAAAATATCAGACATCAACATGTCGTTGCAAGTTCTTCATGAAAACATTAAAAATTTAGTTGAAGAAATGAAAATGTCGATAATACAACAACGAGAAGAAGAATCTAAGAAGCATGTGGAAAAACAACAACTAGAGGAACATCAGTCCTATTCCTCAACTAAGTCGAATGGAGAAGAAGCAGTTACACCATATGAATTCTCAATCAAGGAAGAGAAGGAAGAAACATCAAATGGTATTGATCATTTGAAAGGAGAAGAAGCAATTTTTCCATTTGAATTATCAAGCAAGGAATATATAGAAGAACATCAAATGATATTGATCAATTGGAAGATTAAGTAGCAGTTATGCCATTTTAATTCTCAAGCAAGGAAGAGAAGGAAGAAAAATCAAATGATATTGATAAATTGAAAGAAAAAGAAACATTTACATCATCTGAATTCTCAAGCAAGGAAGAGAACGAAGAAAGATTAAATGATATTGATAAAGGCCAACTCAAGATTGCTCTTGCACCTATGTCAAAACAAAACAAAAAAAATGCATTGACACCTTACATTCCTCATCACAAAAGTTATGGGGAATCAAACATAAGAAAGGATAAGAGCCACCATTTGAAGTACAAGACTCAAAATATGATGCAAGATCATAAATATTCACAAGTTCCATTAATTTGTTGTAGTTTCATACAAGGAATGAATGTGAGTTGCATAAACCTTCCAACCTACACAACCTTAAAATCAATGAAAATGGATCGTGAAATGCTAGAACAATGGAAAATTGGAAACCATGCTCAAAATCCAAACCAAAACCAAGGACCTAATAAATAATATTATAACAAGGATAATGAAACAAAAGATGTAGTGGAAGAGAATAAATTCTAAATTATGGAAGATCAAGATGAATCTATAGAATAGGTTGTTGTGAATGGAAATAAAAAAAATAAACATGTAGCTCAACATATTAATGAGCACGAAGAAGTAATAGTGGAGAATAATGATAACAAAAAACAAAGAGATAGATGTGCAAGACATGAAGGAACTTGATGTCAATAACAATTGTAAAGAGGGTGAATATATCCAACATTATAATGATGACTATAAAGAAACAATACCAATAATAATTATAAAAAATAAAAAAAATGTAGAAGAGTATCATGATGGAAATAAAGGAAGTGAAATTGTTCCTAATCATGATGATGAAGAAAACCTTCAAGATTCTCTTATTCATGAATATATAGATTCTTTGCAAGTTGTCACAAATGAATCTGATCATGAATAACTACTAAAGTATTCCAAGAAATAAATGGAGGATATCACAATGTCAACAATGTTTGAATATCAATCATTATTTAAAAAGGAATCCCAAGGTCAGCTAAATAATGGTGACATGCTATCGCATGCATTCATACTAGAGATTAACATCAATAACACTAATGAGATTTTCAAAGGAAATTATGTGGTGATGAAAGTTCTTCACGAAGACATCACATTGGAAACTCATAAGAACACCCCCTATAATCATTATGTTTTTATGTGCATGATCATAAGCATAAAGAGATTTGAATGGAAACATGAACAACTATTTCAAGAAATACTAAATCATTGTATTGTTATCCGAAACAAATCAATAAAGAAGGATTGTATGTCATCAATATTAGAAGATTCCCTAATTCTACAGTTAATTATATAGAACCTAAGATTCGTGGACAAATATTTCCAAGGTGAGATGAATTGTAATAAACCTAACTAGTTATTATGAATGTTATATATATTAATTATATTATTAGTAGTTATAGGTTAATTAGTTATTAATTATTATTTATTAAATGATAGGTCTATTTATAAATAGACACATCTCTTCCCCCATTGTTCATATTTAATATGATCCATTCTCTATATTCTTCATTATTAAATTATCATAATATATATATCTATAAATAAATATTCCAACATGTAAGCTATTTCCCTTAAACACAAAATGAGGAGGAGGCTATCATGAAACCTAAGCAGTTTGACCTTATTTTTGCACAGACATGTTAACTATACACCATCCTTCTTTATTCCCCCCAAAAGGATATGCCATGGGAATCATATGCCACTGATAGTTTCATTGGAATTTCTACATTAGTCTTTAGACGGTATGTGCCTCTTCCCCTCATGATGAATCCCATATACGGAAACACCCCTAGTGTTGTGTAGTATTTGTTGCGAACATTTCCCACTACGGGTTGTGGCCCTGATTTTCCTTCATGTGCATCCTCGCATTTAGGAGTGAATCCCTCTTATGTGGATCCATATCCTACACCTCATGTCCATTTGAAAGTATATTAGGGTCATAAATATGGTATTCCTTAGTCATATCATATTACCTTGTCCCACCGCTAGTGGCTCCACAACAAGCCCCACCTTAAGCTAATCTATCACAAGTTTAAACCGAACATAACCAGGTACATGTTGTCAGATAAATATACTCAAGCAAACTCAAGCCATATCTCCCTAGTCCAAGTGGATGTAGAAAAAATCAAATAAAGAATAAAATCTACTTTCTTATCTCAAATAGAGTATGCAAGTTAACAGATAGATCCCTTACCTGCAATATGCAAATCCTCTTCTCTCTTTGTTGATCCAAGCTCGAGATCCTTCATATCTTTAGCTGCAAAACCCTGTAAAGAAAGTGGAAACAAGAAAATAGTACATGTGTATCCAAACATGCATTGATCTAATCTAACAGTTAAGGAAGAAAGATCTAAATATTATTAACGCAATAACATTTACAGAAAGAGATTTGTATTAATGTATTCAAGGAGATACATAGAATTACATAGGAGAGGAGTTTCATAACCTAGCCTTAAGGCTGCAACCTTCCATCCAAAAATACAAGCCCAGCCTCCAAAGAAAGATAATAAGCCTCCCAAAGGATGATAGAGATCACCTAGAAATTTCACCAACATAAAAGTACCATAGTCCTTCCTCCCTTCACAATGGAGAGAGGGTTCAATTTAAAAGGCTAAAGGGATAAAGGATTAGTAGGAGGAGTCTAAAGGATCTTCCCTATAGGTTAGTAATTGAATTCCACCTCACCTAAATTATAGGGATATACATCCACCTCATCCACCTCCGAGAAGGGTCTTGAAGCTCCATTTTTTGCCCTCAAAATGCCATCAGCACACCTTCCATGAAGGCATTAGAGGAAATTTCAACTCAAAATGGGCCTTTTAAATTTAACTCAAATTCCATGTCATCATGTGTTAGCCAATGAAATTTATTTAAATTTGAAATACCGTATAGGTCTTAAACACTTTTTTAATATAAATTTGGGGATAGGTATCATAAAAAAAACTACTTTTTTTGTTTGTATTTTCGACATATCTCCCCGTGTTTTTACTCAAATTTCGATCGGGAGAGCTCGTTGGATGCAGAATTAAATTCCGCATCCAACAAGTACCCACTCGACATACTTTTGACAGACCCTGCCACCCCAAAAACAAGAAATACCTAATAAAATGTGATGATGACATCATAATCACGTTTTTTTAGGTATTTCTTGTTTTTGGGGTAGCAGGGTTCGTCAAAAGTATGCCGAGTGGATACTTGTTGGATGCGAAATTTAATTCTGCATCCAACGAGCTCTATCGATCGAAATTTGAGTAAAAACACGGGGAGATATGTCGAAAATACAAACAAAAAAGTAGTTTTTTTCTTTTCTTCCTCCAAAATTAATAAATATTATTTTATTATTTTAACTATTATTTTATTAATTTTTTTTAGGAGGCCCATTTTGAGTTGAAATTTCCTCTAATGAAAAGAGCATCGTCGGTGCACCTAGCAGTGGGAGACAGAGCATCAGCATCGGTGCACCTAGCATTTAGGCAAAGAGCGCTGGACTTCCTAAAGAGGGAAAAAGGAAAAAAAACCCTCAATATTAATCAACTTTAGCAAAGATAACTTTAGGGATTAGGTATAGGGTTAACACATGGATCAAGAGGACAAGATTTTGGTGTAACATAATGGCCCCCAAAGCATGAATTTAGAGGAATGTGATAGGTTAATTCTTTTCAAAGTGAATAAATTGAAGGAAAGGATGTTTGCTGGAAGCTACCGCAATACCACTGACTCATAACATGGTTGTCGACCAATACAATGTAGATCCATGGTAGTAGAGACCGACTGAACACAATCATGGGTACTCGACACAAGCATAGATTCATGCTGAGATGATAACATAACTTTGACTAGTACAAAGTGGATCCATGTAATATGACTCAAAACAAACTCCATCACAACCTGGTCAAAATATCAGATGATTGAGGGTCTTTAAGCTGAAGCTGCAACGATATGAATCTAACCATGTGATTACAATGTATTGATGTTGAACATGGTAGAAACCACTTGATTACCAGTCATTAATCTAAACTGTTAACAAGTGCGAGGGAAATCACCATTGATGTCAATAATTCCCAAGGTATCTCAATACATACCATCAAGTGTGAGTAAAGGACTTGAAGTTGAACACTCAATGAGATATTTCAATCAAGAGTCAATGATGTAAACTCATGATGAAAATGAGGTAAGCTGCCATTAAGGAATGCATGACCAAGGTACTTTTCTTAGTTTGTAAGTCCAATTCTTGGATGAGGAGTTGAAGTTGTCAGGAATAGACGCATCGAAGGAGGGCTATGATGAATCCCCCATCATCGACGTGAAACATGATCGCAAATATTTTGGAGTAAACCAGACAACAGAGTGATGTACAAGACTGAATTAGAGATGACCAACAATATATAAGGTAAATTGACTATAGACAGTGGATAAATGACCAAATTTCTTTTGAACATGGGCATGGCATGACTTGGTAGCATTTACACAATAATGATACCAATCCCCCAATGCAATTGATGGTGAGAGTATTCCTGGGCAACTCAAAGGAGTAAGAAGACTCTAAAAATGAGTAGGACTCGAATAAAAATAGATTACCCAAGTGATGAATGCATATGCAAATGATTTCCATGTTCAAGAGTTACTATGTATTGCCATAACAAAATACAAACTCTTTCCTTAATTTCCCCATCATGATTTTTGAGTGCCTCTTTGTTTTTTAATGAGCTGGAAAATGGTAAGAAACACTCGATATAGCTCATCAAGCGATGAGTCCATTCTCACATGTTTTATGAACTTGAGAAAGGAGGGGTCTGTTCCCAGAGAGGGTCTTCCATCATTTTGTTTTAAGAGTCCGATGAAAGAAAAATAAGTATCGTTCATATTTAGAGAGTCTGAATGAAGACACAAGGAAACTCCAAAAAAGTCATTTTTCATAAATAGGCCTAGTCGGTCCGAAAAAAAGATAACCTACCATCGACTAGTCAACCGTTTTAATACTTTTTCAAGCGTGAATGTAACAAGGTCTCTTGGCAATCTTTTTGTGTTTTAAGGAGACTGAAAAAAGATTAAATATAACTTTTTAATGAGTTCTTTTTTTCATAATCCAATTTTTATGAGTCTGAAAAATAGTAAAAGTATACTCGATACCTCTTCACTAAGTTTTTAACGAGCACACCGAAGGTATAAAAGGCACTCAGAACCTTTTTCGTGTTTGAATCAAGAGAACAAAAAAGCGATAATGTAAGCTCAAACAAGTTTTCATGTTTTAACCAAAGCACGAAAAATGGAAAGTAAGCTCAAACCATTTTTCATGTTTTAACTAGAGCACAAAAAATGAAAAGTAAGCTCAACACCATCTTACTATTTTTAACGAGATCAAAGATCAGTTAAAAGAATGCTCAAGGAATCTACTTCATTTTTTAACGATCTTTGAACAGAAAAGAAACTATGCTCAAAGGGTCATTTCATGGTTTAACGAGCTAGAAACTGAAAGAAAGTGTCCTCAAAATGACTCCCATTGACCGGTGATTTACCAACATGATGTCCAGTGGTTGGTACTTTCCCCCAGTATAACTATCAAGTAACTTAATCCAACATAAATAGGTAGGGTACATGCCCCCCTAAGCTTTGTTTCGTCCGCTTTACCAGTAGATGAAAGGAAGGTTCAAGTATTGATTCTTGACACAATGGAAGAATCTGTTTCATTTTTAACGAGCTTGACACAAAAAAGGAACTCTGCTCAAGGTTGGTTTTATTTTTTAACGAGCTTGAAACAAAGAATAAACATTGCTCAAGGTCAGTTTTATTTTTTAACGAGCTTGAAACCAAGAATAAACATTTCTCAAGGTCGGTTTTATTTTTTAACGAGCTTGAAACAAAGAATATACATTGCACAAGGTCGGTTTTATTTTTTTAATGAGCTTGAAACCAAGAATAAACATTGCTCAAGAGGTAATGTGTTTTATTTTTATACAAGCTTGAAACAGAAAATAACCATGCTTGTGGGGACCTGTCTCATTTTTACACTAGCTTGAAACAGAAAATAACTATGCTTGAGGACATCTATTTCATTTTTTAACGAGCTTATCACAGAATGGGAACCATGCTCACTAGTGTCTATTTCAGTTTTTAACGAGATTGACATAGAATGGGAACTATGCTCACTAGCCCGTTTCATTTTGTAATGATCTTGACACAGAGAAAGAACTATTCTCACGGTCGGTTTTATTTTTTAACGAGCTTGAAACCAAGAATAAACACTACTCACAACGTTTGTTTCATTTTTTAACGAGCTTGACACAGAAATAGAATTATGCTCACAGGTCAGTTCTAAGCCAACATGATGTCCATAGGTTGGTAGGATGCCCGCTTACATAAGAATATAGCGACTAAACTCCAGTATGATGTCCAGAGGTTGGATCCATGCCCCCAATTTTACTTATGATGGGAAGAAGCTAACTAGAAGGGGGAAGAACCATAAGAACATGTGGGACATTCAAGGAAGTCTGATGACTATGAGTCATATGATGATCGGTTTTAATGAAGTAAAGTTTATCAATGGTCACAATATTCCCATCATGGGGAAATACATCACTCGAAAGAGTGTGGAAACTAGATATTTCATAGCATAAACATAGTCACGCCCAAGGAGCAGATTAAAGTCTAAGGGACCTTGGACTACCATAACATTGATACACATAGTTTTTCCTTCCAAAGTAATAGGAAACTAAGGAAGGATCCCTAAAGGTGTTGTGGGTCTTCGATTAAAAGCCAGTATTTGATCGGTAGTTGGCACAAGGAGAGGAGAACGTATGGCTTGCCAAGCAATAGAGGAGAGAATGCTAACAGAAGTCCCTTCGTCAATGATAACTATGCAGACTATACTCTTAGAAGTAACTCACAAAGCTATCTAGAAAGGAACACTTGAATGAAGATGAGATTCTGTTAGGTTACTCCAGTAAAAGGAAATAACCTCACTACATGGAGGGGGTTTTGTTGAAAGAGACAAAACTTCCTCTTACATAGAACAATCATAAACAACTACGAAAAATTCCACAAAATGGTTTTCACTCTTGATTAGAAGAGAGGGACAAGACAAAGACTATGTTGAAGGGACTACTTCAGTCTCAACACTATCTAACGAAAGAGTGGGATCAGGTGGAGATGAAATCAACTCGACCACTTTAACTTCACTCTCTAAAGGAAGAGTGGGATCAACCAAGGATGGACTTGGATCGACCTCTTAAACTTCACTATTCAATGAAAGAGTGGGATCGACTAAGGATTGACTTGGATCGACCACTTGATCAACCAATGGGATGTCAAAAGACAACTTATGATAATCGGGTGGAATCTGTTGTTGAGTAATAGTAATATATTCCAACAACTTTTAAGCTTCATCCATGCGAGGAAAAAGGTAAGTATGGTGCATATCCTTCAATAGAAAGCAAGGATACCTAACCTTTCCTTTTCAACTCTTAACCAAAGAGTCACTAGTTGACCGGGCACCATTAACATGATGACCAGATACTAATGACGCAGGTTATTTAGACCACACTTATGACACAAGGGAAGGACCAGGACAGTCCTTGTGAAGGTGATCACGCTTGAAAAATCTACAAGGGAACTTAGGTTTATGCAAGCCAGGAATAGGTACATCAATACTCCCAGCATGATAATTGGTGGCTGGTGAGATTCCAACATGAAGATCATAGGTTGGAGCTATCACCTTCTGCTTAGTGTTCTTCTTCTTAGCATTCCTTTTCCTCTTCTTCTTACCCTCTCATTTACCTCAACATTCGAGGAAGAAGGAGAAGGATTAACATGAGGTTGATGTTCATGTGGTAAAGGACCTAGATCCAACACAAAGGGTGCATTTGGTATAATAGGATTGGGGAATAACCACACAAGTAATCCTATGGCCAATCTGAGGAGGTTCAAATTCACCATGAAGGGATGACCAAAATCTCCACAAGGGGGAGAAACGAAATACATACCCTAAAAAGGGTTCTCTTGACTGGTGGTCTCAAGAAAGTCTCCCATATCTGAATTCTATAAGAATCTCTGAAGTACCACACAAAAAAAACACTACTCAAGTCTAAAAGCCACAACAAAACTGTGTGAAGAGGAGTGGCTCGAAGGTCACAACTCTCATAGGATTATCAAGGCACCACAACTATTGCGATGCCAAGACGGCCAAAAGGTTAACTCAATTGGTCACATGAATCTTAAGAGGGTCTCCCAATATACACTAGGCACAAGGGAGTTCAACTCCGTAGTGGTGCTTAATAATAAAAAACTGTACGAAAGGGGCCTTCCGATATACAATAGAGTACGTGAAGTACCTTTCTATATACCTCAAGGGTATGTGAAAATTCATTCAATATATCGACGATATGTGGAAGAACCAAACAGTCCCCAATATGAAGTGCAGGAAATAAATGATAGCTACCACGTTTAACGACGCCGAAACATGTCACTAACTTAAACACAGTGAGTAAATTATTTTAAACCTAAGCTACCATTAATTTTATCTTGAGAAGTTAATTGTATGCATGAGGTGTAGATAGGAAATGTAAAAAGAATGCAAATCCTAGCTACATGACAATGCACATTTCTCTTTCGATGAAAACTACCTAAGGTAGGGAAAGAGCTTTCTGTTAAAGAAGACAGAAATCAGAGATCTAAGAAAACCAAGTTCTAGTCAAAGACAACTATGAAGCTCCAAATATTAACATCAATCACAATTCTTGAAAATACCTATGGATTCATACATGCTACTAGGGGGGTCCGAGGGGGTGGGTCCAAAAACTTTTATTTATTTTTGCTTGTTTTTTTTTAATTTGCTTCTCTTTTGATTGAGTTATCTCTTCAAACAAACTTGAATATGAACAATAAAGAAAAGGATAATTATCTTTTTAGATCTACAAACAGAAAAAGAGAGGGTATCTACAACATTCCATTCATTCAGAAATCAAAAGGAATATGAAAAGCACATAAACAACTCCAAGCAGTCAAGAATTGCTCCAAAACAACCAAAATGTAACCAAAACTCAATGATTGATGGGAGGAATGGTTTTGAGATTATATGTGACTATCCAAACAGATCTAGAAATGTGAATAGGAATGGAAAGGAAGAACTAACAGGTGGAGGATTGAAATTTCCTACCACAACCAAGTCATTCACTTGACTAGTAAATCATCCCAAAATCAACAAAATCAAATCCAAACTGAGATAATGCTAGGTATAGGGGGTGTATGACTATCACATGCAACTTAAAAACCACAATCCATCAAACCAAAACCCAAAAATGAAGGAAATCTGAGCCAAAATCTGAGATTCAAAGGGCGACGCACCTCCCTATACTACACCAGGGTACCTATGAGGGTATTGACACACATACAACACTGTAAAAGAATGCCTATGAAGGGAAAGGTGCACCTAAAACACTGCTGAAGAGCGCCAATGGCGCACTATCTCGTAATGAAAATAGCACCTATAGAGCCAACACTTATGACACTAAAAAATGATACCAGTGGCACTCTATCTACATAACCCAGGTGTGTCGGTGGAGAAATAGATAGAGTAAAATCCAGATTTCCTATGGGAGAAGGGAAAAAGGTCTGATAGTGATCCAAACAATCTCAAGAGGATGCAAGACACTCTTCAAAGATAAAATGTAAAGGAGGGAGGGCCTCTAGAGGTTAGAAAAAAAATTGATAAACATATATGAAATCAAAAACAAAAGAAATCGGATCTATGTAAGTCCCCAACGAAGTCACCAAATTTGTTATTGGATAAATATACTCAAGCAGACTCAAGCCAGATCTCCCTAGTCCAAGTGGATCTAGAACAAATAAAATACAAAATAAAATCTACTTTCCTAGATCAAATAGAATATGCAAGTTAACAGATAGATCGCTTACCTGCAATATGCAAATCCTCCTCTCTCTTTGTTGATCCAAGCTCCAGAGCCTTCAGATATTTAGCTACAAAACCCTCTAAAGTAAGTAGAAATAAGAAAACAGTACATGCATATCCAAACTTGAATTGATCTAATCTAAAAGTTAAGGAAGAAATCTCTAAATATTATCAACGAAATAACATTTACAAAAAGAGATTTGTATTAATGTAATCAAGGAGATACATAGAATTACATAGGAGAGGAGTGTCACAACTTAGCCTTAATACTGTGACCTTCCATCAAACAATCCAATCCCAGTGTCCAAAGCAAGATAATAGGCCTCCCAAAGGATGATAGGGATCACCTAGAAATTTCACTAGCATAAAAGTAACATAATCCTTCCTCCCTTCACAATGGAGAGAGGGTTCAATTTATAAGGCTAAAGGGATAGAGTAGGTTGAGTATTAGGAGGAGGAGTTTAAGGGATCTTCCCTCTAGGTTAGGAAGCGACTGCCACCTCATCTAAATGAAGGGAAAGAGTACCATATGTGCACCTAGCAGTGGGAGATAGAGCATCAAAACTCGTGTACCTAGCATTAAGGGAAAGAGTGTCGACGTTCCTAAAGAGGGAAAAAGGTAGAAACAACCTCAATATAAATCAACTTTAGGGATTTGGCACAGGGTTAACACATGGTTCAAGAGGACAAGATTTTGGTGTAATAGTACACCCTCCACCAGCCACCAATAACCAACAAGGGAATATTAATCGAAGATGAGGTAGAAAATTGGGAAGCAACCAACATGAAGGAGGGGGTGGACCACCTCCTAAATCCCCAAGAAATAATGATCCAATCCTAACAAACCTACTAAGCAAGGGAATAAATTATATCTAAGGACCAACCATGTGTTTTCTTTCTATAATGTACACAGACACTGCATACATCATTTCCCCCATGTATTTAGAGATCATTATATTTGGTTTAAGGCCAACAGTTGTGGCATGACTGCTGCCCCTTGGGAACAACAAAACCCACCCCAACAGGTCCAAACTCCCATGGTGTTGAAAATTCCTTTTCCCACTCAATGGGTAGTGACAACGCATCCTACAACACAATACACATATTCCTCGACTCAACCCCCAAATTCAGGGATTTAGCACCTGTTTACATTGAATTTTGATATCACCCTTCAGACTTGATGGAATACATATGGTTTGGCCCCTGAGACCATTCCCATCAAAAATCCTATCGACTCCAATCTCGTGGACCCGTATTTACAGTTACCTTGAAACCTAGCATATGGCAACTCGAAAGGCTTGAATTTTCCTTTGTGTCATTTCATGAACAATGGAAATGTCAACACTACACCTACTAGAACAGTGTGGATGAGTTGGCACAATCCCTTGTTTCCATGGTTGTCTTGGAAGATTTTAGGAATTGTGCCACACAACAAAAATCTATATTTTCCACATTAGGCAGCATCGTTCCCATTAAGTCATTCCTCGTAAATTTCCATTTGGATCAGTATGAACCCAGGACACCCTCATCCATTGCATTCCAAATACCTATCATGATTCATAACCTAGTCATGCATCATTGTATTGGTGTTGAAGGTACATCCACCTGCGTCATGTAAACCTTTTTCTAGAAGAATCTTATGTTACCTAAGATAGAGCCTTCAATGACTTCCTTATGTTCCTATGATAGTCGTGTGCCCAACTTCATGGGCTTCTCTTGAACATACCTGTTGATTTGTATGACAATACTATATTGATTGATATTGAAGTGATTAATGGTCATCTTGATTACAACCTTATCTTGGGACATAGCTACATGAATGACATGAAAGTCATTATTTCCAAAATATTATGACTTATGTTGTTCCCTCATGATGGTAAGGTCATTAAGATTGATCAGTTGACCTATTATTATTTGAAGTGATGAGCTATTCTAAAAAATTTCATCCCTATGGTCGATCATTATATTAACATTGCATCCATCCCCTTTCTTTATTCCAAATGAATATTCTTATTCGGTGAGGCCCCCATGACTACTACTTTCTAGGCCCTTCCAGCACCCCCTGTGATTGCAAAAATATCAAACTTGTGCACCATCTCTTCCAGTAAACCTACACCATGAACACAACCATAGTCATATATGCTACCCATGCCCATGCTCTCCCCCAACCAGTTACCAAGGAACCAACAGGGAGCTACTCCCGGTCAACAAGTCCCTTTCATATTTATTCCTTTGGAAATAATGAGTATACTAATTATGACAACCCTTAACCTTATAGTGTTAACCTTAGGGATCCACATTTGATACATTACATAGTTAAACCCTCCTCTGAACCCATGAGTCATTATAACAACAATTCAACTGATATATATGACCAACCGACCACCTACCTACATGTTCTTGTTAGAACCCTTAGTTCCCTTGCCTCATCCAATAGTGTCGAATGATTATCCTAGCAACACCTAAACTCCTCCCAAGAATAAGGCTATGGGAAACTTGACGAGCATAACACCATCGCCAAACTATAATAAAATTGCGAACCCAAACCCTAATCCGTAATTTCTTGTGATTTGTGTGATTTTTTAGGTCATGCTACCCAAAATTGTCTTGAGTTTCCAATTTTTCAAAATCATATGCAATCATTAGATGATGATCCCAATGATAATGTCGCAGTTGCACAATTTCCTAACACTACCTGTTATAGCTGATTTTACCACAGATGGAGGATCACACTTTTTTGGCCTTCCCTGTCCCTTTTCAAACTCCTTAGACCCCATGGACTATTTTTGTACCTTTGATGTTTCCAAGATCATCCCTAAAAACATGAAATAATTTCCATACATGACTTTTAATCCCTTTCTCACGTATATACACATATTTGACCCTTAAACCCGCGTACATCGGGATGTGTGCAAAAGGCCAAATGATTTTGGAGTTTTCCTTGATGTGGATCCAAGTCACTTGTCTCTTAGCCTTCCATATGCCTTTAGATCGCTTGGATTCAACCTTCAATTACCCCACTGAAGAGCTATATAAGGAACCCTTTGGATACATTGAAAGGAGAGGAATTGAAGAGCAAGAAAACTATAGTCCATTATTGCTGGAGCTTATACTTGAGTCTGCATCCCTTTGTCCCTTAGAGCAATTTTTGTTCTTCCAAAGCTTTCCTTTTGCTTGTGAGCTTTCTATCGAGAGATGGAGGATTGAAGTGGTGGAGGCCCAAGTGGGGGACTCGGTTTCTCCGATTCCCAGACGTGCCAATAGAGGTTGTCATTATTGTAATCTTTTTTTTATATCAATAGAAATATCTTTTCCTGTCTAATAATGTGTATTTAAATGAGTATTTGATCCATGGATGCTTTTAAATGCTTATATGTTATTGATTATATATTCTAGATTAGGTCTAACACAGTTATATATAGCATGCTTGTCTTGTTTGTTGAATGTTGAGGAAGCAAATTGCTAATACAAGTGAGATTGGAAAATCTCAATGAGGATCTACATCAACCATTCGGAATAAGGTACAAACTGAGATCCTTTAGTGTTAGATGTTTGGTTTCTCTTGCATATAGGGAAGGATTGTTTTCTGGAGTTAATCTATCTATTTTGGTACCCCAAGCCATAGGAATTTCTCTCAATAACAGAATTGGAAACTTTGCTAGGGACCGAACCCAGAATCTCTGGTTTCACATACCAGAGCCTTATGAGATCATTCCTAACACTGAATGTTCTAATTTCGACCCTAAGTTCAAACCTGGACCACATGCTGATGGAATTGTTGGTTGTACGAGTACTAAACCTATGGATTCGGTTGTGAAACAGGCGATTCAATTGTCTATCAACCAATCTGCCTTGGGACAAGCCACGGCTTCGTCTCAACCCACCCAAATGGTGAATGTGCTTTTGGTGCAATTGTTGGACCAGAAGGGTAACCAACAACACAGAAGGAATAAGAAAAAGGGTAAGAACAATCATAAGGGTGGGAATAGGAATGAAAATGCTAATTCTAATGACAAGAACACCTGCAATGTTGGGGGGGACAAGCAGTCTAAATGTAAGGTTAAGTTTTCCTGCAATTTGTGTAAGGATGAACACCTCACTCACTTGTGCCCTCGTATGGAAGAGGCCTCGAGATTCATAGAACAGGGCCCAACTGTGCTGACCAACCCTTTCCCACACAATAAAAACATGAACTCGAGGACCCATGATCAGTCTGCTGGAGATCAAGATCTACCAGAAGCCAATAATGGCCATGGTTGCATCAATATGGTGCATGCTACTAAGGTTGTGACCCGTGTGAAGGAATATGGTTCATCACAACCAAACCTTGGAAAGGACCCTGCTCCACCTGGGAGTCCTTTGCATATTGAAAACCCTGTGGATAAACCTAAAGTCGCACCTCGCATTCCTAAGGGAGTCCTAGAGCATTTGGGACACAATCCTAATGCCCGAGCCACCCAAAACTATTCATTTGTTGAGGATTTGGGCCACACTCCTTGTGCAATGTCTACACTTGAAGTATTTCAAAGTTGTCCTTCGCAAAGGAAGGCTTTGATTTATTCTCTTGGTGTTAACAATGAAAACTCTTCCTTCGTCATAAAATTTGAAACTGTAGGACTATAGCCTCGCTTTCCTTACTATGTGTCTCTCTTGATTCATGTAGAATGTCTTAACAATACCATTAAGCGCACTGTGGTTGACAAAGGCCCTGTTGCTTTCATGATGTATTTATCATGTTGGAAGGGTTTGCGTTCCCTTGAGCTATCTAAATCTGCTACCATGTTGAATACTTTTGATGGTAGATCATTTTGGCCACACAGAATTATTTCTTCTCTTAAGGTCCATTTGGGAGGGAAGACTATTGCGATCGAGGTCGAGGTGGTTGATGTGCCCCTTGACTACAATCTGTTACTCGGTAGAAATTGGATGTATAGTATGCAAGCCATAGATTATTCTCTATTTCAAGTTGTATTCTTTCCATTTAATGGGAAGATTGTTACAATTGATCAAACATCATTCAAAAATCCAAGTGTTACTACATCATCGGGATCTTCTATCCTGATTATTGATCATTCTCAACTGGCAACTAGGAGTGTGGGTGTTGGCATGTATCCGTCCCTTATGGGAATATTTAGTTTTCCTGCACCCATTCTTATGATTGGGTCTAGTTTCAGTGGGGCTTCTTCTTCATTGAGATTGGTGTCTTTTCACACTACCCATCTGGAAGATCCTTGGATCCTTCCTACACCGAGTCCTTCGATTAAGCCTATCGAAACGAACATGTCATTTCCTATAAAAATGATAGCATATCAAGCAAATCTTGAATCTGTTGTAGAGCCTATTCTTTCCTCTTTGCGGATGGAGGAGGAGGACCCATATGTGCTGCCTACATGGGCAGTTAAGTCTTCTCTCGCACATGATTGCCTTGATAGTGTTTTTCCATCAGATGAAGATATTATTGAGGCCATGTCTAGGGTTGAGCCACCTTGGGAAGAGTTATAGCATAGATCTTATTTTCTTCTTAAGCTTGACCATTTGGAGTGTGAAGGCTTTCGGGAGATTCTTAGTGAGAGAATTGGTAGTCCCATGGTTCCATTGAGCTCTCCTAGTCCAATGGCTGATGGAAACATGGAGAATATATCTCTATTGTAATCTCACAGATCACATAGGGTTACCAATAATACATACTAAAACATACATAAATATAGAACAGAGACAAGAGATAAGAACAGATAGGATTAAACATATTATATTATTACAAATGAGTTCATACAAAGCATAGAACTAAACTGTGTTCTTATTTTGGCTCAACAGCCTAATATATACAATTTATAAACAATTACAAAATAACTACCTGTCGGTTCAGTGAACCGATGTGACTTTTAGATAGCCGACCTAATATTTTGGTTTAGTCTGCCGACCGACTTAGTCGACTGATCGACTAAGTCGGCCCATCGACTTAGTCAACTAATCGACTAAGCCGTTCCTCGTTCAAGTCAACTTATCGAATTACTTCTTCTACATCTCCCCCATGAATGAAACGTTTCTTTGTCCCAAAGAAACATGGAGGTACACAAAATTTGTTTGGTCTCCGACAATTTTTATTGTGGCGGACTGTGGAGACGAATGGTTGGTATTTTCTAAACATGGACCTCAACAATGGCTGGAGCTGTGGTGGCGAGGTGATGTTGGAAATCTGTCCAACTTTGCAGAGCTTTTTGGATGTCGATGGTTAATGTGGTTAAGCTTTATAGGATCGACATCTTCTCCGAGATGGGGGCTTCCGCGATCTTTTCCATCTTGGGGCCCAGGAACTGGTTCTGCTCTTCTGCTGTGTCGATGAGTCATTTCATCTGTGGGTAGATGATGTCAACTTTATCTAAGTTGGGAAGATATTTTTGGACCCACTGATGTGCTTCCCGTTCCAGTTTCTTCAGTTTGTTGGTTTCCAGCACTATCTGTTCTTCTATTGTCGGCCTAAGTGTTGCCTCCCTGGTCTTCCTACTCTCCAAAACCTGAATCCCTTGCCAAGTCTGCCATGTCTGTTGATAAACTTTCCCATAGTGAGTATTCTAGTCTCTTAATACTTCTTCAGTGATGACAGACTCCTCCATATGGTCATGTAGTACTTTATATGCTTCAGAGAATGCAGTGTGTTGTGCCAGTAGTAGTCTAGCAGTTTCCTCTTTCTATTCCTCCTTGGTTTCCTAGAGGTGTGCCTGGATGGTCGACACTATGCTCTCAAATAACTGATACGTTCTTTCAAGCGGTCTATCTTTGTCGACTTCTATGGGGCCTAGTATGACGGACTGAGCTAAAGTCCTGCATTTGTGCTTGATGTTGCGATCGTGCCATGCTTTCTATTGTTGCTTCTGAATTTCTTGGTGTTGTATGGCGATGAGTCGGTGCTCTTCTAGCTTACTGAGCTGAAGTAGTCAGTCCTTCCTTCCTTGTTCGAGATCGACATGGAGGATTTTTGCAATAGTAGGCATCTATTGTCGGAAGTGTAGAGGGACTACAGCTTCTTGTCCGTAGACTAGTCAAAAGAGGGTTTGGTCGGTCGACCGTTTATAGGCTGTTCTGTATGCCCATAAGACTACAGGTATTTCCTCATCCCAGTCATCCTTGTCCATATTACATATTTTAGTTAACCCTTTTGTCAATGTTTTATTAAAAGCTTCAATCATCCCATTCAACTGAGGATGATATGCTGTACTCCATCGGTGGTCGATGTGGAATTGGTCAGTCAAGTTTTTGATCATTTTATTGACAAAGTGTGTCCCTTGGTCTCTAATCAATGTTAGTGGGCATCTGAATCTAGTGATGATATTTTTGTAGATAAATTTAGTAGCTACCTCACTCGAACATGTATCGACAAGTACGGCTTCTGCCCATTTAGTGACATATTCTACTGCAATGATAATATATCTTGCACCTGATTTTTTTGCTTGGACAGGAAATGGTCCTATGAATTCTATAGCCCAAATTTTGAATGTGAGACTGGGGTTTACTGATATCAAGGGAATTTCTGTGGTCAACAAAGATAGACCAATTCGTTGACATCTGTCACATCGACTAACAAAACTTTTGCAATCTCTGTGGAGTGTCGGCCACCATAATCCTGACTATTGGATTTTCTTTGCAGTTGTGTCTGCTTGGAAATGTCCTCTTGCAGGTCCATAGTGTGCTTCATGCATGATTTTATCTCGTTCATGTTCGAGTACACACCTTCTGAGGATGTCATCTAATCCCATTTTGTATAAAAATACATTGATGAGGCTGTATGGTGCAGCCTTCATAGCTAAGATTTGTTTCTTCTTGGTATTCATACCTTCTGGTGCTTAACCGTTTTCTAAGAACTGAGCTATTTCCTCTAGTTCTACTGGCACTACTTCTATGTGAAATAAATGTGCATCAGTTAAGTCTTCATTGACTCTGTTCGGTTCCTCTCCTATGTCTATTCGGGATAGATGGTCGGGCCCGACATTTAGCTTGCCTGGTCGAACAATGACTTCAAACTCAAATTCTTGGGAGAGGAGTAGCCATCGACAAATCCTCCCATGATGGAGTGGTTTATTGAAAAGTTACTTCAGGGCTTGATGGTCGGTATAGAATATGAAGGGATTGGATAAAAGGTAATGTCGATACTTTTGGAGGGCAAAGACCATACCTAAGGCTTCTCTTTCTGTGGTCGAGTAGTTTCTTTCATCCTTATTTAATTTCTGACTGCTGTAAACTATAGGGTAGTCCATCCCATCATCTCCTGGTTGAATCAGGATTGCTCCTATTGCTATTCATGATGCATCGATATGCACATGGAATTTGATCGACCAGTTTGGAAACTTTAGAATGGGGCTTCAACTATTTTTCTTTTCAATTTTTCAAAAGAGATGTAGCATTCCTCTGTCCAGTTAAACTCTTGATCTTCCTTTAGTAGTTCTTCCAGAGGGTAGGTCATATCTGAATAGTGTCTTATGAATTTTCTATAATAGCCTGTATGGCCAAGTAACACCCTGACTTGTTTAGGGTTTACTGGTGGTTTCAAATCGAGGATAATTTTAATCTTTGCAAAGTCGACCTTGATACCTTCTTTACAGAAAATATGCCCTAATAGTATGCCTATGGGAGTCATAAATATACATTTCTTAATATTTAGGGAGAGTTGAATCTGTCGACATCTTTCCAACATAAGTCTGATCGATTTGCAGTGGTCTTTTAAGGTGGAGTATATTGTCTAGTCGTCGAAGTATACTGCCATGGTCTTATATATGTACTCTTGGAATTTCTTGACAACAATTCGAGAAAACACTGCAGGTGCATTCTTTAATACAAAAGGCATAAATCTGTAAGCAAAGGAACCAAATTCACACACAAATGTTGTCTTATTTTGGTCTTCTTTAGATATTGGTACTTGGTTATAGCCTCAGAATCCATCTATGAATGAATAGCATTCATGTCCTGCAACTTCATTCAAGATTTCATCCATGTAAGGGGTTGGGAATGGGTCTCTCAGTGTGACTTTGTTGAGTTCCCAAAAGTTGACACAAATTCTTAACCTTGTCAGGTCATGTTTCTTCGGCTGTACGACCATTGGACTTGCCCATTCTGACTGGTCAATAGGGTAAATGATCCCTGCTACTAACATGTTATCAATTTCCTTTTTGACTATTTCTTTATACATGTGTGCTAGTTTATAAGGTATTTTCTTAACATGTCGAACATCAGGTTTAGTATCAATTTTCATCTCTCCCATTTCTTGGACTAAGACTTTCAGGTCTTTATAGTCCCTAGCAAAGACATCTTGGAACTCTTTTAGTAAGTTCACGAGCTCTGTGGTTTATTGGTCGTTCCAGTAGTCACCAATTTTGGCTAGTTTTGGTTGATCATCATTTGAGATGTCGACTTCTTTAGTTTTTACTTTGGCATCTAGCCACTCTGGTGCTTTAGCTTCATTGATCGGTCGACTTCCTTCTTTGAACTGTGAGAATGTGGTAGGGAATTCGGCTGCAGTCATTCTGTCAATATCTTGTTTGTCTATTGTGGCAATTTTCAGGATGGATCAGATAGGTTTTGTTTTTTCGATGTGGTTAGATTTCCATCTGAAGCTCTTTCCTTCTGTGTTTTCATTTTCTAATTGTAAATGGGTCGACTGTGATTTTGACCATATTTGTATATTGTTAAAGTCCTTTATCTGTCGATGGTCTTGTAAGGGTTGACTTTCAGTCGGTTGGATGAATTGTTTAATTTGTTTTGTTGTCTCAACCAGAGCTTCGTTTTGTGGTATGAAATTGAAATCTTTAATAAAATTCTCCTTGAGTTCGTGCCATAAGAAGGTTTCACCTCTAGCTTCTTCCATCTTATACCACTTGTTGGGTAAGTTGGCTGGGGTTGAGGGGAACAAATGTGGCCACGGTTGCTCATCCTTGTATCCGAGTCTTCTCCACTCCTTTTCATAGGTTTTGATATGTTCTTCTAGGTCTTGTCCTTGGGTAAAGATATGTATCTGAGCTTCCTGGGTTAATTTCTTTCCTCCAAACCTCTCAACAAAGTCAGTCGAAGTAGTTATCCAGGTCTGTAGTTTTGTCTGATGGGTATCCCACCATCTAGCTACTTGACCTGTAAACGTTTCAACTAAGCTTTGAAGTCGGCCCTATTCACCAATATTTTTAGATACTTGCTCAATATGCCCGACTGGTGATTCCCTCTCCTTATACCTTGGTATTTGTGTAGAATTTAAGTTAGTTGGCTATAAGGTAGGGTGTTCCGTGATTTTCTTTTCAATTTTTTTTGGGATAATGGATACTACAAATCACTGTTGGGTGGGTTTTTTCTATACTTTTTGTATGGTCCAGCACCCTCTTGCTTTTGTTTCATAATTCTCAATCTCCCAGTTGTATAATTCAGCATCTAAGTTATAACCAACTGAGTCTTGGTTACCTAAGTTAAGTTCTCCATGGATGTTTGGTTCTGTGTAGTCTGCATCATTGTGGATTTGGTAAAGTTGTCTGATATCGACTTCTTCATCAATAGGTTCAGTCCAAGGCTCCCCTTGGGATGGATGAATGGGTACAAAGACCTTTTGACCATTTCCTTTTAATTTGATGCGTTCCTTGTCCAAAGATATGGATGCTTTCATCTTCCAACCCCAAGGTCGACCGACGAGCGCTAGGAAGGAGATGGATCCTTCTTTTGGGTCAATAATTTCAAAATCAACCTTGGTTGAGATTCCCTTGATGGTCGTGTCGACGTTTTTCCAGACTCTGATAGGTTCAATTAGGCCTTGGTCGGCGAGTTTTAGGTATATTCCTGACTCGTAAAGTCGAGGTCTACCCATCTGTTCCCAAGCATCCCGGGTCATGATATTTACCAGTGAGCCAAAGTCAAGTACTACTTGTCGGACGTCATAACCTTCGATTTCTAGGTCGACAAGTGGGTCGCCATCACTTTTGTCTTTTTGATTCAAGCTGCAAATGTTTTTGGTTTGTTTTTACAGGTTTGTTCCTTTTATTTCATGTAATAAGTCAATGAAGTGCAATACTTATTTGTTGGTTTGAACAAGTTGGATTAGTTGATTTATTGTATTGGGTCGACTGTTAGGAGGTCTTCTTGTCGTGCAATGTTTTAAAAAACATGTGTGGCTTCTTTATATGTTTGTTTTTCCTTCATTGGGTCAGGATAAACGTTTGTGTATTTAATATTACTAATTTTGGGGTTATCAAGTCCTGTTTTTGTGCCTTGTCAAGTTATAATATGTAGATTTTTAGTGGTTATTACATCATTCTTTTGCACACAAGACAAGACATTAACATTTTTCTTGGTATTAATTTTTTCTAACATAGTAGGGAAATCCTCTAACGAGTGATCGCCTACTCCACAGTGGGTACATAATTTGAGATCAGTGCTGTCCTTATATGGACAGTCTGCATACCGGTGACCTTCTTTGTAACATGTGAAGCACTGGGTTGGTCGGCGTAGGCATATGTCGCGATTCCTAGGGAATTGACCTCTTCCTCCATAGCCTTGGCATTGATTATTGTATCGGCGCTCATATCGTCGGTTGTCGTATCTTTGTCTGTTCTGATCGTTTACTGGATTTTTTTGCTTGTTATGTTGCACTACTGCATTTGTTTGGTATATTGCATGATAGTTCTGTTGGTTCTTTAGGTTTAACTGACAGTCGACAGTGTTATGACTTTTGGTTTCGCAGATGGTGCACCAGGAAGCCTTGCCATTCTTCATGTTAAATGGACAGTCTTTTGTGGAGTGATCTCCGTGTTCCTGGAAAATGTCGCAAAAGGATTTGGTCTATACAAATTGAACGTCTTGTCGGCTATATTCTTGTCGATAATTATCTTTCGAATGACCGGCCATCGAGCATTTGGTACACCAGATCTCCTAATTCTTAAGGCTAAGCTCCTTCAGAGACTTCTGTACATTCTCAAGTTGTTGTTCCAATCTGTGGTCTGTGGGGTAAGTAGGTATGTCTACATCCATCTCCACCTGAAGAGATTTTGTTAGCGCATCCTCATATGTTTTGAACGTCTCCAGACTAATGTGTCGGTGTACTTTCTGCGATAGGCCTACAAGAAACCATTGAATTAGTAACTGTTCATCAATAACATAATCCAGCTTGCTTAGTAGATCTTTCCAATGTTTATCGTAGTCGCAGATGGTATCCCCTGGATTTTGTGATGTGGTTTTAAGCTTCTTCGCGGCCAGGTGCTTAGCATCAGGAGTTTTAAAAAATGACAAAAATTGTGCCTTAATCTCGGCTTTTGTCGCTCTGGGTTGTCTTTTCAAAAAGGTCATGTACCATGTCAATGCCCTTTTCCTTAAGGCTCCTGCGAACTGTGCCATTTATTGATCTTCATCTGTAACCTGGTTGGCTTCCCAGGTCAACTCGCAAACGAACCAATGTCATCTGGGGTCTTCATCTCCCTCATAAAGAGAAATGTGAGCAGAGCCGTGACCCATGTTTGAATCACTATCACTACTCTCAGAAGGTGGGGTTGTTGATGAGGGTGGTGGGGTTATTGGGGTATTCGTTCCTGTGGAATTCTGATCGACGAAACTTCTGTTTTCGTCGGTTGTCGAGTCTTCATCGACTTCCAGTCAGTTGATGTTGACTTCTGCTGTCAATGTTCTACTCCAACTATTTGTTCGCAGGTCTGATTGTTCAATTTCTTCTAAAGCTGTATTTGGCGAGGGGGGGGGGGCGCTCCTTCATGTGTCGGTAAGATAAAATGGATACTTCAGAGGGAGGCTGCTACTTGAAATGTCACCTAGTTCCCTTCCAATGGTCGACGTATAATAAGGTGTTGTCCAGTTTTTGTTTCGTTGCCTAGTCGGCTCCATATAGTGAAGTCACCAGCTCGTAGTCGGAGGTCGTCTTCGACAATAGTATTTATTCTAGTACTTG
This sequence comes from Pseudotsuga menziesii, assembly GCA_001517045.1. Taxonomy (NCBI): domain Eukaryota; kingdom Viridiplantae; phylum Streptophyta; class Pinopsida; order Pinales; family Pinaceae; genus Pseudotsuga; species Pseudotsuga menziesii. Next base: position 201,405 of record LPNX010264923.1, read on the forward strand.
GATTCAATGGGGAAAGGGTTGTTCCTTCATCAGGAGCTCTTAGTTGGAGAGCTTCTGGCTTCTCTATCCACAATTCTTCCTCCTTAGGGGACGCTTCTTGCTTGATGCCCTCTTCCTGTCGGTCATGACCCGACTCTGGCGGATTTTTTTCTTTTTCGTTCTCCCTAGGGTTTTGTCCTCTGTGCAACTCTGAGGCCCTTTCTCGTTGTGCTTCCCTTCTCTTATGTCTTTCGTCCCTTTATACTTTCTGAATGTCCGACATAGTTTCGTACGATCTATTCTCTCGAGGTCCCTATTGGTCGACTTCTCATTACTGGTCACTGTTATCTGGTTTGTGTCAACTAGGATCCACTATACTCTATCTGCGACACATGACCATATACCCCCCCATTTCCTACCTGACACTTTTAGAAAGCCCGGATAGTTCAATTTATTTTCTTAGGAAGTATTCCCACTCCCTTTCTGCAATGAATTTCTCCCACTTCCTCTGCTTCTCCTCCCAATTAGTGTTAGATGGTTGTTCATACAGTGGTGGTCAAGGTTCAACAATGTGTCTTTCTCCTTTCTCGATCAAGAATTTGAACAGCAAGGTCGGTAGGGAACAAAAAAATTGTTCGGTGAAGTCTGTGTAAGATTTCTCTTTGACGGTTTCCACCGAAGTTCTGTCTTCGATTGCTTGCTCCTCACAGAAGTTGTCGGCGATTTTTTCAAACCACTCCGACAAATTTGCTCTACCTCCTCGGATCAGTTTCTCCAGCAACTGTTGTTATTTAGTTGCATCCGGCTTTCTCATCTAGGAGTTGCTTCAAGAGTTGGGGCACTGATGCGACAAAATTTTCATGCATCTCTATAAAAAACTTTCTTTTGCTTTGGTGACCGTTAATACGTTCCTTTGTGTGTAATTCTTCAAGTAGTTTGCAATTTTACGTTCCCACCAGTCCTTAATCTCTTGCTCTGGTATCATATGTGAGCATATATCTCATTCATGTACTACCGGCAACAGAACCAATGTTGTAATCTCACAAATCACATAGGGTTACCAATAATACATACTAAAACATACAAAAATATAGAACAGAGACAAGAGACAAGAACAGATAGGATTAAACAGATTATATTATTACAAATGAGTTCATACAAAGCAGAGAACTTAACTACGTTCTTGTTTTGGCTCAACAGCCTAATATATACAATTTACAGACGGTTACAAAATAACTACCTGTCGGTTCGGTGAACCGACGTGACTTTTAGATAGCCGACCTAATATTTTGGTTTATTCAGCTAACCGACTTAGTCAGCTGATCGACTAAGTCGGCCCATTGACTTAGTCGACTGATCGACTAAGTTGGTCCTCGTTCAAGTCGACTTATCAACTTGCTCCTTCTACGATCTCCTACCATCCCTATCAATATCTCTCGTGATCCTGGAAAGATTAAGAATGTCTATATTGGGGCAGAATGTTCCCATGCTGAGATTCAAGAGTATACTGCGCTGTTCAAAGAGTTTCATGATGTCTTTTCTTGGTCATACTAGGAAATGCCAGGTATCGACCCTCACATTGTTGAACATGAGATTAAAACTTATCCCAATGTTAATCCTGTTCAACGATGCTTTCATGCGGTGAATCCTAGAAAAGCACCTGCGATTAAGGATGAGATAGAAAAGCTATTAAATGTCAGTTTTATCTATCCTATTCCCTTGATGGAGTGGGTTTCAAACCCCATTCCGGTTGATAAGAAGCATGGAGTGATCCGTATATGCACTGTATTCCGTGACTTGAATCATGCCTATCCTAAGGATAATTTTCCCACACCGTTTATTGATCAAATTTTGGATGAGTGTGTAGGAAGCAAGGTATTTTCCTTTATGGATGGATTTTTCAGATATAATCAGATACAGATCAAACCCGAGGACCAACATAAAACTGCATTTATTTTTCTTTGGGGTACCTTTGCATATCGGAAGATGCCTTTTGGCCTTAAAAATGCCGGAGCCACATTTCAGTGGGCTATGACCTTGATCTTCCATGATCTCAAATCGATTATTGAAGTATTTTTGGATGACCTTGCTGCTCATTCTTGTCAGAGGATGCATCATTCCTACCATTTGATATTAGTGTTCGAAAGATGCCACCATTATTTGGTTAGGTTAAATCCTCATAAATGCATCTTTTGCATGAAGTCTGGTCGCTTATTAGGATTCATTGCCTGTAGGGAGGGTATAAGAGTTGATCCCTTAAAGGTTGAGGAAATACTTCAATTGTATCTCCCGAGAAACATTACACGTCTTCAATGTTTGAAAGGCATGGAAAATTTCTTGCGAAGATTCGTGGTTAATTTTGCCAATTTGACTAGAGGCTTTATGCATATTTTGAAGAAGGACGCTACCTTTTGCTAGGATGAGTGAGCCTAGGAGTCCTTTGATGCACTTAAATGAGCCTTAGCATCGGCCCCTGTGATTAGTCCACCCAACTATATCCATGACATTTTGCTTTATATGGCAGCGTCCATACAGACGATTGGTATGGTTTTGGTTCAAGAGGATGAGGAGCTCCATGAGCATGTCGTATATTATTTGAGCCAAAAACTTATAGATGCGGAGATCCGTTATTCCCATGTGGAGAAACTTTCCTTAGCTACCATTCATGCGGTTCAAAGATTGAGACATTGTATTCTCCTTTGCTAGAACTTGGTGGTATCCCATGTCAATCCATTTCAGTTTGTCCTCACTAGAAGGATGATAGGGGGAAAGTATAATAAGTGGATTTTCATCTTGCAAGAATTTGATCTCGAGTTTGTTTCGGAAAAATACAAAAAATTCTTGATTTTTGCTGAGCTTATATCTAATTTCCCAAGAGAAGAGGAGGAGGAAGTTTGTGAAGATACATTTGTCGATGAGCACATTTTTCTGATCTCAACTTTGGATCCATGGTATGGGGATATCATCATATATTTACAAGCATTTAAGGTCCCTACTCACCTTTCACAGGATGAACAACGATGGTTACATCACGTATCCAAGAACTTCGTTATAGTGGATAACACATTGTACCAGCATGGGGTAGATTCCATTTCACATTGTTGTTGAACTCATGAGGAGGATGAGCTTGTGCTAAATGATCGCCATAGAGGGGCATGTGGTGGTCATTTATCTAGGCTTTCTACAGCCCAAAAAATATTGAGAGCGAGTTATTTCTGGCCGTCGATCTTTAAAGATTGTGTCAATACAGTCAAGAAGTGCTACCCTTGCTAGGTGTTTGCAGGCAATATGCACTCACATCCTTCCTCATTACATCCAATTATCACCATTGGTCCCTTCACTAAGTGGGGGCTTGATTTCATGGATTGCAACCTAGCTTCAGCTGGGGGGCATCATCATATTATAGTGGTTGTTGACTATTTCATGAAATGGATTGAGGTTATTCCCATGATTAAATATGATGGTGAGATAGCCGTGCATTTCATATTCAACTAGATCATTACTCGGTTCAGTATTCTAAAGGAGCTTGTCACTGACCATGGTAGGAACTTTCAGAATCGGATGATGAAAGAGTTGGCCTCAAAGTTAGAGTATAAGCAGGAGCATACCTCTTCTTATTACCCTCAATTGAATGGATAGGTTGAAGTATTTAACAAATCACTTAAGTCCATTCTCCAACTAGCCATCGCACAAATCAAGACCAACTGACATATCATGTTATATCCTGCTTTGTGGGCTTATAGAACCGCAGTTAAGACTGCCATCGATTTTTATTCATATCAGCTTGTACATGGAGTGGAGTCTATCTTTCTAGTTGAATGTGAAATCCCTTTATTGAAGCTAGCCATAGAGCTCTTATCAGACACTTCCCCATTGGACGAACGTTTGGTCCACTTAGAGCAACTTGATGAGCAGCGCCGTGATGCCTTAGTGGCTCTAGAAGTAAATAAGCGTCGCATTAAGGTCCAGTATGATAAATATGTCTGTCCGAGGAAGTTTAGTGAAGGAGATTTGGTCCTTTTGTGGGATCAAGCTAAAGAACCCTTGGGGGCAGGAAATTTTAATCCCATGTGGCATGGTCCTTACGTTGTCAAACGTGTGTTAGAGAAGGGTTCTTATGAGCTAGTATATTACGAAGGGAAATCCTTGGAGGAGCCTAGAAATGGGTTCTATTGTAAAAGGTACTATGCATGATTCTTAGCCAAGGTTGATTATTGTATGTTATTGTACAGTATTTTGCATATTTAGGTTTTTCTTATGCTGATTGGGTGGTTGATTAGCTTTCGTTTCTTATGGAAGATTTAATGGAGTCTTCCATCTATATAGGATTCACTGATGGTGCTAGCTATCACACTCAACACTTAGCCTCTACTGCTTGGGTGATTTATACTCCTATGGGTCAGATATTGTCTTCAAGAGGCGTATGTTTATGGCCCTCTTCAAAAAATGTTGCTCAATATAGTGCCGTTATCGAGCTTCTAGGAGATTCCATTTCGCATGGTGTTCTCTCTCTTGAAGTATGTCTTCATTCACAGTTATTAGTGTCATAGCTGAATGGATTATATCATGTTAGGGATCCAACATTATTACAAATATTCTTACGTGTGAGATTGTTAGAATGACAATTTGACAGCATAACATACATACATGTTCCAAGAACTTATAATCAAGTTGCTGACTCATATGCTAACTATGTGTTAGATTGGAATTTGTTTCACAGACCATAAGCTCATCACAAACATACATTTTTACACATGTAAATAAATAAAATCTATCATCATAAAAGCTTTTCATTAAACATTCAAAATGTGATAATTAATACACGGTAGTACAAAAATATGTCACTCCCAAGTATCTAAGCTTGGGGAGTACGAGGGGGTTCTGATCATGGAAAGTCACCATGGATCTAGCTAGTCATCGAAACAACCCCACCCATGCTCATGGTACACCGACCACCTGACCCTGCATGGTCTCAGGAAAGTCCTCAACTTGCGCCATGGGTACCCTATGTGTCAGCTGCACAAAGTTTGTGTGGATGCTTTGGAGCATCCGCTCCACATCCACACCCATTATGTCATCTCCTCATCCCCTCTGTCTATGATGAGGGAAACCATTAGGCCGCCGTGGTCCTACATCTGCATATATATGATAGGATGTCACTATGTGTCGTCACGCAAAAATATGTCTTTTGGTTCTATATATCAAAAAACACACAAAAAGATTTTATAATTCAAAAAACTTAAAAAAGAGGGTTGGACACCATACCTCAACTCAGACTATGCATCGCATCTACCCAACATCGTTGGGATGGATCTCGAACCCCATGAAGAGGAATGTCAACTCTAGGGCTAAGTCCCAGAACACGCTCGAGGAAGAACGTGCTCAGTATACTGTTGAAACCGAAGTTTCGTACCCTGCCCATCTTCCAGTCGCTAAGTTGTTGCTTCATGTTACTCAACATCACATTACTCCAATCGTAAACTATGGGTCTCATGCACTCCACTGTATAGAACATCAAGGGCCGTGAGGCCTGGTGGAGTGAGGCTAGCCCTGTTATCCTGCCGATTGTTAGTAGTATGGCCTTGAGGTCCAGTACCTATATGGAGTTTCTTGAGATCTAACTCCCAACCTTATCTATGTCCAGATAATAGCATATATAAATATACTCATCAATGGTGAGGCCACCTCCGGGCCGATGAGAACGTAGGTTCACCACTTCCCCCCATCGGGACAATCCTGTAATGAAGTATATGTCCTCCACCTCTATAGTGAGGGACATCATGTTGATCTGGAAAGACTCTAAGTCTGGATCCCAGTAGTCTACTAGCATCTGCAGTAGTCTTTGTTTGGCCCTTAAGCCCCCAAAACACCAAAAATTGTAGAGCCCGCATGCATGAAGAGCTTGTTGAGCCATTAGATAACCCCATATAGCCTCTTCTACATCCCCATGTTCTCTCTCCCTCCATTCTAGAACCATCCTGCACATTTACATTGAATTTTGGTCATCATTTGTCTTAAAAAACATTGAACGTGGCTGCATATGTGACTATTTGTAAAACAACCATGTATGTACGTGACTTTGGGCCACTTTTCCGCGTATAGCCAGCCCTATATGCAGAAAAACCCCCGATTTCCATGTGGGCCAAACTGCATATCTTATAATGGCCTAGAAAAAGATTTTGACCATGGAATTTGAAAAAAATTACATGCAAATGGAAGAGTAGGGTATGGGAAGTTACCTGGAAAAAACGGTGTCGAATTCCGCGAGACGAAACTCCCAGAATTTGCGTTCGAAGTTCTGAGCTCAATTGGGTAAAAATTTCAAATGATATATAATGTTTTGAATTTTTTACTACTTATAGAAAATTTTCAAATTTTGAAAATTTTTACCTCCTTTCTATAGTTTTGAACCATTTCTGACCCTTTTGGACTGTTTTTGACTAATATGATGATGTAGGAGACCGTTTTGAGCGTCGTTTTGACCATTGTTTTGACCGGTTTGTGCCGATCTCAGGTATGATGTTTAAACTAGCATATAGGTTAGATTTCACCTCCATTTGCATTTTGCATGACCTTATGACCATTTCATTATAACCTTAGGTACGAACCCATTCTATCATGTCACGGAACCTTCTTGTTGTTTTAGAAGTGGCATGATGTGAATGGTAGAGTTTGACATTACATGGGTTCCCTAGTTAGCTCCTTGTTTGCATTTGGCACCCATGACGACACTTTGTCCTTTAGGGTGTGGGAGTCTATTGTATAGTATCGCCATGACATTTCACAAGAGCCTCATACTCCTCTTGATCATTTGTTGGATTATTTCCCCCAAGACTCCCTTATGTCAAGTTGTAATTTCATTTTCATGAGCTTTGCATACCTCATTGAGCCTTATGCCGGCTTCCCTAACTTTGAGTATCAGCCATATAGCCTGAGCTTGTCTCATGTCTAGCCATGTAGAGCCATTTTGTATATCCTTTGTAGCTTGATTCCCTATTTTTACTGGGAGGGGACTTTCCCCCGAGTGTCTCTATCCTACACATGTGTCCTTGCATTGAGAATAGGTATTTTTCGCTACTTGGAACTAGTTTGTTTTCCCATTGACACTCGTCTCCTCCTAGTCTTTAACTATAAATCACTTCAATTCTTTTTCAAGATTTTCAAAATATTTGAAAAAGTTCAAAAAAATTAAAAAAACCAAAAAGTCGAATAAGAAAAGATGTTATCTTTGGCAGCAGTCGAGTCGTGTCGCCTTTGAACAGAGCACTGTATATCACATCCCTTGGTTGGGTAATAGTTTGACTTTAGGATTTGTACTCGTTTCTTTGATTTTATCTCCACCAACTGCTTAAGCTTCTAGTCCCTATGGAGCCTCTGTCTATGCCTCCTATGTCACAGAGATGTCCCAGTTTTGTATACTGAGTCTGTGTTTCCTACATTCAGTCACCATTCGCTGTTATGCTCTTGTTTGAAGGAATTTGAAACTCGAGTCGGCCATTCCTTAGTTATCTTGACTTTGCATCTCGGCCATTCCCAGTATAGTTACTGGTTCGTGCACATTATGATCGAGTCCTTCCACATTATACAGATTTGTTGAGTACCTCATGTTGGATGATGGGGGATTCCTTAATGCCCTCCTTCCAGCGGATTTCGTCCCATCGACTTCAGATCATTTATTCTAGGATAGGAATCTAGAGTCATTTTTGAGTTCCTTAAGACTTGTAGTCATCAGTGGCAGGTTCTCTCACCATCAATAGTTTTTTGGGAATACATCAATGTCCCCTGATCAATGGATTCTCTTAAGTGTTCGACCTCAACACATTTATTCACACTTGTTAGTTTGCATTCTAGTACCTTGATTCCCATTTTCATTATCAGTGGGTGATCTCGTGTCTATTAATGGTATACATCAATGACCGGTAATCAGACGATAAACTACTATGTTCAACCTCGACAACTCTATTCACATAGTAGGACATGTACTCGTAGCGGTTTTTGTAGAAGACCTTCTAGACTGGTGGAATCTTATATATGCTACATCCTTGATCGTGCCAATGTTCATGAGATTTCAGCTCTCATGACTTGATTCCAGTATATGTCAGATATTTCCAGCCATTATGGAGATCTTGATCCATTATATATCTTCATCCTTCATGGAGATCATGATCTTATGTATATCTCCATCATGGAGATTCTGAGCTATCTATATTGTACATGGTGATGACCACACATGTCATATTTTGTATCATTCCTATTCATGGCCATTGTACTCTTATGTATCTAGGACTGCTACATCTACTTGCAGTTATGTGCAGAGTTTGATCATTGTATTGTATTGATTGGATGGCCGGTTATTCCACTAGGTTCTTCATCACTCCACTTATGGGATGGACTTCTAATGTATTTTGGCCATCGTATGACCCCTCTAAATTCACACATTAGGGGGCATCTGTTATAGTAGATTTTACCACACATGGTGGATCATAATTTTATGGCCTTCCCTATCCCTCTGCAGACTCCTTAGACCCCATGGACCATTTTTGTACCTTTGATGTTTCCAAGCTCATCCCTAAAAACATGCAATTATTGCCATATGCAACTTTTAATTCCTTTCTCATGTATATACATGGATTTGACCCTTAAACCCACGTACATCGAGATGTGTGTAAAAGGCCAAATGATTTTGGAGTTTCCCTTGATGTGGATCCAAGTCACTTGTCTCTTGGCCTTCCATATGCCTTGAGATTGCTCGGATTCAACCTTCCATTACCCCATCAAAGAGCTATATAAGGAACCCTTTGGATACATTGAAAGGAGAGGAATTGAGGAGCAATAAAACTATAGTCCATTGTTGTCAGAGCTTATACTTGAGTCTGCATCCCTTTGTCCCTTCAAGCACTTTGTGTTCTTCCCAATATTGCCTTTTTCTTGTGAGCTTTCTGTCGAGAGATGGAGGATTTAAGTGCTGGAGGCCCAAGTGGGGGACTCAATTTCTTCGATTCGCAGATGTGCCGACAGAGGTTGTCACTATTGCAATCTCTGTTTTATATCAATAGAAATATATTTTCCTATCCAATAAGGTGTATTTAAATGATTATTTGATACATGGATGCTTTTAAATGCTTATATGTTATTCATTATGTATGCTAGAGTAGGTCTAACACAATTTTATATAGCATGCTTGTCTTGTTTGCTGAATGTTGAGGAAGCAAATTGCTAATACAAGCGAGATTGGAAAAGCTCAACGGGGATCTACATAAATTGTCTGGAATAAGGTACGAACTGGGATCCTTTAGTGCTAGATGTTTGGTTTCTCTTGCATACAGGGAAGGATTTATTTCTGGAGTTAATTTTTCTCTTATGGTACCCCAAGCCATAGGAATTTCTCTCCGTAACACTACCCAACAAAAACAATTCCCTTCGTAAAAACCATCCTTGTGTGGTATGTTGTCTTTACGAACACTACTCTCACGACTTCCCATATCTTCCTAAGTATCAATATCTGTTGGCTATATTTCGTAGACTCTCCTTAGAGTCTCAAGTCACTGTTATCAAAGAATTTCATCCTCTAGTGTCTTCTTCGATTGATACAAACACCATTCATCTTGTCTCATTCTTTGATGAACATTTCTTAACATCTCATAACACTATGATTATATTTATAGACATGAGTCCCTCTGACCTCTCTATTCAACACTTCCAAGATGATGAGGAAATACCATGTCCAAAACATGGGAGAAAGATCCTAAGCATGCATGCACATCATTATTATCATTATCAGTGATACTGGGGGAATCTAACTCGTAATGGGAATTCCCCCCCTTGTATCTCAATACAATGTGTTCCATCATTGATATTACCCCTCTTCCAGTATTTTCTCAATGCCTTCTCAATACGACTCTTGGAGAGCATCCGCACTCCATTGACACCTCTGGGATATGGGGCATGATAGCTTACCTTGATCTTGGGATAGGGTGCATGCTCAATCACTTTGACCTTGCCTCATCACATAAATATCAATACTTCAATGAGACCACAACTCACCACAACGCATACATGATCCATAATCACAAAACCCATTCCCACGACATGGGGGTAGAACCTTAACCTGCTCTTTTTTCACATATGTGATCTCGACCATTTATCAACTTCACATCTCATGTGATGTTTTTTTTTCATTTATTACACCATTGAAATTATTATTATGTATCTATTATGATTATAGGACCATTTCTCATTACCATTTCACTTGTGTTGGGCCATTTTTAGGATTTCCTTTATTTATGTGTCATCAAGTAAGTCACATTCGATATATATTTGTATTCTTTATTTATATTTGATATGCACATGTACACTCAAGTATTCATGTTTTGCTTACATATACAAGTCATTAGCAGTTCTCCCTTTTGGTGATGTCCACCTCTATAGGTATGATCTTCAAACTGACATGTAATACATCCTCTCACTCAAATTTTATGATGCATTGATACAATATACCATCTATGCCTACAGGACCCCATTCTATCTAAGTATGTGGCCCAAACCCACCACATTAGACTTCCTTTGTATATTTGGGTTGTGTTGGAAAAGATGTTCGGAAGCCCTCAGTTTCAGGATTCATGTTGTATCCATTTTTAGATACATTGCCTTATACCTCTAAGATTCAGACTCATATTCATTTGTGTCCTTACAGTTGGTATACACCTTTTGTATGTGGGAGAGAAAAAATATTAGTTTAGTTGTTTTTATTCACATTTTCTTCATGTAGAGCTTTGTTTTTTATTGTTATTTACTATGGTTTACTACAGTAATTGTATTTCCAATTTGTTCTACTACTAAGGCTTCCATAATTCTTAGTAGGTTCTTTCTTGGACAAGCTACTAGCTACATATTTGGAGATCATAGATTCGACAACCTTCACATTGTTTGGAAGATCCAAATTCTTAAAATTCCACAACTCTAAGAACCATTATTCTCAAATTTACATTACCAATCTTAGCTTCCTTCTCAACCACATCACAATGCCTTTGCAACCCATCAATCAAATCAATCAACTTAGACTGTCATGCACATATACACACCAAGGTCTTCACAACTTAGGAAGTTGGGTAGCTAATCCAATTTTGCACCAATATTTCAAAATTGCACCAATCCATGAACTTCCAATTTGTGCTTAAATGTCTCTTCACATCAATTCATGGGATACAAATTCCATCCACCATGTCTCCCTTGACCTAGGTATATTATACAAGCACATCCTACCATTAGTGTTGAGCAAGAAGCTCTAGAATTTCACTAAGCATAACCCCCAGTTTTTAGTGTTGAGCTTGGGATCTCAATAGCGCTAGGAGTTACGGAAATTAATTATGTTGAGTCAAAACAACTCTGAAAATCACCGACCTTATCTTATTTTTAAGATTGATTAAATGAAATTTTGAATCTACTTCTCATTAAGTACTGAAGAAATACCATGATACATGAGGTAATCCAACATGCAAGGAGGATCTAGAGATGTCTAACATAGTTGACCAATCCTACCTAAGAATTTGATAAAATAAATAGTATAAGCTAAGGGAAGCATCAAGTAGTTGGGATCATGTTACATATTGATGCATAAATAAATGTTAACAATAATATATATAGCTCATATATATTATGAATAAAAGAATAAGTATATATACTAAATATAAAGAAATAATGATAACTATAAATAATGAATATAGACTCTACGTATTTATTATTTACAAAAATCATTAAATAAATAGTTATTCCTAAAGATTCAAATTAGGAACTAGTAAAAGAGTTCCTAAGTTAAGCGAAATAATTATTAAATCCACATAAATCAATTAAAGATTATTTTCAAGAAAAATAATGGATTCTTGATCTAACTGAAGTTTTAAAAAAACTTCCCTTTTTCCTAAAGATTGTCTATAAAGATGTAAGCTAAGGAAAGGTTTAGGGGTGTGATCATTATTATTTGCCAAAGTAATTTTGGAAAAAAAATATCCAAAACAAAACAATCTTATATAGAACCTGATATTCCAAATAAGAGAAGCCTCACCTTTAGGAGCTCTAGACTACTTCCATATTTGAACTAGCTCGGGGGGATTTGGATTAGAACCAGGAACAGTTTCGGGTAATGCTGGGAGGAATGTGGTAGTTCCCAAGTTATTTGATTAACATATCTAAGATCGGAGGTTATCGGTTTTTATCAATTCTATGTGTTTAAGTGTGTAGGGTTTGTGCCATTAAACAAATTGATTAGTTATAAGGATGAGAATTCTACCTTTTTAAAAGTTATTTAAATCATGTTTACATATTTTAACTTATAGTATTTATGCTCTAGATTGAAAAGATGCAAATTTTACTTCCGAGTTGTTTATATGTTTTAGGTTGTGTTTATTGTGTAAAGTAAAACTCAGATTTTAAATTCTAGATAGAATTCTAGAGTTAAACAATATCATATTTATATGTATTTAGTTCAGAAAGTTATGTTAGAAGTTGTAATCTAGATTCAAACCCTAGCTGCTAGTTTAAACTTAAAAACTACCACCTAAGTTATAGCCTAGGTCACATATCAAAATAGACTAGAGATTAACAAATCTAGATAAGTATACCTAATGATAAACAAAATAATTTATTCCTAAACTAAACATTATTTAAACTATGCTCAAACATTAAATTAAATATTAAATAAACAGATTACAAATTTATTTATAAACAATGAGTCCACAGATCGAATTCCTTAAAATACCAACTCAAAACTTTAAATATAAATCACAGTACTGACATATTGCATATTGCCAACAAACACATCATCTCAATACATAAATACTCATAAAACTCTTAAAAATAACCAAACAGAACATTATAAATATGTTGTAAACCAATCTATAAAACAAAAATAAAAAATACCAAATTACTATAACCTCAATGCATGAATCTCGAGAGCCTATCCACATTTTCCAAATTGTACTATTAAATGCCAATACTTTTAAACATTATTTAATACTTTCCAACAATCGAATCCTGTAAGTATTGGTTTCCAACCATTTATTTTTCCAAACAAAGTCTATCCACGAAATGTGTCTAATAAATTATAGTAAAAAAATAGCATCCAAAATAAATAGAGTCCATCCCCAAATGCAAGGTGTTGGTAGAATTCCAAGAATAAACACAATAATCACAACATAAAAACACATTAACAATACAAGGGATTACAACCTGTAACATAGTCAAAGTATCTACGAACCCAAGATCGAATCCTGTCAATACAAGCTAAAATACTCAACACATTGCAAGATGTGTTATACACAGAGGGTTTACCCCTTATAGGATGTCTATAATTTATTAAAACAAAACATACAAAATACAGAATAGAGCTACGCTCTTTCCCTACAAACTAATACACAAATACAATTTGTCCATTAAAATAAAACTACATCTACACAGGTTGCATTACAAATGCAAGGCCTAGGCCAAGTGCTTACAGGTGCATGTAGAAAGACGACCAAATCGTAATTAACAAAGATACACTATTATCAACCAAACACATCGATTAAAACCAAAATTTTCACTATTTCTATCCATTATCAAGCTGTGGCATCGCATGTGCCATTGCAGAGCAATGGCACTGTTAAAATTTAAAGGAACACATTACAAATTTACAGAGCTATTTACAAAATACAACAATAAAGTAGTTTTTTTCTTTTCTTCCTCCAAAATTAATAAATATTATTTTAGTATTTTAACTATTATTTTATTAATTCTTTTTAGGAGGCCCATTTTGAGTTGAAATTTTCTCTAATGAGGCTATCGGGTTTCTCTGCATGGATGTGCAACTCCCACCTAGAGCGTGAAACCTCCCTCCAAACCAAAACAAAGACTAAAGAAATGGCTTCAAAACCCTAACAAAGAGCATAAGGTAGGAATCCTGATAAAACCAAGGTGCATTCAATGCACCAACCTGGCTGCCATCTCCATGCAAATCAATACCCATAAGTATATAGCGTGGCTTCACACTTCTTACCACCATATTAAACCCCATCACCATTGTTATAGCTGATTTTGCCACTCTAGGTGAATCACACTTTGTATGGCCTTCCCCTGTCCCTTCGTAGACTCATTAGACCCCTTGGACCATTTTTTGTCCTTTGATGTTTCCTTGACCATCCCTAGAAACATGTGAAAAATGATACACACGACTTTTAAACCCTTAATCACATATATATGCAGGTTTGACCATTAAAACTGCATACATCAGAATGTGTGCATAACCCAAATACTTTTGAAGTTTTCCTTGACATGGATCCAACTCACTTGACTCTTGGCCTTCCCTATGCCCTAATATTGCTCATTCGACCTTTCATTACCCCTTTGAAAATCTATATAAGGAACTCTATGGTACATTGAAGGAATATGAGAGAATTGAGAGCAAAGAAACTATAGTCCATTGTTGCCGGAACTTATGCTCGAGTCTGCATCCCTTTGTCCCTTGGAGCACTTTGGTGTTCTTCCCAAGCTTGTCTTTTGCTCGTGAGCTTGCTATGGAGAGATGGAGGATTGAAGTGGTAGAGGCCCAAGTGGGGGATTCAGTTTCTTCGATTCGCAGACGTGTCGGCAGAGGTTGTATCCATTGTAATCTCTAATTTTATATTAGTAGAAATATCTTTTCCTGTCCAATAATGTATGTTTGAATGAATATTTTATCCATGCATGTTTTCAAATGCTTATACATTGTTGATTATATATGCTAGAATAGATATAACACCAATATATATAGTATTCTTGTATTGTATACATGTTGTTGAGGAAGTAATCTATCAATTCAAGCTAAAGTTGGAAATCTCAATGGGGATCTACTTCAACCATCCGGAATAAGGTACAAGGTCTGATCCTTTAGTGTTAGATATTTAATTTCTATTGCATATTGGAAAGGATTGATTTCTGGAGTNCCCCGTAACAACCATAGTTTGTAAAAACCTCTCATATTATGATTTGCTTAGTATTTAGCCATAGTTTTGATGGCATAACATATGCCATAACATAAACCACTCCACTTTAAAGTTTAAGCATAAAAGTTTTAAACAATTTTTTAAACCTTCTCCCACATAGTTGTTACAAACATGCATGATTATAATATAACCCCTTTTTACCATAGTTATAAGGTATAAGCTAGGCTTAATACCCTTCTTCCTTTTTTATCTTTTGAGCATAGGAATAGCGTTGTCGAGTTTCCAATAGATGTAGACGCTAGAACTCAGTTACGTTACGTCGGTAAGACTAGGTTCATAGGCGTAGTCACCTACAGAAGAATATAAACGCATGAATTAGTTCATGATGACCTAAGTAAACCACATAGCATAGGAAAATTACCTTTTTGAGTGGACCTTTAAGGGACAGAACCCAGCCACTCCACCCCTTGACATACGGGGGTAATTTAGCCTCTTCATAATGAACAATAAACAAATTAAATACACGAAAAATAAAAGTAAGACATAAAACAGAGTAAGTATCAACAATGCCAATCAATTAGATAGACATGAAGAGTAATTTTATAAGCGCATAAAAGTGTAGAATAATAATATGTAGACATAATCATCATATAGGAAAAACACATAAGGAAATCGATTGACAAAACTTAGGTTCAGTTCTTCAAACAAGTTTTTATTTCGCATTAGAAATGAAGTTTTCTTTAGGATCTAGAAGTTTATTAGACTACAATTTTTATTTATTTATTTATGGATTTTAGGGACATTACAAGTGGTATCAACTCATTTCAATAAAACACTTAACGAAGAGAGATGAACGGTTTTTTTGCTAAAATATATTTAAATATCTTACCCTTAGGATCCTATGATGTACTTATCGGCATGGAATGGTTGGAACAACACCATGTCATGCTCAATTGCCTAAACAAGTGAATCTTATGCACAGATAACCAAGCAAATCAGACAAATATTCAAGGCATACCTAAGAAAGTGTCCATTAGAAAGATATCCACCTTACAAGAGAAGAAGTTTATAACGAAGGACTACAAACTATTTGCAGTAAACATCCAAGATGTAGAAGCTGAGAGAAAACAACACATCGAGGACTTTTCAGCTCTCATGTACTCTAAAGATGTATTTCCCAAGGAAATATCGAGATTACCACCAAAATGGGACTTAGATTTTTCCATAGAGTTGACACTAGGGTTAGTACCGACTTCAAAAGCCCCATATTAGATGAGCCCACCAGAAATGGTGCAGCTCAAGTTACAGTTATAGGAGTTGATTAAGAAGGGTTATATCTGACTGAGTGTGTCACCTTTGGGAGCACCTATACATTTAGTAAAGAATAAAGATGGTACAATGCATATGTGCATCGATTACTACCAACTTAACAAAATAACCATCAAGAACCATTACCCACTCCCTAGGATCGATGACTTGTTCGATCAAGTCAGACGAGCAAAGATCTTTTCAAATATCGACCTGCGGTCTAGATACCATCATGCATGGATCCGCGATGTAGTTGTACATAAAACATCCTTTCAAACATGGTATGACCACGAAGAGTTTGTAGTAATTCTTTTTTGGCTAACCAATGCACCAACAAATTTTATGTGCATGATGAACAATATCTTTAGTAAATACCTAGATAAGTTTGTATTGGTCTTCATAGATGACAAACTAGTTTAATTGAAGAGTAAAGAAGAACATGAAGATCATATTCACATAGTACTATGGGTTTTACAGGAACACGAGCTTTACGCTAAGTTTAGTAAATTTGATTTTTACAAACCATAGATGCAGTACATAGGAAACATCATTTCCGAGAAGGGGATAGTTGTTGACCAACAAAAGATTAAATCCATAGAGGATTGGCCTAGCCCTACTTGTGTCAACGTAATTAGGTCATTTTTAGGATTATTGGGTTACTATCGAAAGTTCAATGAGAATTTTTTGAGGATTTCTTGTCCCATTACCACCTTACAAAATAAGAAAAACAAGTTTTTATGGACGACTAAGTACAAGGAAATTTTTAGAAGCTTAAGAAGCTTCTGACTATTGTTATGATACTATGAATGACGGATACCAATGGGGATTTCATTTTTTTCATAGATACAAGCAAGGAAGGACTTGGAGGTTTCATCATGCACAATGATTACGATATTTGTTACGAGTCGTTGAAATTAAAGGAACACGAACAAAATTATCCCACCCACAATCTTGAGCTAGAATACATTATCCATTCCTTGAAGATGTGGAGGCACTGTGTCATGGGGAAGAAGCTTCTTCTGAAGACAAAAAACATGAGCTTGAAGTATTTGTTCCACCAACCATTTGTAAATTCTAGGAAGGTCAGATGGTTGTCCTTCCCTAGAAAGTACCATTTAGAATTAAATCATATAAAGGGAAAGGAGAATAAAATTGTTGATGGTTTAAGTCGATGAGCTCATATGTTATGTGATTTAACCTTAATCCAAACTTATTCGGATTTGCACAATAGGATCAAGACGACAAATAGAGTTGACCGTTTCTATGTTGATCTTCTCAAAAAGATTCAAGAGGAAAGGTTGTTTCAACAACAAAAAGAGTATAAGGTAGAGGATATCAAACTATTGTGGTTGAAAGAGAGATTGTATGTTCTGGAAGGAGGGGACATCAGGTCCATCATCCTAACAGAATTCCATCAAAAACCCTACTCGAGACATCCAGGATATCAAAAGATGATATCACCAGTAAAGAAACACTTTTCCTCGCCTAAGTGAAAGGCCTACATAGCATTATTCATCGCAAAATGTCAAGAGTGTTAGCTAGTCAAAGATGAACACTAACATCCTTTGGGATTACTACAATCATTACCCATTTCAGAATGTAAGTGGAAGGTCATTAGTATGGATTTTATTATGGGACTACCAAAGAGTAAAAATAAAAATTATTCCATCTTTATAGTGGTTGAAAAGTTATTGAAAGTGGCACACTTTATCCCAATTGAGTCAACCTACAAGGCAGTTGAAATTTCTGACATATTCTTAAACGAGATATTCAAATTGCATGGGATACCTAAGGAAATAATCTTGGATTGAGACACAAAGTTTACCAATAAATTTTGGAGATATTAATTCTTCGATTTATAGATGAAATTTAGTACTACTTACCACCCGCAGACGAACGAGAAGACAAGACATGTAAACCATATTTTGGAATACATGCTTAGAATGTATGTTATGAATAATCCCACGAAGTGGAAGGAATATCTACACCTCACAGAATTTGCAGATAACAATTGATACTATACCTCCTCTAGGATGAGTCCCTTCAATGTACTCTATGGAAGGAAGTGTAGAACATTGGTTACTTGGTATAGACAAGTGTATCGGCTCATGTTAGGGTCATACTTACTAAAGGACTTCGAATAGTTAGTCACCAAGGTACACCAAAACCTTAAAGAATCACAAGACCACCAGAAGAGTTGTGCGGAAAAGAAAAGAAAAGATAAATATTATCAGATCGGCAAACATGTTTACTTAAAGTAAAAGCAAAGAGAATATCATTGAGCTTGGGAATATGCAGAAAGTTGGCACCAAGATTTTGTGAACCCTTTGAGATACTGGCCAAGAAAGTGCCAGTGGCATATGAATTATCTCTACCCGCTCATATAAGGGTTCATAATGTTTTCCATGCATCATTATTGAATAAATATTTATATGATACTAAACATGTTATTGATTGGTTCTTGTTAGAGGTGCAACCTCAAAAAGAGTGTGTACCTAAACCACTTCATATTCTAGACAATAGAGAAGTACAACTCAAGAAGTGCACCATAGTCCAGCTGAAAGTACAATGGAAGCACTTTGAAGCTGTTGGTCACCCAATATACCAGTTAATTAAAACCAACATAAGAGTGTTCAATATTTATTTTCAACCCAGGGAAGTCTTTTATTTCAGTGATAATTCACACTATATGTGCTTAAACACTAAGTAGTTGATACTTTAGATGAACTATCCTACTTGTATGTTCCGCTAGATCCTTCCCATAACTGATTTAGTCTAATGAACCTTCCTAAGAATTCAAAATCACAATTGCTTTCCTACAACTTCAAATTAGAAATAAAGGATTCAGAAAATAGACATCTAAGCTTACTCTTGCTGAAAGTTAAATCCTAACTTACCAAGCCATCTGAAGATCCATGTCAACTATCTTAATTCAACTTAATCTAGGAATTCAAAGTGTGGGAATTAAGTTCCACAATTATAACTGTAAAGGGATGAACTGAAAAAGATCTAAAGAAAACAACAATTGAAAGAACTAGGGATGAATAAGGCTGTTATAGCTATCACATAGTCGCATAAGATAAAGTTAACCTACACAGTCGACTATCACACCACACCACTGCAGTTTATAGGGAATGCAATTACTGATCATTCAAAGGAACGCATAATAAATCGATGACTGTTGCAGCTATTGTAAATAAATGAATTTATCATAAGATTCACACCACACAACAGAATTAATAAAATACCTAATTAACTCAGCAATCTCTATAGGAAGGCAGGCCCAGCCTTTGCACACAGATGTTGTAGTTGGCACACGTTAGAATGCCGAGATCTAAAGAATCAAACTCCTTGTATTAAAATGGCAAGATGAACACACAACCTCTGTCACAGCTTATACAATAAAATTACTATTTTCCAACCCCTGGCTCTGAATACTCCCCCATATTTATACTTTTACAATCATAACTCCTATCCACTAATATTGTGTAGCCTTGAATATATCTGATCTTTAGGCTGCCAAATTACAACATGTTGTTATAGCTTTGGACAGGATATGAGCAAAAAATATAGGAGATCTGTTATTTGAGCCAGCAATTAAGGAACAAAAAATAATCTAAAAGATACTCCATTGGTCATATCTTTCCTTGAGCAGTGGTGCGCTATTGCATTTGATTCTGTTGCATCCAAGTCTGTCGCATCCACCCTTGTACAGCTTGCATGGAATGGTAACCTTTGACTGCGTCCCAGGTGTAGAGGTGGGGTCAAGAACGATCAGCTTAGCCATAAATATCCATCTCTCTTTTGACTCGTTCAGCCTGCTACACCTGTATCCTTCACAAATTGAGCTATCTTTTATAAAATCACCATACATTAGCACAATACAAGGTATAGGGTACTAATTACGATAGTCATAAGTATTTAATAAGATAAAACAATAATTGACCATACCTATGTGAATTAAGGGTTCAAGTGAAGGAAAAAATCTGTTTGGTACATCCAATGGAGTAGGATAACACAATAAGAGATAGGTAAATGTAGTAAAACAGGGGTCATTTCTGGGCCCAACATCTCCCCCCAACAGTCCTATTGCATGTCCCTATGCAACAACCTCCATCAGTCTAAATTTGAATCTAGCATTGTACTTCGCTCATGAAGAGAGGAAAAATTCTAAGGGAGTTCATGTACTCCCTCTTCTTCTAAAAATATCTTATGGACAACCCAATACCTCCAACACTGCTCCTCCTCTACTTTTCTCAGTGAGAATTCTTCCATGTATGGTTTTGCTAGCCACTAGATCAGAGGAAATTTAAACTTTAGTCCCAACCAATTGACACCACACTCCCTCATACATCCTACATACCCGTCAACCCTATAGAGTGCATGTCTAAAATTCCTAAAACAGTAAGGGTTTCTATTCTTCAGGGATGAGCAGGTAACCTGCCACCTATGTTGACTCCCTTCCAAATCCAATTGCTGCTGTTTGGAAATCTAGCTGACACAAATAGAGATAACCTCTTCTTAAAGTTCGACCATCTGCTGAACTTTGTCAGGGAATGTAATTCTGCTCTGATGTTGAACATGAAGAAGGCTAGGGGATTGAAGTTCACTTAGAACCCAAATATTAGAGTGGCCTTCATTATGGGAAAAAGTTTGGAAGGACTCCTCCCACTGCACATGGTTGCTGAAAAAAGAGGCAAAATCCCTCAATTGAACATCTTTTAGGTAAGGGGTAGGGTTAGAGTGTTGATATAAAGGACAATCCAATTCATGTAGAGAAAGATCACGGAGCAAGTTATGTTCAATGAAATTGCTTTCCATAAATGTTTTAAGAAATTGCTCTATGGTTGCAACTCTGTAGGATTTCCCTTGTTTTACTGCCTTCAAAACCGAATGAATTGCTCGAATAAGAACATAGGATAAGAGGGCGATGGTTCCCTAGTACTTAAAAGCTATTGGGAAGGAGTGTACAGTTGGTCTTTCTCACTCTGCATAGATTTAAATTTTTTTTAGCTCCCTCAATTCTTTCTGTATTTCTTCCCGACGAATATTTTGAAACCTTAGTTCTTCTTCCCACCTTTCCTTTAGTTCTCTGATGGTATTCTAATTTTTATCAAGGGGAACCATTCCCTCTTGACACCTCTCCACCTGCTTCTTCCATTTTTTTACTTATATCTTCAACAGTGAAATCTCCTTGATCGAACTCTAGATCTTCTCATCTTTTTCATTATCCTCAATATCATAATCTAGGTTGACAAACTTCTGTGGGGTGGAGTCCATGCCTTGCCATAATATGTTTCAGCAGACTCTATCTCCATGGGTCCTCATGTATTCACCTCTGGAGATGCTGGTTCTTGTGTAACAACATCCTTTTATTGCAGTTCTCCTCCAGCAGGTTCAGGCTGTAAGGGTACTTCCGCAATTTCTTTTGGGGATGTTGGCTCTTGTGTAACATCATCCTCTTCTTGAGGTTATCCTTCAGCAACTTCAGCCTGCATAGGTGATTCTGTCATTAACTTTGAGGATGTTATTTCTTGTGTAACAGCATCCTTCATTTGCAACTTTTCATCAGCAAATTCAGCAACTAATTGTGAAGATGTTGGTTCTTGTGTAGCAACATCTTCCTGTATTTCAATCTCCACATCTGCTGGAGTCTCAGCTGCAACATCTTGCACTTCAGTTGCAACTTTGACAGGTATATGCAGGGCTACGAGTTCTTGTGTGTCAGTGCCCTACCCTTCTATCCCTTCATTCTACTAAGTTTGTTCCTGCGTTACTTCCATATCATTTGTAGCATGGAGCTATTCCTCAAAAAATTTAGTATACCACGAGGACTGTAAGTGCATTTGCTCATCTTTCCCTAGATCCAAGTTAGGGATTATGTCTACCTTAGGATTGATTTATTCTTGTTTTATGAGAGCCTTAGTAGAGATTTCTGAGGATGTTGGTTCTTGTGTGACAACATCCTGATCAACTTCCTCATCCTCCTGCTGCTAAGATTTTATCTCTATTAATTATATATCCTGAGATGCTTCAGTGGTCATAGCATAGACTTCTTCATTAAGGTCAGGAATATTTTCAATCTCTGGTTCATCTGCTCCAATTTGAGTAGCATCCCCAACAATAATTTCTAAGGGTGTTGGTTCTTGTGTGTCAGCACCCTGTCTGGTCATTGCTTCCAGTTGTTGAGGTTGCTCCTAGGAAGATTCAATGTCCATCTCATCAGGATGCCCCAAGAGAACTTTTGCTTCTCCTACTGGTTGTGGCTATAACTGCTCATTTTCTAACTTGTTTGCACCAAGGATTGCTTCTATTTCCATTTTATATACATTTCTTAGTTCATCCCCAGATGCTACTTGTCCTTGTTCTTCTATAGCTGCTAGCGTGGATTGTTGTGCAACAAAGTCATGAACTATGAACTTATAACATGACTGATTAAAGATCTCCCCACACACAGGACATACTACTTTCTCTAATTCCTCTCCTTCCTCAACAGGAGGTGACCCCTCCAATCGATCTGTAGCTTCAACCAATGAATGCAGCCTTCTTTCTTATGATTTCTTGCATGCTTCTTTCCATCTTTCTAATTTCTTCCAAAGCCATTGCAATTCTTATTTGAGTAATCCATTTTCATGCAGAATTCCCTCAATTTGAGGTTCTTCTGCAATAGGTTCCTGTGAGGATGTATTTTCCTTGGGTTTCAGAGTGGGAAATTCAATATGTGCTTCAAGGTTTTCCCATCTTTCCTATGTTGCTTCTGCAGCTATAGCGGATCTAGTTCTTCTTCTTCTCACTGGCCATGATGCTTGCATCTCCTCTTTCGATATTCTTCTCTTCTTTTGAAGGGTTTCCAAGTTTGGGGTTGATGTACAAGGGACACCTTCTCCTTCATTATCTTTTTCTTCTTCAATTAAAGCACCTCCCCACTTAGCAGAGGATTCAATTGTAAAAACATTTGTATTTCCTTTTGTTATCACGGTTCTACTAGCCTAAACTTCAGTTGCAGTATCAAATGCTACTCCAGCTTCAGCTTCTGCTGCCAGAGCACCCATATTATTTATTCTTTCCTCAGTATCCCCTATTACATTTTCCTCCGACTCATCTTCTGGATCATCCGATCTAGTCTCATCTCCACCCTAAACTAAATTGGAGGGACTCTAGTCCTCCTGTTGTTCCTCATCTCCCCCTAACTGTGCATTTGTATCCTCTAGTATAACCTGAACACCCCACAAGAGTGTGGGTGGTGCCATTTCTTCCAGTAGCTGGATGTCATGCAAAACTATAGGGCCCTAGTCTGATTGGGGTTGGCCATTAAATTGTTCCCATGTTTGATTTCTTTAAGCTAAGGCCCTTAGGATTAATAATTTAATGAGGTCATGATGGGTAAGGGAGGTGTATGGATTCTTGGCTTCTCTGACAAACCCTGCCATATTATGTAGGTCTTTAGAGAGATAAAACATAATGTTAAGTAAAGCTCTATGGCGTAAATGGGATAGTAAAGGCGGGTCAGAATAGTAGAGAGTATGGTACCTACCTTCGCATGTAATGTATTTATTTAGGAAAACTACTACTTGATCCCATGGGTGAGGCAGTGGAAGTAACTCTATCCCTCTCCTTGATATACGAACTTGTTCCCCTGCTAGCAAAAAATCCTGCATTGCGGCAACATTCGGTGTTCTCCTTCCAAACCAGGCTCTTCCTGTCTAAGGGAGGCCAGTAACCTCAGCCACTATCTCCTCATATACTTCTATTCAGAGACCCCTAATCTCTAAGTGGGTTTCTGTAATATTTAATACAAATTGTAGAGTTGTCTCTCGATGAAACCCATTCAGTCATTGGAAGAAATCAGTCCATCCCGCAGCTTCAAAAATGGAAAAAAATTCAGCATTTCATCTCAATTATTGCATGTTTGGGGGTTCATGCTGAGCTGTAATACCTATATTATCTTGCTTTCTTGAACTCTTTATCAGCTTGGAAAATTACAGGTCCCGACAATGGACGTCACAGCACAGAGTATGCATGAACAATTGAGATTTGGAGTTGAGTAAATTCAAAAAATTAGGACTGTTCTGACATGGATCATTTAATTCCAAATTAGGAAAAAGGGTGATGGTTATGGAATAAGCTTGGATCGTCATTAAAGTGTGTGAATGGACAGTTAAGAAGGTCTCAGAATAATGATAGGTGTGAAAAGGTAGGTATGATTAATCTTGCCAAATCTATTTAACGCTTAATCATGTAAATAATCAGAGTCGTACCTTAGTAATTATGTGATGAATCATGACTTCTCGGAATAATAGAGCATGTGAATGTGGCCATTTAAAGTCGACCATTATCACGTGCGTGCCACTATGATATTCTTCCTGGTAAACCAAGAAAACTGTCTTGTCAGCAATGATGAAGGCATAACAAAAGTTGTGAAGTGAGTTGAGATCTCGAGCAGCTAGAATTCTTAGACAAATCTGGAGGAGTCGCAGCCCGAAAATATGAAAAACATTTACTAAAATTGGTAGAGTCACAGCCGCGAACTATAGAAAAATCAACTAGATTAACGGATTCATAGTTGTACTTAGTGGGAAAAAGCGTCAAAATTTACAGAGTTGCAGCTACACTAATCAAGAAAATAAGCAAAGTTTTACGGTGTTGTAGCTGCGGGGAAACGGGAAAATCAGCAATATTTTATGGTGTTGCAGCTGCAGGGAACGAGAAGTTGGCAAATTTTTACGGTGTTTCAACTACAGGGAACAGGAAATTGGCAAATTTTTACAATGTTGCAGCTACGCAGAAACGAGAAATTGGAAAAATTTTACGGTGTTGCAGCTGCGCAAAAATGGGAAATTGGCAAAATTTTACAGTGTTACAGCTGCAGGGAATGGGAAATTCAAAAATTTTTACGGTGTTGCAGCTGTACGAAAACAAGAAATTGGAAAATTTTTATAGTGTTGTAGCTGCGTGGAAACGGAAATTAGCAAGGTTTTACGGTGTTGCAGCTGCACTGACTGTTCATTGTTTACTTTTTTTTTTTAAGGAGTCATTTTCTGAAGTAGGAAGTTACAAAAGGAGGCCCCTGGTTGTTAGGCCCTATCATGAACATTGTTCATCAGGTACATCCCTGCACATATTCTAAAAAAAACTGATCAAGCGTAAGGAAAAATAAAATAATAAAAACATCAATTTATTTATGTATAAAAATTTAAGTAGGAATCACAACGAATGTCTAAAGATTGACAGGGGCAGAGAAAAATTCATGCCCTTGTTCTAACTGGTATTCCATATCAGCTGCAATATATGAAGTGAATGCATCCTTTGAAATGGGCTTATGGTGCAGTCGCAGCCTATGACCATTAGCAAGTAATGGTGCACGATTCTCATCAATGGTAACCAGGCGGACTGTACCATTGTCAAATACTCTGTCTACTAGGTATGGGACCAACCATCTTGTGTGTAGCTTTCCCTTGAAGTCCCTTTTGAACCTTGAATCATATAATAGTGCCTAGTCTCCCTCGCAGAAGACTTTTTTTTGATGAGCCAATCATGCCAATTGGATCTCTGTTGCTGAACTAAGGCTATCTGATCCATAGTAGCTATGTGTTTCTCATCAAGCTCATTCAATTGATTCAATCTACTCATTTTGTCTTCAGTCACATCTAATTTTACCTCCAAGGTTGTTTTCAAGGTTTTAATTTCAAATTCTATCATAAAAACAACACTCTTATCGTACACCAAGTCATAGGGAGAGAAACCTGTAGTATTGCGCCAAGTAGTATGATATGCTCACAATGCTTCTAGAAGTCTGTCAGCCTAATCTCTGTGATGGCTTCTAACTGTTTTAGTAAGGATAGCTTCGATAACTTTGTTGGTACTTTCCACCTGGCCATTGGCCTAGGGATGTTATGGCGAAGTTATCCTATGCTGAATATGGTACTCATGTAGCAAAGCTTCAAATTTTTGTGACACAAACTGAGGTACTCCATTTGTAACCACTTCCTTGGGTACTCCAAAATGAGTAAATATTTCTTCATACAGAAAATCTATCACAGCCTTGTCATTAAATTTTACCAAGGCCACAACTTCTACTGATTTTGTCATGTAGTTAGTGCAAACTAAAATGTAGGCCTTCTTCCTAGAATGAGGGTTGATAGGCCCAACAAAGTGGATCATCTGTCAAAAGGTTCAATAACCAACTGTGCTTGGAGGGCCATTTGATCTAGTCTATTAGGTTGGCCCATCCTCTAGCAGCTGTCACAAGACTGGACATATTTTTTAGCATCCTTGAAAACAGGCAGCCAATAATAGCCCATTCTTAGCACCTTGTGACATGTTCTTCTGTATGCAAAATGTCCCCGACATGGCTCATTATGGTAGGCCTTCAAAATATATAGGATTTCATCTTCTCTTATACATATATCCTAATCTCAAGATTAGGTCCTGTGTAGAAGAGATGACCACCTATCCAACAATACCTGGCACTTTGTTGAATAATTTTCCTTTTCTCTTTCTTTGACAAATGTGCCGGAAGCATACTTGCAGCCAAGTAGTTGTCAATGTTTTCATACCAAGGAGAATGAGCTGATACTGCAAATAAGTGTTCATCTGGAAAAGAATCCTCAACAGGAAAATTGTCATCACTGTTAGCGAAACGAGATAAGAAAATCAACAACAACATTTCCTTTTCGAGGTCTGTCAATAATGGTAATATCGAATTCCTACAATAGTAACAGCCATCTAGTTATCCTAGCATTTGTAACAAGTTTATTCATTCGATACTTGATGGCTGAGTTTTCAGTGTGTACAAAAGTAGTGTATCCAGTGATGTAGTGTCTGAATTTGTTAATGGAGTAAACAATGGCTAAGAATTCTTTTTCTGTGACAGTATAATTAAGTTTAGTAGGGTCCAAGTTTTTACTGATGTAATAGATTGCGTATGGTTCTTGTCCATCCTGTTGACCCAACATTGCTCCAATGGCAGTATCAGAGGCATCTGAAGAAATATGAAAAGGAAGGGTCCAATTGGGCCCTCTTAAGATAGGAGTTGTAGATAGCCTCTTCTTAAGTTCAATAAATGTTGTCTAGCATTCACTATTCCACACAAATTGCACATCCTTCATTAACAAAGGAAACAAAGGAGAAGCAAGTTTGGAAAAATTTTCTATGAATCTTCTATAATAACGAGCATACCCTAGGAATCTACATACCTCTTTCTATGTTCCAGGAGTACGTATGTTTTTTATTACCTTAATTTTAGAAGGATCTACCTAGATACCCTCAACAAAGATAAAGTGCCCTTGCTCATCATCATGTGGCATTTTCCAGTGCTCAAAGATAGCTGGGTTTGCTCACAACATGTTAAAACCTTTTCTAAATTTTTCAATGCCTCTTCAAAGTCACTGCCATAAGGTGTAAAATCATCCATGAAAATATCCATACTGTCATTAACCATCTTTGAAAATATGCCAATCATAGCTCTCTGAAAAGTGGCAGGTGCATTGGACAAACCAAAGGGGAGTACTCTATATGCAAAATTACCCCAAGGACAAGTGAAAGTGGTTTTATCTTGATCCTCAGGAGCAATTTGGATTTGGTTGCACCTGCTAAACCCATCCAAGAAATAGAATAATTTCTTCCCAGATAGGGTGTCAAGCACCAGATCAATGAACGATAGAGGGAAGTGGTTCTTCTACGTTTCCTTGTTCAATTCTCTATAATCCATGCAGACTCTCCACTTCCCATTCTTCTTAGGTACTATCACAAGTGGAGAAACCCACTCACTGTCTGAGATCGGGTATATAAACGCTGCTTCCAAGAGTTTCTATATTTCCTCTTTCACTATGTCCCTAAGGTTAGGGTTCATCCTCCATTGTGGTTGGCACATAGTCCAAGAGTCATTCTTGATATAAATATGGTGAGTGCACAGATTAGAAGGGATACCCCTCATTTCTGTGTACTCCCAGGTGAATGTCACTCTATGTTTTTTTAAGAGAGTGATCAGACGTCCCTGTTCTTCGAGAGTAATATTAGGATTGATATTAAACATTTTTCCTGATTCTATCTTGACTAGAATACTTTTCAAATTCTTCAGCACTGAAACTATGTAAGTGTCACCGACTGACACTTCCTCTATAATACTTTATTATTTTATTTCCTCTAAAGTACTATCTAGGATCTGATAAATTTGGTTGTTGACAGAAGTGGGCTCACTGATAATACTATTAATGGCATCATATTATGTTTCATATTTACATGTCAAGGCTTTCCCTATCATTAAAAGTGGTTGAACTCCCTCCTCTTCCTCCTCCAACTCCATCCATAATGGAGTTTTAGCTTCTAGAATAGGTTGAGTTGGAGGATATAGGCTAAGATTTTTCATTTTGGTCCCGTCTGAGATGGTCATAGATCCTAACCGACAACTGATGCAAGCATCAACTATGGCTAGCCAGGGTCTTCCGAGGATAAGCGAGTGTGCCCCCGGCTGTGACTTAGGCTGTAGGACCAATAATTCAGCAGGGTATTCCCATGAGTCACCTGAGACGACGAGGTCATCCAATATTCCCTCGAGTTTAATATTGGACCTGTCAGGTAATTCTAAAATGGTGGGGTTTGGCCTAAGATTGGTGAGCCCAAGTTTGCATGCAGTCTCTATGGTCATCATGTTAATGGCTACGCTTAAGGTCTACCAGCACATTCGGTATCTGTGTGCTCCCAATATGCACTGTGATAGTGGGATTTCCATGGTCATCATGTTTAGCCAAAGGAATCTTTCCCATTATCAATATAGATAATTTCCCTAGAACATGGACAGTGGGAGGATCCCTAGGTTTTCTTCCTGGCCTTCTTACACACAAGTCCTAAACTGTTTTGGCGTAAATAGCTACATAATGGAGGGCCTGTAACAATGGAATTTTGACATAAAGGTTCCTTAACTCTCCTAGGAGGTTAAATTGAGGTTGTTGCATCGCTTTTTGTAGTGCTAATATTTTAGGGTATGGCGGTTCTCTAACCAGCTTCGTAGGCTGCGTTTCGGTAGCTATTTCTCTTTGTGTTTCAGTCGGTATCGAGGTACGACTTTCAGCATCCTCAATAATGGGGATTTTTTCATTAGATGAGTATTGATGATTCATCATTTCTTCAAACAGAGAGGATGGAACATCCTCAATGACTAAAGGCTCCACCATCCTCTCTGATTTTAAGTGTATATCGTTACAGGGAACTAGAGTAATGGAGTAAGAGGGCATGTTGGAAATCTCAAACTGGTGGAGTGCTTTATTGTTTGGGTTAGGGTTAGGTTGAGCAGAAAGTTGGGTCATATAGGTATGTTAGGTACAACATTATTCTGGAGTTGCATCTGTGGCTTCTAGTACTATTGATATGGCTGAGGATACTGTTGAAGAGGGAATTGTTGCTATGGAAACTGGTGCTGAGGAAGGCTGTGATAAAATTGGTTTCTTGGATGGGAGTTCCTCCACCCAATAGACCAAGAAGTTTGTTGGTTTGGTGGGTGCGACCATGGTGTCCAAGGATTAAAAATTTTCATAGAAGGTTGAGAAGAATTCCATTGATGGTTGGAATAAGGTTAAGGGAATTATGTATTCATATTATGCATATTATTCCAACCATTCATATTATTTGAAAATGGAAAGGAGTCATACCTTGATTTCGAGGTTAACAGGGTTTTTTCTGTGCAATAAAGTAGGATGGTTCCACATCTTGAGTAGGTGCCTATAGAACTGCCTTTACTTAAGGTAGTGGAGGGCATTCTTTCATATCATGATTCAATTCGCAGAGCTGGCACACTTCCACCTTATCAAGCAGACACTTCTTCAAAGGATGGTTCTTCCTACATCTAGGGAAAAATACACAAAGTGTGAGATATTCTATTGCTTGTTTCTATTTTTCCCTCAGGACATCTATTTCCGAGGAGATGGAGCTCATCATTTCTGTTTTGAAATTTTCAAGGAGATTTCCTATTTTTGCCTAGGTAGCTCCTCCATTATATGAATTCTATGTTCTGTCGAAGACATCTCATTCTAATCTATCTCATTTGTCATGTTTATTGTTCTTGGAAGATCCCCTGGAATACCCTTTTCACAATTCAACAATCTTTTCAAATGACTCCTTTGAGATATCCCCCTTTCCTAACAGGTTCAACATGTATGGGAAATCATCCCTAATCCCATGATTATCTTGAGCACATCTAACACCATATTAGTCTGTCTAGCTCTCTGCACATTCTATAAAATACTTTCAACAAAATATTCTAGGCTTTCGTCGTCCCTTTGAATAATTTTAAATAGTTATTCTCTCTTATATTTGGTATTGCAGTACTCTTGATATTTGTCTAGGAAGACCTATTTCATCCAATCCCAGGTGGTGACAGTTCCCCCACCCAGGCTCATGAACCAATGTAACACATTGTCCTTCAGAGTAGAAGGAAAAAGTTTCAGCTTCTGTTCATCGGTGATGTAATCATAGCTATGACAGAGGATGTCGAATTAAAAAAGAAATTCATCTGGATCCTCTACTGCTTTTACATAAAAGTGATGCAACACCAATGGTGATATATTTTTCATGGGGGCTATGCCTTCTGGCTGTTGAATAGGGAACTGTAGGGTAGCAATTGTCTCCTCCGGGGGATAACCACCATCATGATTGGTTTCACCTACTACTTCCCCATTTTCTTCTATTTCCTGTATGTTATTCATGTTTTCTTCTGCTTCCTCCTGTCTCTACTTCTTCTCATATTCCCACTTCTGATGAAGTTGTGTCCACTCTTCTTTTGCTACCTCCTTCCTTTCGATGTGATAAATCACTTCTCAGTTACTCCCCATAGCACTAACTCTGTCTTCGCCCCCATGGGAACCGAATGGTGTTGCAGCTCCTCCTGTGTTCTCCACCATAGCAGCTGATGTAGCCACCCAAGGAGTAAATGGACTCCTTCTGATAGATGATCCTTGATGACGAGCTCTAGTAGAAAAATTGGTCCTATCAACTAGATCGTCGATGAATGTTCTCCTTCCTAATGCTGGGTTTCCACCATGGCCTTAACCTCATCCACCTACAATGTTAGTATTCTAGGGGGTTTTGGGATTTGTGGGATTATCACGTTGCACTCTCCTCATATTCATACAACCAAAAACATGCAAGATTTAAAAATGACCGAAGAAAAATGAATGGATGCAACTACTATGGTGTCTAGCAACGTCGCCAAAATGTTGGTCACCCAATATACCAGTTAATTAAAACCAACATAAAGAGTGTTCAATATTTATTGTCAACCTAGAGAAGTCTTTTATCTAAATGAGAATTCACACTATCTGTGCTTAAACACTAAGTAGCTGATACTTTAGATGAACTATCCTACTTGTCTGTTCAGCCAAATCCCTCCCATAACTGATTTAGTATAAAGAACCTTCCTAAGAATTCTGAATCACAATTGCTTTCCTACAACTTCAAATCAGAAATAAAGGATTCAGAAAATAGACATCTAAGCTTCCTCTTGCAGAAAGTTAAATCCTAAATTACCAAGCCATCTAAAGATCCATCTGAACTATCTTAATTCAACTTAATCTAGGAATTAAAAGTGCAGGAATTAAGTTCCACAATTATAACTGTAAAGGGATGAACTGAAAAAGATCCAAAGAAAACAACAATTGAAACAACTAGGGATGAACAAGGCTATTACATCTATCACACAGTTGCATAAGAGAAAGTTTACCTACACAGTCGACTGTCACACCACACCACTATAGTTTAAAAGGAACGCAATTACTGATCATTCAAAGGAACGCATAATAAATCGATGACTGCTGCAGCTACTGTAAATAAATGAATTTATCATAAGATTCACACCACACAATAGAATAAATAAAATACCTAATTAACTCAACAATCTCTGTAGGAAGGCGGGCCCAGCCTTCGCATAGAGATGCTGGATTTGGCACACGTTAGAACAATGAGATCTGAAGAATCAAACTCTTTGTATTAATGATGGTGAGATGAACACACAACCTTTGTCACAACTTATACAATAAAATTACTATTTTATATCCCCTATATCGAAATAATCCCCCATATTTATACTTTTACAATCATAACCCCTATCCACTAATATCGTGCAGCTATGAAGATCTATGATCTTTAGGCTGCCTAATTACAACACGCTCTTACAGCTATGGACAAGATACGAGAAGAAAATATAGGAGATCTGTTATTTGAGCCAGCGATTAAGGAATAGAAATAGTCTAAAAGATACTCCATTGGTCATATATTTCCTTGAGCAGCAACACGTTGTTGCATCCGAGTCTGTTGCAGCCAAGTCTGTCGCAGCCACCCTTGTACAGCTTGTGTGGAATGGTAACCTTTGACTATGTTGCAGGTGCATAGGTGGGGTCGGCAATGATTAGCTTAGCCATAAATATCCATCTCTCTTTTGACTTGTTCATCTTGCTACACCTGTATCCTTCACAACTCGAGCTATCTTTTATAAAATCACCATACATTAGCACAATCCAAGGTATAGGGTACTGATTATGACAATCATAAGTATTTAATAAGATAGAACAATAATTGACCATACCTATGTGAATTAAGGGTTCAAGTGAAGGAAAACATATATTTGGTACATCCAATGGAGTAGGATAAGGCAAGAAGAGATAGGCACAATGTAGTCAAAAAGGGGTTATTTCTGGGCCCAACAGAAGCCGATGAGACCACTTGGGAGAAGGAAGCCACCATGAGAGGGGATTATCCCTTCTTGTTTCTTGACTTCATTCCTAGTCCCTGCAACACTGGGACGATGTTGTTATAAGTGGGGAGAGATGTAATAGCCTGAATTTTGACCTTAACTATGATGTGCATGAGTCCCATTGTACATGAGTTACTTTTATGTTTATGTTTTTCTATTGGGAGAAGAGCCCACTGCACATGAGTTATATTGATTAGTTAGATATATTGGGCATAAGCCGATGCATATGTTTTATTATCATATATGTGATTGCATATATTGGGAATGGACCCGGATGAACAAAGATTATGGTTGTAGTATGATATACTTATGTATTATGTGATTTAACTTAATGCATGTACTAAGATTACTATTGTGATAAAATGTGCAGAATACTGAATGCATGATTCATTTCTATAATGTGTTGGGAGAAAACCTTGAAGCACATGAATGATGAGATTTTGTGTTGAGCAGAAGCTCTGGAGCACATGAGTGATTAGATTTTGTTGAGCGCAAGCTCTAGAGAACATGAGCTATGATATTTTGTGTTGAGCATAAGCTCTAGAACACATGAATTATAAGAATTAGAAGTGTTGGGAACAAGCCCTGGATCATTCCAAATT
Organism: Pseudotsuga menziesii; assembly: GCA_001517045.1. NCBI lineage: Eukaryota > Viridiplantae > Streptophyta > Pinopsida > Pinales > Pinaceae > Pseudotsuga > Pseudotsuga menziesii. The sequence goes on from LPNX010264923.1 coordinate 234,989, forward strand.
GATGTTGAGCATAAGATCTTGAGCATCAGATCCTTGGCCATTGTATACCTAGGTGTATTATACAAGTACATCATAGCATTAGTGTTGATCTAGAGGCTCTCGAATTGCACTAAGTGTAACTCCCAGTTTTTTGCATTGAGCTTGGGCTCTGAATAGCGCTAGGAGTTATGGAAATTAATTATGTTGAGTGAGAATGACTCTAAAAATAACCAACCTTATCTTACTTATTTTTAAGATTGATTAAATAAAATTTTGAATTTACTTCTCATCTAGTACTCAAGAACTACCTTGATACATGAGGCAATCCAACATGCAAGGAGGATCTAGAGCTTCCTAACTTAGTTGGCCAACCCTACTTAAGGCCTTGATAAAACAAATAGTATAATCTAAGGGAAGCATCAAGTAACTGAGATCATGTTACATGATGCATAAATAAATGTTAGCAATAATATATATAGTTCATATATTTAATAATAAAATAATAAGTATATATATTAAATATAATGAAATAATGATAACTATAAATAATGAATAAAGAGTCTACATATTTATTAGTTACTAAAATTATTAAATAAATAATTAATCCTAAAGAGTCAAATTCGGAACTAGTAAAAGAGTTCCTAAGTTAAGAAAAATAATTATTAAATCCACATAAATTAATTAAATATTATTTTCAAGAAAAATAATGGATTCTTGATCTAAATGAAGTTTTAAAACAACTTCCCTTTTTCATAAAGATTATCTATAAATACCCAAGCTAAGGAAATGCTTAGGGATCTAATCATTAGTATTTTCCTAAGTAATTTTGGAGAGCAGTTTTCCAAAAGCAAGCAATCTTATACAGAACTTGACATTCCAAATAACAGAAGCCTCACGTTTAGGATATCTAGACTACTTGCACGTTTGAACTAGCTCGGGGGATCCGGATTAGAACTAGGAATGGTTTCGGGTCATGGTCACGAGGAACGTGGTAGTTCCCAATTTATCTGGTTAATGGATCTAAGGTGAGAAGTAACTCATTTTTATTAATTATGTGTTTAAGTGTGCAGGGTTTCTGCCATTAAACAAATTGAATAGTTATAGGTATGAGGATTCTACCTTTTTAAAAGTTCTATAAATCATGTTTGCATATTTTTAATTATAGTATGCTATGGATGGAAGAGCTAAAAATTTTACTTCCTAGTTGTTTATATGTTTTAGGTGTGTTTATTGTGTAAAGTAAAACTCGTATTTTAAATTCTAGAGAGAATTCTAGGGTGAAACAGCTATCAGATTTATATGTATTTAGTACAGAAATTTATGTTAGAAGTTGTAATCTAGATTCAAACCCTAGCCGCTAGTTAAAACTTAAAAACTACCACCTATGTTACAAAATGGGTCACATATTAAAATAAACCAGAGATTAACAAATCTAGATAAGTAGACCTAATGATAAACAAACTCATTTATTCCTAAAATAAACTTATTTAAACTCTGCTCAAACATTAAATTAAATATTAAATAAAAAAATTACAAATGTATTTATAAACAATCGGTACAGAGATTGAATTCCCTAAAATACCAATTCAAAACCTTAAATATAAATCATGGGGTTGAAAGATTGCATAGCGGCCAGCAAACGCATCATATCAATACATAAATACTCATAAAACTATTAAAAATAACCAAATAGAACATTATAAATACGTTGTAAACCAATCTATAAAAAAATTATCAAAAATTCCAAATCACTATAACCTCAATTTGTGAAGGTTGAGATCCTATTCATGTTTTCCAAACTGTACTATTAAATACCAACACTTTTAAACATTATTTAACACTACCCAGCAATCGAATCCTATAAGGATTGGCTGCCGACCATTTATTTTTCCAAACAATGTCTATCTGCGAAACCTATCTAATAAATCACAGTAAAAAACTAACATCCAAAATAACAAAGTACATCCCCAAACACATCGCATTGGTAGAATTCCAAGAGTAAACACGATAATCACAACATAAAAACACATTAACAAAATGAGGGATTACAACCTTTAACACAGTCAAAGTATCTACAAACCCATAATCGAATCCTATAAATAAAAGCTAAAATACTCAACACATTATAGGCTATGTTATTCACGCAGGGTTTATCCCTTATAGGTTGCTCGCAATTTATTAAAATGCCACATATAAAATACATAACACAACTACGCTCTTTCCCTACAAACGAATACACACACACGATTTGTTCCATAAAATTTAAACTACATCTACAAAAGTTGCGTTACAAACGCAAGGCTTGGGACAAGTGCTTAAGGATTCCTGCAGAAAGAAGACCAAATCGTAATCAATCAGAGCTACATTCTTATCAACCAAACACATCCACTAAAAGGGTATTTTTCACCACTCGTATCCATTATCAAGCCATGGCATCGCATGTGTCATTGCATAGAAATGGCACTCTTAACATTTAAAGAAATGCATTAAAAATTTACAGATCTATTTACAAAACACAATGAAAATCCCATTAAGAGTTATTTAAAAACCAAAATCCATTTCATAATAGATGGTAAACCAAACACACAGAGCCGAGTCTCTTTTAACATGTCAAAATATCTGAAATTTACAAATTACATAGCCATGCAAAGGTAGTTACACAACTTCATTTACATAATTCCCAAACGATTGGAATAAACCCCAACACCCAACCAAACAACGAATAGCTAAAAACCATAAATCTCCCAGAAAGTTTTGAAACCCTTTGGTAAACACAATGAGTTCAATGTTTGGGTACAGGCCCATTTCCTTTCCTGGGGCTTACCAGGAATGGTTGTGCAAGAAACCCAATAGCTCTTCCTTCCCAAAACATGGAGTACCCACGCTATCCTCACGTGCAATAAAAAAAATGAAGCTTGCATTAGAAGCATGCAAAACGACTATAAACCAAGCCAAAAAAATCAAAGGTGTATTCATATGTACAGTGGCATACCTTCCAACATGCTCAAGGAAACTAGGTTTCTCTGCATGGATGTGCAACTCTGACTTGGAGCATGAGACCTCCGTCCAAACTGAAACAAAGACCAAAGAAATGAATTTCAAACCCTAACATAGTGCGTAAGGCAGAAATCCTGTGAAAACCAAGGTATTCAATGCACCAACCTGGACTCCACCTCCATACAAATCAAAACCCATAAGTCTATAGTGTAGCTTCACACTTCTTACCACCATATTAAACCCCATCACCATAGCTTGTAAAAATCCTCTCATATTTTGATTTTCTTAGGATTTATCCATAGTTTCGATGGCATAACATATGCCATAACACAAACCCCTCCACTTTAAAGTTTAAGCATAAAAATTTTATAAACAAGGTTATAAACCTTCACCCACATAGTTGTTATAAATATGCATGAATATAATATAACCCCTTTTTAGCATAGTTATAAGGTATAAGCTAGGCTTAGAACCCTTCTTCCTTTTTTAGCTTTTGAGCATAGGAATAGCGTTGTCTAGGTTCCAATAGTTGTAGATGCTAGGACTTAGTTACATTACGCCCGCAAACCTAAGTTCATAGGCATAGTAAACCCCATAGCATAGGAACCTTATCTTTCTAAGTGGACCTTTAAGGGATAGAACCCCACCACTCCACCCCTTGACATACAAAGGTAATTCAACCTCTTCATAATGAACAATAAACAAGTTAAATACACGAAGAATGAAAGTAAGACATAAAACATAGTAAGTATCGACAAAGTCAATAAATAAGATAGACAAGAAGAGTAATTTTATAAGTGCATCAAAGTGTAAAACAGTAATATGTAGACATCATCATCATACATGAAAAACACATAAGGAAAGTAGGAGACAAAACTTAGGTTCAATTCTTCAAACAATTTTTTATTCCGCACTAGAAATGAAGATGCACTTAATATCTAGCAGTTTATTAGCTTACAAATTTTTTATTTATTTATGGATTTTAGGGACATTATGAGCTGAGAAGGAATCTTTGTAATACATCAGCAACCAGCTGAGAAGGAGTTCTCTGATACTATACCTGCAACTTAGCCGCACCAACAGAACAACCATCACAGATCAGCGACAGTGTTGAGTCCTCTATATAATAGTGGACCATTCTTTGTAATGGATAAAACATCTCAGATCCATCTATTCAACACCAAAACCATCATAGATCCAGAGAACTACAACCTTCGTGGAACCCCATTCACCATCACCTCGAAGTGGGGGGGAGTGCAACACTACCCACTATGTAGATCAAAATTAGAGCTCATAAAAAAAAAGTTTCCTACCAAATTATCAACTCACTTAACCTCACCAACATGGGATATATATGGGTAGTAGGTCGAGAAAGACAAATCTATGATTATTGGCATAAAAAATTGGGATATGTTGGCTATAAGAGATAAACACTCAGAAAGGGCATGGTTTGTGGCAAATAAAATCTAGTTTCCTATACCAATGACATAAGACATCAAGGTTAAGCTCATCATACAATTGGATTTTCGTATTTGGTAGAAATTTAGTTCAGTGAATCTTTGTGTCATTCCAAAGAGAGACTTTTTCACTTTTAAATTCTGAACATAGCCTCTATATAATGCCAAGGATTCTTCTTCTGATGAATTCCTTCGTGTCCATCTCTTTGTTTTCATAATAAATATTTTTCCATTTTTCTCTGTTTCTTCATGCGATTTTATAAAAATGATAATGTTTTGTTGTGAAATTGACTTGATCTTTTCAATCATCCCAAAATAGTTTCCATAATAATACTTGTCTAAAATGTATCAAAAATTGTCCAGTCACGTTTGAGAGTTGGCCAGACATGACCACTTTGAGTCGATGGAAGAATAACTTTTCATTATATTATAGCTACCTAGGTATCAAAACATACCTTTTCCACATGGTGTATCAGTTTATTGGCATGTTCTTGTCATTGCTTTGTTCCAACAATGTTTAGCTAGAAGTTTGGACCAATTTTTCATTAAGACCAAAATATTTTTCATGTCATCACACTTGTTGTTTATATTTGTTTTTGGTAATGCTTCGGAGATGTTATTACTGAGATTTGACATTAATTTTAAGACGGGCCTAATGTGTATGTGACTGTAATATGTGAGAGTTGACATTAATAGAGAATTGGGATGCAATATAATTTTTGAAATCTATGTGAATTGGCATGTGACTATAATTATGAATCTGGTTTTTTTTAATATTTTATATATGAAAACAAAGGCTCTTTTGTTATTTGGGTATTCAACCTGTTGCAATTGAATTATGGTAGTCTGGGAGAACACATACAATCCTAATCTTTTTTGGAAAAGAAAGCCATAAAATACGAGTCAAAGAGAAACTCGCCACATGAGTAGATGATGATAGAAGCAATATTATTATAGTATTAGCACAAGTGCAATCCTACTAAAGCACTAAAGGGATATCTCACATGATGATCAATATTTATTGTACTTATAACTATGTTGACCAAAAAACTATAATAAATTAATGTATGTCATGTTTACATTGTACAACTTCAGTCTTTGAGTTTGCATAGCATTCATGAGACGAAATTTGCAACCTAAAGGCAGGCTAATTATTGGATATTATTTCCAATCCATCCTCTTCTCACTACTCAACTGTCTAAAATTTATGGCCAAAATAACCCATTTCATGTCATTTTTATATTGAACCAAGTTTTGAGTGGCAATAGATTTACTTGTTTTAGATGTAGTTTCTAGATTTGAATATTTGATTAATGGGTTCTGAAAAATGTAATGGAAAAACCTAGTACAACATCCATATCAAAGTATACACCCCCCAGAGATAGAGTCTATATTTTTGGCATATTTATCTTTTAGGAGGTCTATAGTTTGTAGTTTCCATGTAGATAAAAAGTAGGGTGACATTTGGCATCATTTGATCATTTAGTGGACTTGTATTTGGTTCGATCCAATTCAGTTAACTGGAATTCTGGAAATTGCTAACTTTGTTGAATTTTGTATGGGATGAGAAATTCTATTTTCATCATATGAGGTCCGATGAGGTTGGATGAGGTGCTACATTTACACACTACCTTATACAAGCATACAATTAATGATAAGTCAAATATATGCAAGTATGATGACCAATGTGAAGTAATTTGTCAAGGTTACTTCTCACCAACTCGATCATGGTGAAAATTCCTTAGAGTAATAAAAATTAGATCGACAAATGTGAATGGTGATACAACAAACAATCTAAGTAGATAAGGAATATATAAACCAAATGAAGAGGAGAGTGTCACTTTATCATGCTCCAAATAGGTGGAAATATGGAAGAGACATCAAATCCCAATGAATATAAGAGCATGGAATATAGAAGGATATCCCAAGATGACTTAAATTTCTTCGAACTTGACATCATTTTTATGTTTCCAAACTTAATGTTGAGGACCTATAACAACGATAAATGGAATTATAGATAGATTTGGGGATGCTTTAAGGGTGTAACCAACTATTGCATTGGCTACTGGGAAGGTGATTTTTCCAAAAAAAAATAAACCACAACTTTTGACCCAACATCCTATAACAAACCACATTTACTTTCTGTAAATCTCATCCTGTGTACCTCTTGAAATAGTGAACCATCATATCAAACATGGACTTGTGCATATTTACTAAGCTATTACTATAGCGTCCCCATCTCTAATTCAAGTCGTGCAAAAGGTAGTTACAAATTCTAACTTCCAAAGGTCATCCATGAAGAGGAATTATTCTAATTCAAAACTAATTTAAGCCTCCCATGAATACAAAACATCAAGGAATGCATATGTAGGTGCATAAATATAAAATGAAATGGAATCAACAACTAAGTTCACACACACATACAAAGATGCATAAACAATAATATTCATAATATAAAATAAAAATATTTATTGCATATTCATACGTAACGATAAACAATTATCTTTTAAATAAAGAATATCTAAGAATATTATGTAAAATGCAATAACATTGTATGTGGATGTCCTATTGAAGATGAAAATTTATTCATCTTTCAAACAGAGAGGGCATGATTGATGCTAATATTGATCCAAATAATGACAATAATCCAGAATTAAATGATAACATTAGAATGAATGCATGAAACATAAGTGCAAGCAATTGAACCATCCATTGTTCAACCTAAAAAATAGAGACAAAAATCACTCACGATCTCAACAAAAATTCATGCACTATTTAACAATCATCCCAAATGAGGAATGAGCCTTTATTTATAATCTTTTAATCACAAATTATTATTCCTTTTACATTTTAATTGCTCATTTCCTTCTCATGAATCTAACAAACATATTGACATCAAAATCCCTCTTATTGTTATATTGTATATGTGACAACGAAGGCTCTTTTATATTGTATATTGTCATGATTGTAATTCCTTATCATGAAAATACTTAGTGATGGTGTATGGAATATATTATTGTGGAAAGATCTTGTATATGGGGTCTTTGCATTTTTTTTCTAATTTTCAATGAATTAAATAGACAAAATTTGTTCCTTTGAAGAAAATTGACTTATGTGACAATTTCATGTTTTTTAATTTTATGAATTGTCATCAAAGAGAAATTCATATTATGGTTGTTGGAAATTTATGGTAATTTCTTGAACCTTTTTGGAAACCTTCAGTCTCTCATTGATATTCTAAGGATAGGTGGTTTTGGAACAATTCTCTCTACCTCCTCAATATTTAGTGATCTAGGATGTAATGACTTGACTACCTCATCATTGTCACAATCAATGAGTTCTTTGACCTATAAATTACAAAGGGTTTGGATTCCCACATCCATGTTGATGCTTTCAAATAAAACATTTCTATTACAAATTTATGCTTAGATTTCCTATAGATGACACACAAAATGTATTATTGATTTCCTGTAGATCAAATCACATAGTTCCTAGTACGTGTAGTTAAAAACATATTATAATTTACCTATACACCTGTAGATGAGAGTGCAAGGATGTATTCTTGATCTCACGCGGTTAAAATTTAGATTCAATTATATATATTCCTATTAGTAAAAGAAGAAAAGTGTGTTTGACTTCCTAAAAATAAATTGAAGATAAATAGAGAGTCTTTTTGCTTGAATACTTGGGGTATAAATCATACATTGGGGTTCAATTCCTGTAGATGAGAGTGCATACTTTATTTCTTGTAACTTGTAGCATCATTAAAGTTTAAATAATTTTTTATTATAGCTTACAGAAGTAGAAAGACACATGAAAAGACTACATCCATTACAACTCATCATAATACAAGACAAATTCAAACAAAAGACAGATTTGAAATTTATGCCCATAATCTTATTTAATTAAAGAGCCACACTATGAATGACACCGAAACAGTGATAACAACAAAACATACACATATTGGAGATGTGTAACAATGTGCAAGGATTCATTTTGATGCAACATATGTTGATACCTTTTCTTTTTTCACACCCCCATATAGTTGGCATTGCCCATATAGTAGATCAGTAAGCATCCTCTTAATATTTGAATTGTGGTTTATCGTAAAGAAATGAAATTCAACAACAATGGTTGTTGATTCTATATTAAGAGATTTTAATTAATTCTCCTTTCTAACTTGGTATATTCATTTCATCTATTTACATAAAAGTTCAGAGTTAGTGTATACAGAGGTGTCATTGACACTATAAATTCTAGCTATTTTTATCCCTTCTATAAGGCTGATATAGTAAGCCTCGTTCTTTGTTTTCATTTCACATAGTTATATTTTTCTATGAAAAACATCATTTGAAGCTTTGTTGCAGTGCAAGATATATTCAATGTTGGCTTGTCCTAGATTGGGATAACAAGACACTTGAATGCACAGTGTCCATTTTTGCACCATCTTGTTAGTTTCGAATGAGCTGAAAAAATAAAAACAAAACATAATCTTATTATACAATATCTTATACAATATCTCTATACTACAATCTCATTATACAATATCTTATAAGTGTATCTTATACAACATTCTTGTTAGCTAGTGTATTTCATAAATAGTATTTCAGATTTAATATATGAGGTAAATGGCATGATCAATTTGCTTGTCCAATATCTGAGGGATGGTTAATGATGCATATATTCATTTTTCTAGTAGGTCATTACAGGATCCAAAGAAATAATCCTAGCACATATATCAATGTTTCATCACAAATTTGACGATTGACATAGTTAAAGAAGAAATATCTACCAAGGAGGAAACATGACATTAGAATTTCAAAGGAAGGTTGAGTAGAATCTTATGTGGATAATAAAGGGTGCCCAAGAAGAGGTGAAGGATTAAGGGAAAATGAAATATAAAAAAAATAGAGGATCAAGGACAATTTATAAAAATGTGAAGGGAAATGTTCCAACAAACAAATTGCAAAGTTTCTTGCAAAAAAAAATACTCTCTGTACTATGGGTTACAAAATGATATCTACAAACATGGGCAGCAACAACTCTCCAACTATGGGAAACAAATATACAACCTTGGAATGATAGGAAAAAAACCCATGGAAGGGTGAAATTGCATAGAATATTCCATGTATTTACAAGCTTTAAATTAAATCAAGAAACAAAATGGCCTACCTAAATGAGAAAACGTGGGGTTTGGCATTCAAAATATGAAAAAGGAACATGGAAACCACTAAGGAGTTAACCCACTCACAAAAATTAAGTTTAGTCCAAGTCAAGGGTACCCCACTATATTAATTTTATCATATGAATATGCCATGCACATTAAACCAAGTAATCAAAGACAACACTTTGAATTGGTCTTACATGGTGGGTTTTGATTCAGGCCCCGACTGAGAGTGGTACTCATGTGAATAATGTGTTAATACCAGAACCATTAGCCACACAAGTGGAAAGGAGAAGAGTAATATAAATTAAAATAAAGAAAGTGAAAAAAGAAACAAGATCCACAACAAATCACTATGCAAAGTAAAATATACTTCATAAAATCATCAAAATGTAGGGTATATTAAAAAGACAGTGTTTTTGTAAAATAGTGAAGGTTCCATATTTAAGTTAGTTTCTCCATAGGAAATCTCCATAAAGAAACCATAGGCCTCTATATCAGTCTCCAGGAAACAACCAAGGTATCATACTACGATAGGAGATAGGAGATCGCATCTATATGTTTCACTTGTTGCCCATTTCATTTTTAAGTGGTTGAACAATAAATAAGATAACTCCTTTCCACAATAATCTTGTCACAAGTAAGTGTGTTCTTAGGAATTCATTGCAATCCTTTCCCCCCTAAACTGTGTAGATTTTACTATATTCAAAACAGTGAATGAGAATTGTTTTAAGAATATGGCTAACGAGACCTTGTTCCAGCACCCAACTACGTAGGCTATTAATAAATAACTCATTAAAATAATAAATCAATCGTTTCTTTTGTTAATATCAGTGTTAATCGAGGTTCAATTATGGGTTTATAAATAAAATTTATTATAATTTCAATAGAATAGTTGCACTAAAAAAACTATGCAATAGATTTCTCTCTTTTTTGAGATCTAGTTCTGTATCATATGTAGTTCCTCTATGTCACCCACTTCCACAAGAGCTATTCATCGCTCCACTTGATTTTGATTCATCTTCCAATAGTGGTGTTGAATACCATAATCAAATCCAATATATATTACAAATTACATATGTATATATGTATATATTTTAAAAATAAATTCATGTTCGATTTGCTTTTCATTTCAATAATGGGAACTAATGGTAGGATCCAAAACATTATAACAACAAATACTTCATTGGCATAGCAAACTGGATTTTATTTTTCACAAACCATGCCCTTTCTGAGTGTTTATCTCTTATAACCAGACTATCCCAAGTTTGTATGCCAATCATCGTAGTCCTTGGCCTTCTATACCTACTACCCATAGATATCCCATGTTGGTGAGGTTAAGCGGGTCAATAATTTGGTAGGAGTCTTTTCTTTATGAGATTTGATTTTGACCTACATAGTGGGAAGTCTTGGGATTCCTCCCCACAAAGTGGGTATATGTAGTAGTTTGAGGTGCAGTAAGAGAAAATAGCCAAATAAATATCTTGTCAGAGTTTAGGGTTGTGTCTTTAGCTGCTTACCAGGATATTTGGACATAGTTGGTGTATTAAAGGCGTGTGTTGGGAGCACTAACAGGGGATGCATATTATGTTTCTGCAAATGTGGACCTAGATAGATAGATAGAATTGGTGCTTTTGCTAGATTTGGATCTTCCCCTATATTTTTTCATATGGATATACTTCTTCAATGACTAAATCAACAAGTTATGGGGGACTAGAATTGGGGATACTTCCAAAGACTTAGGTGCTAGTGGAGCTATAAATACTGAAAAATGCATGAATGATGTGGGTTTTCAAGATTTTAGGGATATAGAACTGTAACGCATAGGCTTGGATTTGGAAACTGAAGGATCTAAAAATTATGTTGTTGGGATTAATGCCAAGAGTATTATATTGGAATTACGGGGGAGCTGAAATTGTCACAGATGTTGTGGGAGACCTTTGCCCCTAAATCATTCATTATTGAACTGGTTTAGTTAACTCCTGAATATAAGTTTTTTCTACAAATTTCATGTTAACTTTTCATATGCTTAGCTAAGACATCGGTACTTCATTTCATTTTCATAACAAAACCATATAAATAGGATCACTGAAAGATAGACAAGAACAACCATACAAAAGGAACAAAAAGATTTATCTTGGGAAAACCCTAAAGGGAAAAACCCAGCAAAAGTTTCCTCAATATAGATGCCCCTAAAAGATAAAACCAGCAAGGAGATCAAAGCCTAATCCTCCTCCTTCTCCAGCTACTTCTCTTCTCCACTAATGCGCTACACAAGTGAGAGTGTGTGTTCCAAATGAGGAGCACTACACCTCTATTTATACTCATCCATTCACTTAAGTTAACTCATCTATCATGTAGGCTCGAGTTAATCATGTAGGCTCGAGTTACACATGTAGGATCAAGTAATCACACTGGGGTGCTAATGACCCACCTTTACAATTAGAGGGCACTGCCTCATGACTCTTATTAGTTCTTCCGATTAGGAGCATCGAGGTACAAAGTAATACAAATGGTTCTCGCGGTAGGACCATCGGGGACCACAAAGAAATACATATAGAATATTCTTTGAACTTACAATATTTCAACACTCCCCCTTAACGAGAAGGGTATTCTATAACAACATCAACAACAACAATAATAGGAGGGAGATAGAGGAAATCATCAACATCATCAGGGTGATATATCTATAAATCATTGGAATCTTTTCAACGTCATGTACTCTTCATCTTCAATCTTTAGTCTTCAGCATCATCAGTACTTTGATCGCTTCGATCAGCAACATCTTCAGCATCTTGACTCTTCAATCAGTAGCAACATCTTCAGCACTTTTACCTTTTGATCAACAACATCTTCAGCACTTTGACCTTTTGATCAGCAACATCATCTTCAACACTTTGACCTTTTGATCAGCAACATCTTCTTCAGCACTTTGGCCTTTCGATCAGCAACAACATCATCATCATACTCTGATTTTTGGATCATAAACATCATCATCAAAACATCAACATCATCATCATCAAAATATCATCATCATCACACTCTAATCTTTCAATCAGAATCATCATTATCATCAGCCTCTGATCTTTCTATTAGAAACATCATCAACCGAACATCATCATACTCTAACATCAACTCATCATCATATTCTGATCTTTTGATCAGTACGTCGTCATCATCATACTTTGATAATATGACATCATCATCATCAGGATCTCATCATCATCACATTCTGATATTTCGATCAGAAACATCATCATCATCATCGCATTCTGATATTTCGATCAGAAAACATCATCATCATCAGCAACATCATAATCATAAGAAACTTCTGATCTTCCATTTAGAAAACATCATCATCATTATATTCTGATCTTTTGATCAGAGAACATCATCATCAGCAACTTCTGATCTTTCGATCAGAGAAAAATCATCATCATCATATTCTGATCTTTCGATTAGAGAATATCATCATCGTCAGCAACAACATCATCATCATATTCTAATCTTTCGATCAGAGAACATCATCATCATCAGCAACTTCTGATCTTTCGATCAGAGAAACATCATCATCATCATATTCTGATCTTTCGATCAGAGAACATCATCATCATCATCATATTCTGATCTTTTAATCAAAGAACATCATCATCAAGACATCAACATGATCCTTCCTTTGGGAATTACGGGATTTAGGTCTTTACAGAGTTACCAATGATGCTTCCTTTTGGAATTACAGGATTTAGGTATTTACGAAGTTAATAATGATCCTTCCTTTCGAAATTACGGGATTTAGGTATTTACGGAGTTACTAACAATCCTTCCTTTCGGAATTACGGGATCAACACATTTGTGGAACTTAAACAATCCTTCCTATTGGAATTACAGGATCAACACATCTATGGAACTCAGACAATCCTTCCTATTGGAATTACAGGATCAACACATCTGTGGAACTCAGACAATCCTTCCTATTGGAATTACAGGATCAATTCAATGATCCTTCCTTTTGGAATTATAGGATTTAGGTCTTTACGGAGTTACTAACGATCCTTCCTTTCGGAATTATGGGATCAACACAGATGTGGAACTCAGGCAATCCTTCCTATTGGAATTATGGGATCAACACATCTGTGGAACTCATACAATCCTTCCTATTGGAATTACGGGATCAATTCAATGATCCTTCCTTTCGGAATAATGGGATTTAGGTCTTTATAGAGTTACTAACGATCCTTCCTTTCGGAAGTATGGGATCAACACAGATGTGGAACTCAGACAATCCTTCCTCTAGGAATTACGGGATCAATGCATGTTCTCGAGTACTGAAGTCACTGGATCCATTCTGAACCGAAGTTCAAGGATGATACAATCCTACCACATTCACAGGGACCGAGACCTCCAGATACATTTTGAACCGAGGTTCAAGGATGATGCAATCCCACCACTTTCACAGGGGCCAAGACCTCTAGATACATTTTAAACTGAGGTTCAGGGATGATGCAATCCACCACTTTCACGGGGGCCGAGACCTCCGGATACATTTTGAACCGAGGTTTAGGGATGATGCAACCCACCACTTTCACAGGGGCTGAGACCTTAAGATACATTTTGAACCAAGGTTCATGGATGATACAATCCCACCACATTCACGGGGGCCAAGACCTGCAGATACATTTTGAACTGAAGTTCAGGGATGATGCAATCCCACCACATTCACGAAGACTGAAGTCACTGGATCTATTTTGGACAAATGTCCTAGGATGATACAATCCCTCTTCATTCTCGAGGTCCGAGGTCACTGGATCACTTTTGGATAGATGTCCCGGGATGATACAATCCCTCTTCATTCTCAAGGACCGAGGTCACCGGATCACTTTTGGACAAATGTCTTGGGATGATACAATCCCACTGCAACATCACTACTCCCCCTTTCGAGGAAGTTATTTTCGAACAACACCAAGCTTGTCTCAAAAGTGTTCGAACTTTACCCAATATAGAGACTTCATCAGTACATCATCATTCAAACCATCATCATCTACATCTTCAGTATGTGAATACTGAACTATCACCATCTGTATCTCTGGTATGTGAATACTAAAAGCATCATCATCTATATCTTCAGTATATAAATACGGAATCATCATCATCTGCATCTACAGTATGTAAATACTGAAACATAATCATCTGCATCTTATCTCGTATGTAGAAATACTGGATTTCTATTTGTTACAATTGAAACACAGGGTTCTCTGTCATCACAAATCTGGTTATCACATAGAATCATTGTAGTATCCATCTTCAGGTCAAAGATACCTAATATCAGCTTCTAAAGCCATATGACTTCACAACTCAGCAGAGCAATCTGCTATGTATTTTGCTTCAGTCGTGCTACGAGAAGCACTGAACTGTTTCCTGCTAAACCATGAACTCATAGCAGACCCCAAACAAACGCATCTACCTAATGTGCTTTTCCTATCTGAGATACTTTCAGCCCAATCTACATCTGTGTAGCCATACAATCTATACTCATGGCTACCATCATAGTATAGAACAAATTCTTTAGTCCCTTTCAGATATCTCATCACATGTTTTGCGGCTACTAGGTGAACCCGTCTTGGTTGAACAAGATATTGACTTAAGGTGTTCACAGCAAAACAAATCTCTGGTCCGGAATTTGTTAAGTACATTAATGACCTAATGATCTGTCTATAATGAGTCGCATCCACTAACTCTGATGAGTCATCAGCTTCAGGTTGGAGTCCATGGGTGTGGCCATGACTTTGCATTCCAACATATCAAATATTTTCAAACTTTGCATTGCATACTTTCCCTAATTGAGAAATATTCCTTCATATACCTGGACCTAGGAAATAAAGTATTAGACCAAGGTCTAAATTCTTCAGCAGACTTCTTCTTGCATTCTACAATTTGTTTCTCATTCCCTGTTAGAAATAGGTCATCCACATATAATAACAGGATTCCAGGTTCATCTTTTACAACCTTGAGATAAAGTTTAGGATCGACTTTACTCTTGGCAAATCCCATGCTCGTCAGGAAACTATCTATTCTTCCATACCAAGCTCTGGGAGCTTGCTTCAAACCATAGAGGGCCTTCTTCAAATTGCATACGTGAGTCCATCTATCTTCAACTTCAAATCCTTGTGACTATTCAATGTAAAACTCTTCCTTAATCATACCATTAAGGAAGGCTTGTCTTTAGTTCATCATGAAAGAAACTACCATGATAGTTCTGAAGGAAGTATACCTTGCTTCTTGGAGTAAGTGTCTCTTCAGAATTAATTTCCTCTTTCTGAGAGAAGCCACAAGTCTTTCCTTACTTCTATCAGCAGCATATTTTATCTTACTGATCCATTTGGAAGATACCACATTCTTTCTTTCTGGTTTGAGTATTATATCCCAAACATCATTCTAGTATCATAACATCTTTCATGAGTTCATCTTTTCAGGTCATCAACATATCATAGTATTCTACATTCAACCTTGAAGGTTGGAACCCACTTTACTCTTGGTAAAGTCTCGATACATCAGGAAGCTGTCCATCATGTCATACCATGTCGAACTCATATATCTTCTCTAGTCACTCCCCCTGAAGTGGAGTATCATCTTTCCTCTTCATTCTGTAGAGGTGGTTCTATGCTTGACATATACTTCCCTTTATGTATCAAAATCATATTATATACATCATTCCCCATGATCAAGTGTTATTCTTTGATCATAGCTTCTTTCATAGCATTATTTTCTTCATCTTGAGTTATCTCTCATACCCATGGTGGTATTCATCCTTCGAGGTGGATCTACTGCTCTCTGAATCTCTTTCTTCTGTCATGGTGTCTCTGACCCTAGGAGCTTTAGATTCATGTTTATTGGAGTGAATCTTGAATTGTCATCACTTGTTCTTCGGAACAAGTCTCATCCTTCTTTTCTTGTAGGAGGTTGTACAGGACATTTCCTACAATTCAAATGTACTAGTTACATGGTTAGAACTATAAAACATATGCATAACGACAAATTATTTTAGCCAATACAACATTCATCCATGTCTCACGAAAAATTTCTAGATGTCTTCCATCTTTATCATGACATCATTGAGATTGTGCACTAATGCAATATGTCAGCAAAGAGGTTTGATAAGTAGAAATGGAGAGTTGTATGGCACCATGAGCTACTTACCCATCACAATCATATTAGTAGTATACAGTCATTAATGCAAACAATCTATCAAGCATTACACATCAACTAAATATAATCAAATGCATAACAAAACAATATCATGCAATGACAATTGAATACTTATCTTTTATTCATTTCATGCGTAGACTCCTTCTTTGATCCTTCTATTTCATCATCTTCTTCATTCATGACATCATCATTTCTTATCCAAATGATAAGATGGCTAAGAGGTTCTTTAAGAATTGAGTTCTTCACATTCCTCATCGCTTGAGGGATCTTCTTTGAATGGTGAGAGCTTGATCTTCAATTGCTTCCATCTTCTTCTTCTCTTCTTATGAGTCGAGCTTCTTCTTCTTCCCAGAGTCTGTTGAAAGTAATTACTTCCTTTTGGCACACATTCCTTGAATGAATGAATTCTATGATCCTGGGAGACCATTCAAGGTGGCTATCACCACTTCTGAATTCTCCAATTCTTCTTCTACTGCTTCAAGATGTTCTGCATTCTGGATCTTCACATTCTTCAACTATTTTCTCAAATCCATCTTCTGATTTATGTTCTTATCTTCAAATAGCTTGATCGAGGAATCAAACATCTTCGGTGTCTTTAGGGAAGACACTAGTGGTACAAGTTGATCTGTGATTGAATCAACAATGATCTTCTTGGCCTTGATCAAGTTCTTCTTGTGTAAGGCTTTGAGCCTCATCTCCTTCTGGAACTGGAACCTCTCTACTCATGAAGGTGTCCAATTAATTTTCTTTAGAGAGATCAAATACTTCCATGCTTGGAAGTTTTCAACTTCACCAATCTTGTCATCAAGCTGATTTGATATATCACTTTGAAATGAGAACCTCAAATGCAAATAGCAAAAGATTAGATCTTACCAATTTGAGGTGTCCATCCTGCTTCCGGAGCTGGCTAATATAGGGTTTGTTAGAGAAACCCTAATTTTAAAAACTTGGAATATTTTATATATTATTGGATAGAAATATATATCTCTTCAAATGGAGCTGTCCAATGTACTCCTTTTCTGAAAACAGTGGAGGGAAGCTCCCAGAACAGGAAGCCCTACTTTTCCAATTTCTTCTACAGAAATTCCTGTTACTATTTATATGATATCTTCGAAGTTACTACTCATCTATGTATGAAATTTATTATTCAAGTAACATCTCATGTCCCTAATCCAACACCATAGATTTCATCATAATTTGTTTCACCAATTGGGATTTATGATCATTTTCCCAAGGTGACCTGTTACAAGACTGTTCAGAACATTGAAGTTGTATGGCATTCCATCTGTCATTGGTTCATCTTCAGGTTCTGAAATTTGGAACATAGAAATTAAATCCCTTTCTCTTTCCATAAAATATTCAGGAATTCCATTTGGACCTTTTTATCCCAATCTATAACAATTTTCCCTAGGTGTCCTGTTTAGGGATGAATTCTAGAAGAGGCCGGAACCCTAACTTGGAGGGATCGTAGCTCCTAGAATATAGAGAATATGAGGCTGAATTTTAGACAAAGTGTTCATCAGGCTTACATATTCGGTATAAAAAATTTTCAGCTCCTGAACCATCACCAATATTGGGATGTAGCGAATATACCAAAACTTAGCAGTTTTAGTATTTAGGGTTTTTCTAGCTCCGGGTCAAACTAGGGTTTGAATTTCCTAGAGTTTCACCCAACCAAAAATATTGATCCAGGTCTCTAAACTTCGATTTTAATGAGGATATCAATCCTATGTTGGGCTCACTCAAAAATTATTCTTCTGTAAGAAGCCCTACTTTCCCACACTGAAAACTGAAGACGCTCGAAATCGAGTTCCGCTTCGACAGAAAGATGCGCCCTTCAATGGAGAGTCAGCCTAGCCTTCTTTTGCTAATAGATTGTGGAGAGAGAAACAAAAATTAAGAAGCCCTAGATTCTATAGCTACACAATGTCTTCCTTTCAGGGTGGATCTGATACCATGTTAACTTTTCATATGCTTAGCTAAGACATCTGTACTTCATTTCATTTTCATAACAAAAGCATATAAATAGGATCATTGAAAGATAGACAAGCACAACCATACAAAAGGAACACAAAGATTTATCTTGGGAAAACCCTAAATGGAAAAACCCAGCAAAATATTCTTCAATATAGATTCCCCAAAAAGATAAAAGATAAAAGATAAAACCAGCAAGGAGACCAAAGCCTGATCCTCCTCCTTCTCCAGCTGCTTCTCTTCTCCACTAATGCACTACACAAGTGAGAGTGTGTGTTCCAAATAAGGAGCACTACACCTCTATTTATATTCATCCGTTCACTTAAGTTAACTCATCCGTCATGTAGGCTCGAGTTAATCATGTAGGCTCGAGTTACACATGTAGGCTCAAGTAATCACACTGGGGTGCTAATGACCCACCTTTACAATTAGAGGGGACTGCCTCATGAATCTTATTAGTTATTCTGATTAGGAGTATCAAGGTACAAAGTAATACAAGTGGTTCTCCCGGTAGGACCATCAGGGACCAAAAAGAAATACATATAGAATATTCTTCAAAGTTACAATATTTCAACATTTCAGCAGTTCTACATTAGCAGAAAATTTTAGTTATGTGCTAAATGTGGGGAAGGTAGGGGACTACTGCTCCTTTCCTTAGCAGCACTTGAGACTTCACGTACAGCTCAAAAAATCACTTACAGTCAATGTTCAGCTCTTCTCAACAATGTACATCTATTCACAGCAATGTACAGCTTTACTAGCAGAGCTCAAACTAACAACCCCAACACTTAAAGAATTGTTGCAGCACGGTTGCTACTGCTACCCGCACTTCCAAGATTGTGTTTCAGCTAGCTGTTACAGCCGGCAACACTTTATGTGCTTAAATCCACTAGTTGCGACTGCTCACAGCTCTCTATTTTTGCATTGATTTGATGACACCTACGTCCAAAAACTTATTACAAATATTCTACTTAATACATAAACAACATTCAAACTAAAAACACGAGCTGCTACAGCAAGCCAACATAAAAAAATAAAACTGAGTTTTTTCAAAAACAGAATTATACAAGAAATTATCAAAGTTTCAACTATGTCTCTATTACGCTCTGATGTTCATATTCAGCGTATGAAATATGGTTTACAAAGCAAGTATTTATAGGAATTTAACTAAGTCGACCATTAAATGCTAATTGGATCTTCTCTAACAAAACGGGATTCTCTGTTCAAATGATTTACAATATGTTTTAATGCTCTGTTACAGTCTAACATAAATATAAACTATGCTACCTCTTCAGAAAATAGATTCACTCAGCTGACATATAAAAATGATTTTTATGATTTAATAATTTGTTGTTTTGTCAGGTGTTGAGGCGGTGTGGCGGTGTTGTGACTCTTCAGTGTTGTGGCGGCCACAAGTTAAACGGTGATGGCTCTTCAAATTTCCAGCAGCTGATGTTGCCGCTTCAAAATCTATTACAGCCTGGTGGTGGAGTAATTACATAATTCCAACATTCTCCCCCTTGATTACTACACTTCAAAAAACAAAATTTTGTAACACTTGATTTCTATTACAGCTTACAAACCCCAACTTTTTTCCTATGAAGTTCAAACAAATCTTTTCCCAATGGTTTCGTAAAAAAGTCTGCAAACTAATTTCTTAATGTGCAAAATTCCACATTGATTTCATTGTTGTTTATCAGTTTACGAATAAAATGATACCGTGTATAAATATGTTTAATTATTTTGTGAAAGACATGATTTCTTGATAGTGCAATAGCTGAGTTATTATCACAAAAGATTGGAATTGGTTCATTTTGTTCATGTTGTAACTCAGAAAGAGTTCTTCTCATCCAAACTGTTTGACATGCAGCTATTGTTGCTGCAACATACTCTGCCTCAGCAGAGGATAGTGTCACAATGGGCTCCTTATTCGATGCCCATGCTACTGATCCTGATCCAAAACTGAACACATATCCATATGTGCTTTTTCTATCATCTATAGAACCTGCAAAATCACTGTCAGTGTATCCAATCAACTTAAAATTTGAATTAGATGTATACTAGATACCAAAATTTGTTCACAGGGTCTTCACTTAGTGAAACCATGCCATAGCACATTCGTTCATGGCATATGAAACAATACCCCTATTTTCAAAAAATATTGAAAAATATCTCTCAAAATCATTTTTTTTAACCCCCTCCCAATATACCTTCCCAATTAAAAAAACCCCCTATTTTCACTAAATATTGCATGTATCCATTTTTTCATTTAGTTTTTTAATACCCCTTTATATTTCTACCTAGTATATTGACATGATACCCCACATGAATTCTACAATGCGCCTTTCTTCTTTCGATCTATATTGTGGATGCACATTACTTCACCCACAGAGATCACATTCATTTCCTAAATTAACACTAGTTTGTCATTTTTTTCCAGGTTCCTGCACAAGATCAAAGCTTAAGGCAAAACCATACAATGTGAAAAAGTTCAAATCAAAGTGCTAGCTAGGGATAACGAGTGGATGACCTCTGACAGGATTAACATTGATAGTGTGTTAACTGCACATATACAACAAATACATTTTTTTCTAGGTGCCTAAAAAAGAACATAGCTTAAGACGAAAACATACAATGTTGTGTTTAAAATTTTGTAACATTGCATATAGAGTGCACCCCTTTCAAGACATTATTCAATGGTCACATACTCATCATTTCTCACATAAATGATAAATACTCCAAAGTTTAAAATGATTAACAGTTGATGAGGATGGACATTTAAAAACCCATTGGGAACAATTACAGACTTGCATTAGCATCGTCTTCTAAAATGTCTTTTTCAGAAGGCATTTCAGTAAATTCACATTCCAAATCTGCTAAAAATATTCACAAGTTCTGTTGTAGTTGGGTTCTGGACCAATTCTTGGATAACTTTGAAAGCTTGATGCCATAAATGAATGCCATTTGAGAACTAATAATATCTTAAGTTCTAATAGTCTTGAAATTGAAGGTGATTTTCCACATGGGCAGATGTCTTCATTTTTTATGGAAATACCTATGGGTTTGCCACCAAAGGCTGATAAATATCATTTCTGAACTATCCTACCGAGTGATGAAGTTGCCATGCCTCCCTCTAAATGATGGTAAAACGACGTCACTGAGCTCAGGAAGCTATGTATGCATGTGTTGTAGAGGATGCAACTACTTTAGTGGATCCAGCGGCAATTGGTGTGACCGGACAAGATGATGCATACAAGATTTCTGTAGATGAAAATATTATAATAATCGCTTTGATAATGACAAGAAGTTAGTTAAGTGAAATGAGGAATGTGTCAAAGTAGACACATTGATCCAAAAAGAAGAAACAGAAACAAGATGTAGTAAGAAACCTGTGGTGTCTTCATATTTATATAAATCCTTTATAAGATTTTATTCAAAACCTGCTAAATGGGTAGAGAAGAATCATATGGATGCATGGTTTGAATATTCAATGTCCTCTAAGCATATGGATAAATGGAAGATTGGAGATAAGGATAAGAGGAGTGCACATGCTAAAATGTCTTCTGAATCATTGGCTGATCCAAAAATGGAAGAACAAAATCTATAGAGCATGACTGCACCAATGTTTCCTTCTCAAAAAAAGCAAGATGTTTCAAATTTAGCTTCAAGGAAAGTCCTGTGTATAGACTACCGTTCATCATGTTTCCACTCTATTCCTCATCACAATAGTTGCATCTCTGGCATCCAGACCAGATGTCGCTCATCCATGATTGAGGGATTTGCAACAAGCTCTACAGCAATGGTTAGTCTCTTCTGTTTCTCAGTTGACAGACCACTCACACCAAGAAGACCCACCAATGTGTCTCTCAAGCTATCAAGCTCTACAAGCTCCATCACTTCATCCACAAACAAATGTTAAATAGAGCAATCTCAATTTTAAGAAACCCGAGATTACAAATGAAAGAAGAAATTATATTAAATTCGACAGTTGGATGTCAACATTTCAGTTGCCTCAGGATTATATTATTAAGAATAAAATCACCATAAATTTTACTTGCTTGCTCTCGGCATCTATTTCTAGTGAAAGGCGCAAGTAAGCAGTGAATAGTACTGACTCTTGTACAGTTATCTGAAGAGAATGAATATCATTTTGCTCACAATAACCTGAAACTCAGGAAAATGTCTCTATACCTTTGGAAATCCAGAGATATGTATATCCCCCTCAATATAACCTCTCGTTTTTCTTCTAGATAGTACATCCATGAGAGTTGTATTTCCAGCACCACTAAGACCCATTAATGCAGTTAAAATGCCTGGCATGAATGCCCCTATTACATCTTTCAACAGCTGGAGCTTCTTCTCTGTAGCTCCTAATGCTTTCATTTCCTATTTCCCAGTTCAAAATGAGAATCAGGATATAGAATTTTCATAGGTCCTGGGAAATTCTAATTCAGCTCAGTGCTACTTGAAAGTTACCAGAGTCAGAGTAAATGTTAAAAGTTTTCAGTTTTTTTTACAATATTGCATGAAGGCCTTCCATTTGGTATGCATTTAAATTATGGTTTCTTAAAATTATATGTCAAGCTAAAATAGTGGAGATTATTCACCCAATTTTAGGTAGGTCATACTGCTGGCATGTCGACAAAATACTGTACATGTCTAAAGGATATGGCTAGTGGAAAGAAAGGCAGGATCATTCCTCTCTTAGGATGTTCACGTGCAAAAGAATACATTGTTGTATGAATCCTTTTGTTTCTTCTGGATTCAATGGACATGCTGATGGTTTCGAATTCAACTGTAAGGAAAAATATGCAATCAAAGTGGTGGAAACAAAATAGGTTTGAAATGTAAATACTCTCTTCAAAAATTAAACCTTTATTTCATTCTTTTTATTTGATTTATGGATTTGGACTAATACAATTTGGTTTACCACATTAACAACCCCTGTTTCAATAAGTCTATTCTTTCTTACCAAAAATTGTACCTTTTCGAGCTGGCAAAGAATGAGGTACAAATCTTTGTTCCTAATTATTCAATGGCATGCTTTTTCCAACACCCCTTTCCTATCTTGGATTTCAGTAAGTTTATCCTTAGAAATCAATGATGGAGGCTTCCCAATAGCTGCACAGTAATAACAATTCTGATTATTTTTTAGTTACATGAACTCCAAAACATGAGAAAGAAAATGGATTTTTATCAAATTGCATAGGAGGACTTACGATTCAAATAAGTCAATGCAAGTGTCAGCAAATATTAAAGAGAACTGTAAATCCAATTATAGTACACACACTAATATAGTAGAAGTGAGCTTTCCCAAAAATACCATGACTATGAAGAACAAATTGGCCAGTAGTCATGTTTGAAGAGAATGGCTGCCACCCAAAAATATGGTTCACCAAATGTGTCAAAGTTCCTCAATCATCAAAAATTTAATGCCAATGTCAGAAATTTGATCAAAGGAAACTAAATCCTTTAAAAGGAAAATTTGTTATAATGGGGAGCAGAAGAATGCATTAATCATAACAGCAGCTTAGTATCTACGCCTTTTCCCATTAGGGATCAAGAAATTCTTTGACTGTGATTGTTGTCTCTGTATAGGATAATGGTGAGATCCAGTAGCCCCATAGCTGCCATTTGGGAACCGAACCTGCATAAAATTATAGAAATCTGAAATACTATATATAATTCCTTGACTCGCTAATGTCAGATAATTTTCCCTTTAACCTTTGAAAAATATATACCAAAAAGGGAAAATCTAGCACTACTTCGTGGAATAATAAATCCACTAAGTACGAAGATAATCAATAAACAGAATGAAACTCCACTATTAGATATAACATAATCGGACAAATCCCAACTATAAGGAGAAATAATGATGATGATAACTGATGCAAACAAAAGAGAGCCAGAAATTTCCCAAAAAACATGTTCTAGTATCAAGATGAGAACAACTAATTGCAATTGACTTGAGAGAATATCAAAAACACATTCCTGAAGTATGATATTTCATTTAGATTCATCTATGTTATTAGCTGAACATTTTCCTCGAGACCCTCTTCAGCAGGTAAAGAAAACGGAAACGAAAAAGAGCGGTGACTGCCACAAACTCTAGATGACCCAGTACTGCTTATAGACCTTCTAATAGATGACCTCTGACTCCCAACCCTACTAATATCATTGGAATCATCCAAATGTATTTTGAGTTCATCAGGATCATTTGAATGTTGTTGTTTTGATTGATTCTCTTCTTGTAGATGTATAAGCTGGGAATATGCACCAGAAGGGTTCATGGAGAGCTGAGAGTGTGGACCCGAATATACATTTCTCAAATTCATTAATAGATGGCATGGAGAATGTAAGAATATTCCTTTCAGTAAACTCATCACCAAACATGAGTCAAAATTAGTGGCATGAGAAGTGTAGAGTAACCATTTAACAAAGTTCATAGCCAAACACGTGTTAAAATCAATGGCACAAGGAAGAAGAACTAGTTTAGTTAAAAATGAAAATCAAGTGAATGTACACTAGCTTGTTCATATATTCACTATTTAGAAAGGTGAAAAGATTGAAGCATTGTAAAATTTTACCCTTTTATTATATATTCATTGTTCAGAAAGGTGAAAAGATTGAAGCATTGTAAAATTTTGCCCATTTCAACAATAGAACCACACTGAATCACAACAATCATATCAGCATTTCTGACAGGAGTTAGACGATGAGAAACAATAAATGTTGTTCTATTTATCATAATTCTATTAAGAGCTTCTTGAACCACTTTTTCATACTCTATATCCAGAGCACTAGTAGCTTCACTAAGAAAAAGAATTCGGGATCTTTTAAAATAGCCCTTGCAATTACAATCTTTGTTTTTGGCCTCCGGATAATTGGGTACCATGCTCTCCCACCATTGTATCAAAACCGTAGAAATAACAACTATAATTGTTAATATATACAATGGACTCCACAATGAGGAAAGTTAGAAATAATCAAGATCTATATATAAAAAAAATCAAAACCTATCCCAATCTACTTATAAATTTTGTTGCATTAGCAAGCTCGGAAGCAACATGTATTTCTTCTAGTGTAGCTCCATCTTTACCATATGCAAGATTCTCTTTAATAGTGCTTGCAAAGAGGATAGGTTCCTGGCTTACAAGTCCATTTGTTTTCCTAATACATTGAAGTTGAAACTTCTTGGTATTGACACTGTCTATAAGTACTTCACCAGCTTGTGGATCATAGAATATCTCTATAAGACGTATAATTGTGGACTTTCCACTTCCACTCTCTTCAACTTTCCACTTCCACTCTCTCCAACTAAAGTTGTAGTGGTGCCTCTGGGTATTCCCAATGAGAATCCATAAAATATTTCAACATCAATCCGTGTTGGTTACCTAAAATATACATCTTTAAGTTCAATATCACCCTGAATACCCTCAAGGACCAATCCATTTGCATCATAGACATCAATCTCTAGCTTCCTATTAATTGTTTCAAACATTTTGTAAGCTCCAGCTTGTCTAGATGCAAATACACTTAAACATGGTGTTGTATGTCTTATTGAACTAAGATCCAGAAAAATATTTATCATTGCCTTCATTAGTCTAAATATTTATCATTTCCCTCATTAATCAAGATAAATATATCTTCTTGAATAAGTGAAAGGCCATTTAGTTGAATTTCTTTATAGAATAACAATACTGCATTTGGTCATGCAGATTCATCTTACATGCTTCCGAAAAGAAATGTAAATATGACATTTAGCACTCTGCCTCCTGAATACCCTCCATGGATAATTAAGTATGATCCACACAAAATATCCAGTGCATAGGTGCAGAATGTAATAAATATTAGAGAACCCAATCCAAAACCTCCTGCCAACCCTTGGAGAACAACAATCTTGTATGTGGTCTTATGTGACTTATCATAGCCAGTCACAACTTTCCTCTCCCCTGTAAAAGACACAACCTAAAAGGTAACTAATTTAAATATGAAATAGAATTTGTAATGATATGAAGTGGTAACCTCAATCAAAGGTAAAGAATCTTGAATTTATGATATCATATGACAAGGTATACATTGCTTTGTTGATGTATACTTACAGTCCTAATGGCACCAATTGTCTTCTCCACGACATTTCCTGCTTCTACATATGATTGATGACCTTGGCTTGACTTGTTTGATATTATCATAGCCATATCACCACCTACCTCTATGAAAAGAGGAATCATAGACAACATTACTAGGGTAAGTTTCCATCCTTTGATGAAATCCACAGTGAAACCTCCAAAGAATACATTTGTCAACTGTATGAATTGCCCGACCTGAAACAACAAAAAGATATAGTAAACTGATTGTACCTTAAAGATATAGTAAGCTGATTTTACCTTCTTCTTTGGATAATAAAAAACATAAATATTTCAATATTTTTGATAAATAACGTTTAAAGTTTTCAAGAAAACCACATGAATATCATATATTCTATTTTATAACATAAAGAAAATACTATAAGTAGGATTTTACATTACAGAGAAAAATTCTCCCAATGATAACAATTCTCCAAGTTATCATCGTTTCTGAGACAAGAACTTTGCATCAACAGCACCTCATAAGTGAGCATATGTTAATTTAGCTTAAGGTATAATTAGGCTAGAAGACCTTTTACTAGTTCCTCTAAAAGTTGCAGCATAATTAAAAGTTTGGAGAAATCCTATGAGTTGCAGCATAATTAAAAATTTGGAGAAATCCTATGAGTTGCAACATAATTAAAAGTTTGGAGAAATTCTATGACAGTTGAAAAGATGATTAAATGGAGTAGAAATCAGTAAAGGATTATGTTCCATAGTAAAGTATTATGTGTGGATCAAGTAGACATTGTTCTGTTGCAGAACTGAGATACAACTTGGTACAAATTTTGATGAAAGATGTAAGGTATGTTGATCAGTATCTAACTGATATTTATCTGGACCTGTAAGTGTTAATTATGGAAATAATTTTTGTGGAAGTCTTGCTTGTATGGAAGCATTTGTAAAATGTTTTGGGCCCTATCTTAAGTCTGCCTAAGAGACTAATTAAGATATGATCAAGTACAGTGAAATCAGTTGTTGGGTTGAGTGCATGATAGCTTGAGATTAAATGTAGAAAGACACTCATTACAGAAGTTACACATAGCAAAGAAGAGACAGCAGTTGAGATAGAGTTAGGATGGCATTTTGATGAGGTTCATGCCTTGAAATTACGACCAATTTTGGACTGTGATAGTTGAAGCAGCTGAGCATCAGAAAAAGTATTGTGATATGCATCTTTGGTGAGTAGTTTTGAAGGAGCTAAGGTGTCCACCGAGTACCCTGCCC
Source organism: Pseudotsuga menziesii (assembly GCA_001517045.1). Classification (NCBI taxonomy): domain Eukaryota; kingdom Viridiplantae; phylum Streptophyta; class Pinopsida; order Pinales; family Pinaceae; genus Pseudotsuga; species Pseudotsuga menziesii. The sequence continues at coordinate 263,116 of LPNX010264923.1, forward strand.
CCTATTTTTTTACAAGCCGTGCACAGAACCAGGCCCCTCTGAACCCCTTTTCATCGCTAGACACCTCCACCAGGCCACCATTGCTCAACTTCAATTTTTCAAATTGATGATGGGAAATCCAGATCATGTATTGATGAAAGCTTAAAGGATTCTATAGAGAAAGTACAGTTTACAAAAAATGATAAAATCCAAGAAGCAACTGATGAGTCATAGGAAATGTTGAAAATGCAAAAAGATACATCTATTGTGCATCTAATCAAATGCATTATGAGACTTTTGTCAAGAAACATGATATTAAGAGGGAAGTACATAGGCATGAAAACTGGCAAAAAACACATGGGGTAGGTGAGAATAAGAAAAATCCTGCTACATCCCTGATATTGTCTGATAAGAAAGACAGGAAGATGCTCAATTCAGTTCAGGTTGAGATTAAAAAGCACAGTTCATTATCAACATCTAAATCCAACAATATGAGGTCCATACTAAAGATAAAGAAGCCTACAAGCCATTTTGAGGACCATTTGAGGTCTAATGTTGCTGGTGTAGTGCCTACAAGCCATTTTGAGAACCATTTGGGGTCTGATGTTTCTGGTGCAGTATCTTTAATAACTGAGCCAGAGTTGAAGACAACAAAGAGAGATTTTAAAAGGTCATCAGAGAGTGAAGGCAATATTCATAATGATGGAGACAATATTTTGAATTTTTCTTCTTATCTTGAAGAAATTAGGATACAATCACCACACAATCACCAGATACATGCATTATTTCAAAGCAGACCATGAGTGAAAAAGCAGTTTGGTTAGAAAAGGAAAAGAATGGAAAAAGAAATTAGAGGTTCTCGATTAGTGCCTGAAAGTGAGTTCCTAGATCGTAGAAATACAGTGACAGATAACATTGTCAGCAATTTTGAAACTTTTAAACATGGAAACACTGAAGAGAGCATTCAGGTTTCAAATTGTAAAGAAATTTTGAAGGGTAAAAAGGATTTTGAAAATATTCATGAAAATTATGTTCCTAATGTCAAAGATCATGTGCCTTCTATAGTTGTGACTAAAGAAAATGAAGTTAGGTAGTTCCAAATACTTCTTTGCATCAGAATTACATTCTGAAGAAGAAAAGAAAGCTCTTGTAGAAACATAATTCAGGGTTATTAAGTCTACCAGAGAGATCAGATAATCAAATAAAGATAAATATTTGCACGGAAGAAGAAAATGTTCTTGAAGTATTATCTGGAGTAGATCATCAAAAGAAAAGCACACAGATTCTATAGCAGAGTTGCTAATGAGAACTAGTTATGTTAATTCTATAGCAGAGTTGTTATGAGAACTATTCAAGTTCAAACTGATTGACTATAATGTAACACTCTCTTTGATCATACTAAAGAGCACTAAGAAGTGTTGTATGAGGCATGGAATATGAGTACCCATCTATTTCAGTTATGTGGATTGGTAAAATATGATAGCTTGACAAACATAAGCAACTATACTAAGATTATTATTGCATACTCTTGTGGGCACTACATTTGTTAGGTGGTACATGCACAATTTTATGAGCATTATGTGTGTTATGTGTGGCAAAGGATGAGAGTGTTATCTTGTTTAAGTATAATTTAAATTATTTGAGTTATGTATAGCAGTTATACCCAAGAGAAACTGAAAATAAATTCAGTCCTACTTCTCTTTGGTGGTATCATGGTTTGGATTGGGAGCGGATTTTGAGATAGAAAGGTTAAGTGTCTTTAAAAAACCTATGTTTGGGTGTTTCATGGAGTTTCCCAAGTCAGTTTCTTTGAGAACTTGATTCTAGAAATACATAAGCTTACTTTACTTATTGTTGTTATCTCATGTTATGAATTTTATAACAAATGATTGAGTTCATTTTGTTGATTTTTCGATATGAAATTTATACTACAATACACATGTTAAATAATAAATGTAGAAATAAATACTCATTAACATTTTAGAAATAAACTCCTATGTATATATGTGTGTATTGTTTTGTAAAAGACAAATGTTAAAATAAATATTCTATATCACATCTAATAATGATTATTTTAGCTTTGCTAAGTGTAAGTTACTCGAAGAAAATTTATTAGTTATTGAGGTAAATTGCTAGTTCAAAACCCAAATTTGGGCTATAATACCATTGAACTTTCATAGAGGTATACAAAGGATAACTTCAAGAG
>LPNX010264928.1:3824-37388 GCA_001517045.1 Pseudotsuga menziesii
TCATTTGTCCAAAAAATAAAAAGTGCCCATTAAAATTTATCTAACTTTAGATAGTTAACAGCATTTTCAATAGAAAAAAAATATATATTTGGAAAGGTCATTCAATTTCCTACATTTCTTGTTTTTTACTGATCACAAGATTCATTGTGTAAGTGTCTCAAAATATGCGTCCAAGTTGATGGATGCCTATTTTTTCAGTTTTGTATTGCATCTAACGTGCCAAAAGGGACCCTCAACTTCTTGCACACACCCTTTCACAAAATGACTTATTTTTTCTCTTTAATATTTTTTGTATTTATTTGCTTACATCATCATCCTACTCTACATAAATAAAATATATTCTCCTTCAAGTGTAGGATAACTTCCATTGTAACCATGTGCATAACAAGATGACAAACATACTCGCACTTAGGTTTGAAAAATATGCTTTAAAGTATACCAAAGTATGAGAGAACAGCTGCTTTGAATGATATGATACCAAGAGTTGTTGAAGAAGATAGTGGTTCTTTGATGTGATGATTGTTTGAACCCATTTCTTAGTGTAGTCGCAGTGTCCTTTGTCCTTCTCTTCTTTTTGAATGTCTTCTTCTACCATGCCATGGACATTTCCTTCTTTTGGATGATTGGTCTCTTGAGTGCATAAAGGATCTTCAGAAGGACATGTTAGGAACTCCTCAAGATTAGGTTCTAAGGATTTCTCTCCATTAGATTTGTTCCATGGCTCTTTGGTCTCTTCTTGCTAGTGTTCATGGAACTCTCTTTCTATTGCTTTCAGAGAGGCATATAGGTTCTTGGCTACCGTCAAGATTTGTTCTTCTTGAGAGGCTGAGAGTGAGATCCCAACTGTTGCTAGGACATGAGAGAGTTTTTCCAAACTCATGATCATCTTTGAATCCATCTTTTTGGTTAAAAGGTCTTATCTCACACGTGGATTAGTGCATGGGGTTCTTACAATACCCTTTTTTTCTAATACTTTTAATGAAAAATGAAATAAAAAATAACTACATACTCAAAGAAATTTTAAGCAAACCAAAAGAGAATATAAAGTAATTGCATAATTGAAAAGCACACTACACTTGCATAAAAGATAATTATTCTATTACAAACTTGCAAAAAAGGAAACACGCTTTGAATATAAAAGGAAGCAACAAGGCTTTGGAGCAACCCCACCAAATTGAACGTGCAGGTTCTTACCTCTCGACTTACCATTTTATCTCCTCCCCCAAGTCGTCCCTATAATTAAGTCATGCATAAAACATAAAACTTGTGAAAGTAAATATGCACTAATCCCTTTAGCACCTCCTCGATAACGACACCAAAATGTTGGTGAAATTACATGTTAATTAATATGCAACATTAAATTGGCATCCAGAGAATCGTAGATTTAAATTTGTAAGTACAATATGTGTAGGACTAGAGCCTAACCTAGCCTAATTTAAATGTCGACAAACACACTTCAATGCGATAAATAAAATAAGAAAAACTCAATAATCTATCACCTTAGGATGATTCCCATCACTGTAAGGTCATACTTTACAAGTTGGACCTCGATCTTTCTTTAGTGATTGAAGCTATATAAATTAAAGTGCAAGAAATTAAAATACATAAATTTAAAACTTAGTGAATAAATTCAAAGTATTGAAATAAAACCACACTAAAGAAAACAAATAAAATAAATACAAGAGTAAACTAAACTAACTAAAGCAGAAAACAAATAAAATAGATACAAGAGTAAACTAAACTAACTAAAGCAATCTAGATTAAACTAACAACTAAATATTCCTTTTGGTGAAAATCTTTTCCTCACATGTATTCAACAATTCAACATAACGAGATACAACATATGTCAAAAATACACAAAACACCAAACACCAGATATGTTACAAAATTGTGAAATACAAAACATAAACATGCAATTAGAAAATACAAGTTTTATTTGAATATATATACAAATTACAAATTTGTTGCATATTTACAAATTATAAAATTTATTTACAAGAAATAAAATTGATTTAATATACAAATTACCACATCAGTACACAACATGAAATGATTTCTAAATTCTGGAATGAAATTTGATGATAAGGTATATTACAAACAACAACACCAATATTAAAACATTAATCTAAAGCATATAAAAATCAAGTTAGAGCAATACAATTAATATACGTACAAGATTGCCAATGGAACACTACAACTAATTGTTTATTAATAGAATGCCAGACCAGTTTTGAAGTAAATGTGAATTAAGTGGATTATGGTTTCTGAAATGACAACATAATGAATTATCACAAAGATGTGTAAAGAAGTGACTGTGCGAGAGCACTTTAAAAGGAACATAAGCAACTAGGAACAAAAATGACAAACAAATAATAAACCACATAGAACGATTTAATACTTATGAACAATTTATACAACAAATATATTGAATGGTTGATGAGCATGTATTTTAGATATTTCAATCAAGCTATGAAATGATTCTAAATAAAATATGGTACAAGTAGAGATGTAAGGTTTGTCGTTATACCAAAACCTGCAAATGTTGGTGACCATTTGAAACCCAGCACAAGGCCCTATCACCAGGAGTGGCGGTTAGCCCACTTGTTTTATATTCGGAGAGGTGCGGCAATTATACCATGTGGAGGTAGCCAATACTCCAACACCCTGCCTCCAGGGTAGCTCAAGGGAATTGAACCTAAGACCTCTGCTCTGATACCATGTAAGGTTTGTCGTTACAGCAAAACCTACAGATGCTGGTGAACATTTGAAACCCAGCACAAGGCCCTATCACCAGGAGTGGCGGTTAGTCCGCTTGTTTTTATATTCCCAGAGGTATGACGGTTATACCATGTGGAGGTACCTGATACTCCAACAAGAGAAACCAATACAAGAATGGATGTAAGTCTGCATGTACAAAAACAAGTGAATGCAAATCTAGATGCAAATTTCAAAGCAAGCAACCTAATTATTGAATGCATAACTCAATCTATCTATGCATACATGAATATTTAAACAAGAAAACTATTCAAACCAATTAACAAATCAAATACACGATCTTCAAATGGCGTGCCCTTACCAGTGAAAGATCGAGAGTCGAGACTCACACCAACAGAGAACTACGAATTCAACCCACAATGATCTTCAACAAATAAAATTCCGTTACAACATAAAGACTAACGTCACAACATCCAAGAGAAAGACTACAAAAGGAAAAGATGATTCAAAAACATAGAGTATTTCATTACTATTCTCCCCTCCCCCCTTTTTACATATAGAGATACATATATAACTAAGTCTGAGCTCATCCCTCTTGGATTCTAGTTCCATGGTCTTCTTGACAGTTTGTTCTAACAATAAATAGAGAATCTCTTCCATCCAAATCATCATAACAACATAATAAAAACACAAAGACGACATCGATGCCACCTAAGTGCTTTGTTTTTCAAATTTGAGGAATTGCATCCTTCATGTCACACACCTCAAAAATCTATAAAAATTTATATATATATATATAAAGTTTCTACATGCTTCTAAATACATCCGTCATAGTTTTTTTTGGTTTGCAAAAAATACTTTATTTTGTTTTTTCAACTTTTCCTCAATCGTTGAACTCGGCTTTGAAAATTAGGATCTAATTTATTTATCTGTTAAGTTCCAAACTTCTAAGTTTAAAAGTCTTTCTGCAATTTATCTTTTTGCAAGTTGACTTTCACAATTTGCAAGCGTGCCTTCTTTCCGCAAACTCCTTCTGCAATTAACCTTCTGCAATCGCCCTTTCCGCAATCGCCCTTTCCGTAATCTATGGGAACTCCTTCCTTCTGCAATTGTGGGTTGCAGATCGCAGGGATGCCTTTCAACTTTTTTGAGCCAGGCTTCCGCATTTATCCTTTCCACAATTTGCAGGAACTCCTTCCTTCTGCAATTGCGAGTTGCGGGTTGCGGGGTTCCTTTCAACCTTTTTGAACTAGGCTTCCACCTTTACCCTTTCCGCAACAATCTTTCTACAATCGCCCTTTCTGCAATTTGTGGGAACTTCTTCCTTCCTCAATTGTGGGTTGTGGGTTGCGGGTTGAGAGCTTGTGGTTTGTTTTTAAATGTTAAATGTTTAAGAGTTATGGGTATTTGCCATATTTTAACTTTGGGATGAAAAGAAATGATTGGAGGCCATGATAAAAATCGACCGTGAGGTAAGGTGGTGATAAAAGCTGGTACTTGGTTGAATTAAGGGTTTTAATGAGCTACATGGTTGCGAGTTGACAATGTAGCAAGGATTTTATTGTTGTTCTAAGAGTGCACCGTGGTCGTCCACATGTACCATGCAATTTCTAGGGTTACGACAAGGGTTAATGTGTCGTTTATTTGGTCTGAACACTTCATTGTTTGGTTGTTTGGTCTATGGAAGAAGAGAGCCAAGATCTGCCGCTACTAATGGCGTTTGTGATGGGGTTTGGGTGTGAAACATGTCTACAGTTTTAATGGGGTTCTTCCTTGATTCTTGCCAAGGTGAACCAATGGCCTTCACAGCTCCATTAGGCTTCCTGTAGTGCGTTGCTTGCGCCTCCAACCGACCTCGCCACTATTTCCAGCAATGAACACTTCCCTTTTAATAGGTAAGAGATTATAAATTCGTCTCTGCAATTTGATTAGGTAGTTTCAGATTGTTTTACTGCATTTACTGATAATACACTGTTTTTTGATGTAGGAAGACGAGGGATAAGGTTAACCTCGGAGGAGCCGACCCTGGGCCCTCTCCACAACTCATCCAAGGTAAGAAATTTGAAAATTCTAATTTTCTTATAGTATTTCAATTTCATATTCATTCTAATTGAAGATATTTGATTGACAGGTTTAAGAGAACTGGTGAGGAATACGATAGGGTCACCTCCTCCCAGGCCCACGTCATAGAAATCACAGGTAAAAACCCTTGCTATGTTCCTTTTTTTCATTTAAAATTATTCTTTCCATAGTTACTAACTATGTTGTGGTTTAATGTAGGTATCTCTTTGACTGAGCAAATGGGTTGAGAGGGAAACTAACTCTAGCTTTCTGCAATATAAGTTTTAATGGTTTTGTTTTAAAACCTTAGGGTTTAAGCTCATCTTGACATAGGCTTACGTCCACGTCACTCTTGAATTCATTTTGTTTACTAGTTACGAGCGTTGAAGTCTTATTTTTAAATTAATAGTGTTTGTAATTATCCTTTGCATACAGTAACGATTTCCATCCTTCGATGGGATTATGGCCATACTTGGATAATGGGAAGATTGCTACAATTAATTAGGCATTTTGATTTCAAATACGTAACACTGATTAAGGTGGTTTCCTTGATTTTAAATGTTGACCGATAGTGTATTATTTGATAGGATATTCGTGGATCCTTGATTGATTTGTTTAAAATAGTAGTTTTATCCCTTGGATTAAACTTGTGAGAATGAATTTGGCATGAATAATTTATAGAAATTAAATACATTAAAATAAACTAGTGTACAGATTCAAAACCAGAACAAAAATAAAAATGACTATGCTCAGAATTTACTAATTATTACAATAGTACACATTACTAGCAATCTTTGATTTGGGTATGGATACCCGATCTGAGATGCTTAAATAATTAATATATAACATTGTACATACATGATTAAAATACATAAACATTGATATTTGTCCTATACATATGCATAAAACATTTATTCCTAAAGAATATAGCTGTAGTTCATGTTAAGATACACATTCTACTGTAACTAGATTTAATAATAAGCAACAGAATAAGAACCTAGAACCACTGCTGAGAAAACATAAATGGAATAGTTGTTCCTCCCAACCAAATCCTAGAGAAGCCAAATCACTTCCTCCAGAACCCCTGATCCTGTTCGCTGAACTGCAAGAGAAAAATCCACGTTATGCGCCATCTCTTCCATTCTCAGATTCAAACCCCCTCCAATGCTATCCTCCTGATTGGTAATGTACATACTATTATATAGTATTTTTCCTAGGACTTGGTCATTTATGAGACTCCTTCGCTTTAGCACTCAACAAAGTGTTGTGCCCTGATTTTGGGGAAGATGCCTCATGCACCTTGAGTTCTCACTCAGCAACTACAACCACTTGTCTTTTTCTCTTGTGGGTTAGCAAACACTCTTCAACAACTATTTGATTTTTTTCCCTTTCAATAGATTTTATTAATAAAACAATAATTGATTACAATTTTTTTATTTTTTACTTTCTGTCAAAAATATTGAAAATAATAAAATAAAATATCTGAGCAGAAATTAATAATAAATTATTAATTCTTGGTGTATTACATACACCTCCCCTTAGAGGATAACACCGTTGTCGGTGTTATTAAATTTCTGATTTATTCTTCAAGATCTTCATCTTGGAATAGGATTGGATATGCCTCCCGCATAACACTTTCCAATTCCCAAGTAGATTCTTCTAGGCTAAGGTGTTTCCATTGCACATTGACTTGTCCGATGGTACGGTTTATGAGTAAAATTTCTGTCCTGTCAAGTATACGCTCTGGTCCCACCTGAAACTCTTTGATTTCCACCTATATAACATTCCAATCGATCACATGAGTAGCATCATGAATATATTTCTTTAAAATGGAAACATGAAAAACGTTATGTACTTTAACAGTAGGTGGTAGCGATAACTGGTACGCCAGCGGCCCTACTTTAGCCAAAATTTCAAATGGACTGCAATACCTGGCTACCAACTTTGAATACTTTCCCAATCTTAAAGAGATGTTTTTTGGGATTTACCTTTATGTACACATGTTCACCTACCTGGAATTCTCTAGGAGTTCTTTTTAGGTCAGCATAACTTTTCTGCTTGTCTTAGGAAACCTTCAAGTTTTTTTGCACCTGTTTCATAGCTAGTTCCATATCCTTTAACAATTCAAGTCCTAACATTAACCTATCAACTAGAGTGCTCCAATAAATTGGAGTATTACATTTGCGTCCATACATAATTTCAAAATGACTCATACTTGTTGATACTTGAAAATTATTATTGTAATCAAATTCTACTGAGTGTAAGTAGTCTTTCCACTTTCCTGGTTTTTTCATTAAATACATTTTTAGCATGACTTATAGGACTTGGTTTAATCTTTTAGTCTTCCCATCCATTTGCGGATGATATGCAGTAATGAAGTTCAATTGAGTGCCTAACCCTTTAAACAAAGCTTTCCAGAAATTTTCTGTAAATTTTACATCTCTATCTGAGATTATTACCTTTGGTACACCATGTAACCTAAAAATATATTTCATAAAAATATTTGCAATCTTAACAGCCTTATAAGTAGATTTTACAGGAATAAGATGAGCTTATTTACTTAACTTATTGACTACGAACATAATTGAGTCATGTTTCCTGGAATTTTTAGGCAGGCCTCTTATAAAATCCATACTAATTATTTCTCACTTCCATTCCAAAATGGGTAGCGATTGTAATAACCCTTCTGGATGTTGGTGTTATGTTTTTAGTTGTTGGCATTCGATGCAGCAAGCTAAGTATTTTTCTACCTATTTATTCATGTTAGGCCAAAATATGTCTTTTCTGATCATGGTGTTCATATTCTGGTATCCAAGATGTCTTGAATAAGGTCATTTAGGTAACTCATTCATGATTGTTAATTTGTTTTATGTTATGATTTGGTATGTACAACCTTCTTTTTATGCAGCAGTAATCCTCTTCTTATTAGGCTAAAATATGTTTTTATCTGGTTCTTTTCATTTTCAACAATCTTTTATTTTAAATTTTGGTATTCTTTATAAGAATTTTATGTATTTAAGTATGATTTTGCAAATCTAATTCGTAACTGCTGCTTGCAAAAAGTAAGTTTGCATGAGGACTCACAACGTCTACAACTTTGGTTTATTTTTCCTTTATGTGTTTTATTTCGAAGTCGTATTCACTTAAGAAAGACAACCACCTGGCTTGTCTAGCATTTAGATTTTGCTGGTCAAATAAATATTTTAAACTTATGTCATCTGACATTAACAGAAATTTTCTTCACATGAGGTAGTGTTACCACATCTTTAAAGCATGTATAATTATAGCAAGTTCTAAGTCATGTGTAGCATAATTCTTTTCGTGCTCTTTTAGTTTTCTAGATTCATAAGCCACGAGGTAATTTTCTTGTATTAACACCATGCCTAATCCTTCCTTACAAGCATTGGTACATACGATGAAATCCTTAGATCAGAAATTTTTAGGATAGGGGCTGTAGTTAACAGATGTTTTCATTTATTAAAACTTTCCATACACTTTTCAGTCCACTCAAACTTTTACCTTTTTTCTGTAGTGAAGTTATGGAGTAGGATATCTTAGAAAGTCATTCTATGAACTTTTGATAATAATCGGTAATCCCCATGAATGATCTTATGTTTGTTACATTTTTAGGAGCTGACCATTCAATGATAGTCTTAATTTTGTTGGGCTTGACAAAGATTCTATCATTTGACACTACGTGTCCTAGATATTGAATCATGTCTTTAAAGACATCACCTTTGTTGAACTTAGCATACAGTTGTTGTTCTCTTAATACTTATAAAATTATCTTTAGATGTTCTTCATGTTCTTGTTTATTCTTCGAGTAAATTAGTGTGTCGTTGATGAATACGACTACAAATTTTTTCATATAGTTACCTAGAATACTATTCATTAAGCACATAAAGGCTGCAGGTGCATTTGTCAACCCAAAAGGCATTACAAAAAATTCGCAATGACCATAATAGGTCCTAAAAGCAGTTTTAAAGATGTCTTCATCTTTAATTCGTGCTTAATGGTATCCAGACCTTAGATCTATTTTAGACAAGATTATTTCCTTGCAAAAATGATTGAGCAGATCGTCTATCCAGGGGAAAGGATATCAATTTTTTAATAGTCATTTTATTTAGTTGCTGATAGTCTATACACAATCTTAAGGTTCCGTCTTTCTTCTTTACAAATAAGGCTAGTCCTCCCCAAGAGGAAACACTAGGTCGAATATACTTCTTGCCAATTAATTCCTGTAATTGTGATTTGAGTTCTGTAATCTCTATTATGTTCATTCGGTAAGGAGCTTTCGATGTTGGTACCGCTCTGTGTATCAAATCGATTGTAATGTCTATGTCTCTTTTCGTAGGTAGTTTAGGGACTTCTTCCAGAAAGACGTATTTATCACCCATTACATAAACATAAAATACTTTACATCCCATACGTACAAATCTTTTCATTTGTAGAGTAGATATCTCTCTAATTGTAACTTTTCTGGGAATTCCTTTCTTTAATTGTGTCTCCTGTATCATCAATGCATGTAAATGTTTTGTCAAAACAATTCAACATTACCTTGTGTTTTTCTAGCCAATCTATTCCTATCAACATATTATAGGAGCCTAATGGTAAAATATTCAAATCAACATGCGTATTGAAATCATTTATTAATATTTCATATTCTTTAACATAACTAGTGACTTTACGTGTAGTATTTGTGGTTAGTTGTACCATCCACGACTTATCAAATTTTTCTAGTACTAATTTACATAATTCAATAATCCTAGGTGATACATAACTCCAATTTGCACCTGGATCAATTAGGGTGGAAATGGGTTGACTTTTTATCATACCTTCAATCTTGACCATTGAAGTTTGATGGTTTGCTTGTCAATTCTCCAACGCAACGTTGATTTTGGGCATACTCATCGCCATGTATCCAACTATAACAACTTCCTAAATAGAGTGAACATTGAATTTTTACTTTTTTATTGGACAATATTTAAATAATGTGGCTCGCTACATTCCCAACATTTGAAGGGTTCCCTCTGTGTAGTGTTCTTGTTAAAAGTAGTGGGAGGTTCTCTTTCTTTTGTTGCAGGATTCTATGGTTTAAAACTTTTATAGTTACTGCCATGATACTCTTTTTAATTATTCACTGTATTTTTATGGAATTTATTATTCTTCCTTCTTCGACCAAAGTTATCTCACCTTTTAGTCTTCCAATTTGGTACACTTTCTCTTTTATTTTTATTTTGGTCATAACATAAATTTTCTTTTCTCATTTTTTCTTCAAGCGTCTTCGGATTATTGTACTCAATCCACTCCTTAAACATGATTGGAAAACAACAGAAAAAGTGTTGTATCTTTGGTTTTTCATCTATTATCTATGGTACATAACGAAGCAGACTCGAGAATTTACTACAGATCTCTTTCATGGTCATAGCTCCTAGTATTAACTTGTAAAATTCCTTAGCCTTCTCTTCGTAGTACTGCTCTGAGTGGTATTTTTGTTTAAAATAGTTTTCAAAATTTTTCTAGGTCACGTATCTTTCCTTTATTCCTTTTAATTTCTTTATATCTTTCCACCATATATCCATTTTTCCAATTAAATTATATATGGTCATTTTATCTTTGAGTTCGTCGGAGTAGTTATAAATTTGGAAGTATTTCTTCATCCCTGACAGCCAGGCTTCCACCTCTTCCCCTTTTTCAATCTCACCATTAAACATCGATGGTTTAATATTTTTAAATTTCCTAGAGATTTCTTCATATGGGGAGACTATTTGGATGTTCAGGTTCACCGCTACTAGGCTGTAGGTTCACCGATCCTAAACAGGTATATCACCATTCTAATTCTTTTCATCCTTCCTTCCACCGGTTCATAATCTTGTGTTAAAGAAAGCCATAGGGGTTTACCGATCGATCCTAGCCAGTTCTCTCCTAACCAGTATGGTTTCCACCATTTAATAAGTTCAATTCTCCGGTATGCTTCCATCAATTAATAAAGCAGCTAATTTCCTCTTCTTGTACTTCTTTTTCTTCTTATCATCACCATTAATTTCACTGAAATCTTGTTGTTTTTCTGTGTGGTGTTTGATTGATTCCTCATTGGAACTTTCTGCCCCATGACTAAAAAATTCCAGTTTTATTTCCTTACGTTTGTAAGGTGTAGTTTCTGGCATATTATGTTTAGGTTCTTTGTTTTTCTCTTTTTCACCATTATGTATTTTAGTTAGTAAAATATTGTTCAGTTCCTCTTTAGCTTTCAGGATTCATTCATTATCCTCCCTAACTCTTTTTAACCCAGACCTTAATTCTTTAACAATTCTTTACAATTCATATGGGTTATTAGTTTGACTCCCATTAAGGTTTACCTATATTTCACCATCCCTTAGATTACCCTCTTCATTATTTATAGGATTTCTAAGGGAGACTCTTCTTTTGCAGACATCCCTACTTCTGCCATATTGTTCCGTGCAAAAATAGAGTTATCCTTCCCTTCCTATTTGTAAAGGAATCAAACCAAAAATAAAATAAAATTAGTTTTCTTATTTAACTAACAGTTTTAGTATTGAGCCAATTCAGGCCTAGTGTTGTAACCATGCTCTGATACCATTGTGTTACACACCTCAAAAATACATAATTTTTTTTTAAAATAACACACACATATATATATATATATATATAGAGAGAGAGAGAGAGAGAGAGAGAGATCATTAAAGTTTCTACATGCTTCTAAATACATCTGTCATAGTTTTTGTTATGTTACTAAAACATACTTTACTTCGTTCTTTCAAATTTTCCTCAATCGTTGAACTTGGCTCTGAAAATTAGGCTCTAATTGATTTATTTGTTTAGTCCCAAACTTCTAAACTTAAAATAGTCTTTTCACAAGTCGTATTTCCGTAATTTGCAGGCGTGCCTTTCTTTCGCAAACTCCTTTCGCAATAATCTTTTTGCAATATGCAGTGACTCCTTCCTTTCACAAATGTGGGTCATTGGAGGAAATTTCAACTCAAAATGGGCCTCCTAAGGAAAATTAATAAAATAATAGTTAAAATAATAAAATAATATTTATTAATTTTGGAGGAAGAAAAAAAAACTACTTTTTTGTTCGTATTTTTAACATATCTCCGTGTGTTTTTACTCAAATTTTGATTGGGAGAGCTCGTTCGATGAAGAATTAAATTCCACATCCAATGCATACCCACTCGACATACTTTTGATGGGACCCTCTACCCCAAAAACAATAAATACCTAAAAAACGCAATGATGATGTCACCATCATGTTTTTTAAGGTATTTCTAGTTTTTAGGGTAGCGGATCCCATCAAAAGTATGCCGAGTGGGTAAACAAAGAGTAAAAAAAGAGTTGTGACCTAATTTTGTGAAATATGTGTCATGCACCTTGAGTTCTCACTCAACAGCTAGAACCACTTTTGTTTTAATTTTGTGGGTTAGCAAACACTCTTCAACAACTAATTATTTTATGTCCCCTTCAGTATCTTTTATTAATAAAATAATAATTCCGTACATTTGTTTTACATTTAACTTTTTGTCAAAAATATTTAAAGTAATAAAATAAAATATCTTAGCAAAAATTAATAATAAATTATTAATTCTTGGTGTATTACACTCCAATTCCCGAGTCACTCAAACTAAGTGCCATATTTAGAAAATCGGTAGCACCTACAATTGTGAGAAAATTATGTCTTGATTGGATAATAATTTATCCCAAAGCGTTGGAATTTAAGAAAACCGCTCACAATAATGCTTAATGAGGCAATTTTAGAAGTGGGTTTTGAACGGATTTGTGAGATTCCTCACATATTTCCTACAAACTACCCCTAAAATCGGACTACTAGAAAGATGACGGGAATTGTGATGTTGTCACAAGAAGTAAAAGAAAGACTGGAGATTGACCATTGTGCTGGAATAGGATGAATTAGCAAAGACTGGAGGTTGATGTATGAGTTAACACAAGAATGCAAATACCCCGAAAATAATTCTAAGCATCATGTCTAAATATTTAGTGCATGCATTCCATGTCGAAGTTGGAGAATCCAGGCACCATATCCAAATGCAAAATAGCTAGTACAAGTGCACGTACCAAACCTATTGAATTTAATTGATGACCGGACATTCCACGTGGATTGGGCGTGACTAATATTTCAAGTGTAGGAAAGCTGAGTGTAGGAACCTTTGGTACAAGAATTGCCAAAATTGGCATATAAACATTTTTGTTGGACACAAAAACACGTTGTTAAACCTTCATTAATAAATCATGATACAAACATCTTTAATCATTAAAAAGACAAGAAAATGATAATAATTAACCATAAAGAAATAATGTCATTCTTAGCAGTAAGATGCAAAATAATGAATATAGGGTGTTGTAAAGATACAAGAATGTAGGATATGAATGATGGTATTATATTATGGAAAATATGACATTTTTGGAGCCAAATATTTTTTACATCAGGCTTGGGATTGGGTGGAGGGAAAGAAAGTTATGGGGAGTTATCAAAATATTTTACATGTAAAATACTCACAGTGATGTTAAAGTTGAGATATAACAAAAAATTAAGGGAAAGAGTGTGATAGATAAATATGCATAGAGTTGGGAAAATGGGAATGGCCATTTTGGAGAAAGAAGAAAAGATTCGATGATGTAGAAAATTCAGTGAACAAAATCATATTTTGAATGCTTTAGTCCATATTTTAGGTTTGTGTAGTTGCTAAGGCTTGTTTTGTACAAGTTCATATCTAAAATTATTGAAGAATAAATGTAAGTAAGACAATTTCCCTGAGCTTCATAGAGATTTTGTTCCAAACAAAATCATTGAATATTTTTTTTAAAATAAAGAAAAACTATGCATTATCTTTATGACGAAGCTGACCAAACATGCACAAGGTTCGTGGATTGCTGAGATATATATATTTAATCATTAGTTATATGTTTCCCTTTAAGTATCTATTGTAATAATGAAAGACAAGATTTAGAAAGACAAGGTGTCCAAGCTTATTTGGGAATCTTTCATTAAGTGACACTAACAATGCTACATGCATCAATTTTATGGTAGAATTATCTAGAAGTGAGCTATGCGATGGATTTAATGTTGTGGAATGAATCACTACATCAAGAAATGGATACAAGCCAAAAGAAATTGAAAATGCTTTAGTCTTTCTATGCAAAAGGAAAATATTGGAAGATGAACTCTAAATCATGTTCACATTTCACATCCATCGTCATATTTACGAAGGTACAATTTTCATTGAGAAACCAAGATTTTCTAGTGTAAACCTTAATGGGTTGTTGAAAATGTGAAACCCTTTTTTAAAAATTTTATAAAATTTGTTGTCCTTCGTAAACGACAAATGATTTCAAAATTTTGCAATCTTTAAAATGAATTTTAAATTACCCTTTTAGGAAGGGTTGGGAAGTGTTCAATTTTGATCACCAAATCCAATACCTTTGAAAACGTATATATTCCATATGAAGGTTTGTCCAGTTATAGGTTTTATCCAGTGGGTGGTGGGCAAGATCAACAATTCAAAGATTCAAAATTCCATTTGAATCCACATGAAGGTTTTCAATTAGAGTAAACTTTCTAGGCGACCATTTGCACCGATCCGACGACCAGCAATGCGTGATGTGAAAACTCACGCAAGCCAAGTCGTCCAATCGATGCAAATGGTCGGGTAGAAAGTTTACTCCTTCTCAATTTCGACTACAAAAGCCATGACATTTGAGATGATTTGTACGTATTGTGCTTTTTGCCCCGAATTTCAAAGTAATTTATGCAAATTTGTTTTCTTTCTCTCAGTTATGCAACCTAGAAAATTCTTAGCACAACCGGGTACACCTATTCCACGAATAGTCTTTACTTCCCTCATGTATAGTTAAGAGCCGGCTGAGATGCACCTTGAAAATCCCTTGAAGCCATTGTTGAAGAAGAAATTACCAAAAGCTATTGTTAAAGAAGAGACCAGAAGCTGATGATCAGGATTCCAGGTTACAAATTAATTTTTTATTCTATTTTATTAATTTATCATTTCATAATTTAAAATTATAACGCTAACAGTTCTTTTTTTCTTCTTTTTTTTCTGGATTTTTCCAAAAATCTTTTTTCCTAGATTTTTCCAAAAGCTTTGGACTGTCATGCCTCTTCCAACATCAACATCTGTTGGGTCGCGCTTGTTTATAATACTCAATTTTCCTTTTGAAATATGATGAAAAGAACTCTTGTTTTCTTTAAATGGTTCATTCCACACTGCAAATGCAAAATAATAAATCTCTCCTCTACGGTTCATGTGGGATAAATTGGAGTAAGATTTATAATTTAAATTATATGTAAGGTAGGACTAACATTTATAATTTAATTATATGTAAGGTTCATGGGTAGTTTTGTATACTGATCTAATGTTTTCTTGATTAAAAACATAAAAGCGAGGGAGATGATATTTGAAGCTATTTGGTTTGGGAACTCTTGGATAACTTTGAATGGGCGTTTGGATATAATTATCGATTCAGTTTACATTATGTGGATTACATGGACAATCTGAAAAGCTATCTGAGGGAAAGCTATCTGAGGGAATCTGCTCCAGGGATAATTTTAGGGGCGAAATTTAGCTCATGGGCTATTTTTCCATGTTTTTCTCCAGAAAAATATTCGCCATTTTGCATTTTTTTGAAGCTCTATTTCGCCCAATTTTGAAGGGGTAAATTTTTTTCACCCTAAAAATCACCAAATTATTATATAAACGATATAAGGTCCTTGGAAATTAAATTTTTTTTTGGAAAATATCTCCAAACATTTTATAGTTGGCGTTTTAAGAATTGGTAAGAGTCGCCAACATTTATACACTTTTAAATAAGTATGGTTCCTTAAATTCATCCCTGATTTGCTCCTTAGTCTAAGGACATCCTCAAACTGGAGACGAATCTGTGTTCTCAAAGCCAACAAGGACACCAATCACTATAATTTCAATTTGTTGGTTAAATCAATTTAGTATATTCTCGTATTGTTGCATGACTGTTGATTCATTTTCCAATGTCGTATCATTATCCAAGATGAATGTTGATATTGGATTTGTATAGACGAGGCTTAAACTTGCAGAAATATATCATTATGTAGTATGGTAGTTCAAGATGAACGTTAATATTTCACATTGAAATGTAACCTTATATTCAAAGAGGTTGTTGGCAGAAGAGGTTGCAATTATTCATTGTAAAAGAAACTAAAGTAATGCAGGGGAATATGCCATCCTTACTCGGGCAAAATGAGTTGATTATTTGTATTTGGAGTGAATGAGTAATAATTTGACATAATCAATTTCTATTTGGGATAAAGGAGTATTATGTAAGGTTAATATTACGTAAGTAGTAATATTTAGAAAAATGCTACTTTGGCATAATCAGTAGTCTAATTTTATTTTGAATGAATGAGAGTATTTTTATATTACAAAGCACTAGCACTTTGTTGGGATTTTAAGAGTATAATTTAAGGTTAATATATCTAATTGATTTACATTAAGTGGTGTGTAGAATTTTGACTAGGGATATGTGTTTAGTACTTTCATAATATTAATAAAATTCAAAAAAATTTAAACATACATTATTTTTAATTTAAATTTTTTTTTATTTTAATTCATTTTTACTAAATATATATATATATATATATATATATATATATATANTAGGTGAGTCAACCTTGATTTGGATTCCTAGATTTGGGGTGCATTCCCTAATTTGAAGAGTTGTTCTGTGATTTTTAGGAGTGACTGAGTCTATAATTGGTTGAGGACTAGATGCACAACACTAATCTAGGTCCTAACTGACCCTAACTATCCCTAACAAACTCTAAGTTCCCCAATTGAGTGATTTTATGAGTTTTCATGTGCATACACATCACTCTGTCAAAACTAGTGATTGGGGAGTCTTGGTTTAGTCAAACTTAGACTAGGTGAGTGTGCGCAACTAAGAAAAGATACTTGGCTCTATTTAAGCCTGACTAACCTCCAAGAAATGTATGAGCAGTTCCAATAACATCCCGACCTAATTCGAATTGCCTTGTTATATTTTGTGTTCACCTCCATTCAGTGCTTAATCAAGAAATCCATGATTCTTTTCTTCGTATTTGCTTTAATTTTTGTGTAATGATCTATGTTATCTAATTTGTTACATGATTAGTTTTTCTTTTCACAACATATATCTTTAGTTTATGTGCCTAGATCTATATGCTCAAATTTTACACATGTTGTCGTCCAAACTATTGTTCAAAATACAATAATTTACAAAAAAAAACTAGGCCACACATGTATTGTTTTGGACTACTTGAATTTCACTCACATTTCCTAGTATATATCGTAAAGACCAAGGATTTTACATTGCAATGACTCTAATATATGCTATCAACACTTCATGACTATTACAAAAAAAAAAAAAATTAATAAAGGACTTCCATTTTGTTTGTTGTAGCTTATAATGGAAATCCATGGTCTCCACTTCGTGACCATCCATGAATCTGTGAAGACAACATTTATATGGCCACAATATTAATATTTTCTTATATAGCTCATCAGCCTTCTAATTTAAATAATGATATGCGTATGGATTATGTCCATTGGAAAGATTGCAATTACAATTAGTTCTGTATTTCTTGCATGAGGTGACCAATACGAATGTTTTCAAAGACATTTTTTTATCTTCCCAACCTGTAGCTATCTTAAAATATACCATAACCTGTAATTTTCTTATTCCTTGCATTGTGGCCAAATGTAAAAGCATCCAAAAGATAAATAATTATGCTTTCATATTGGTTCCTCTGCTAGTTGCATACCGAACATGGAAATAATGTGACTGGATTTTTATAAACCCCCCCAGCTAGGCATATTGGTGGATCTCCTTGACTCACAATGCTAAAGAATCCCCATGTGATGTCGTAATTTAACTGAGGCATAATTGGATTTGTGCATTTAATGTGTTTTGCTTCAACTTTGTATTCCTTGGAGAGATTTATTAATAGTCATGTTGTTGTTTCCAAATGTACTTCTTTGTCCTAAAAGATACTTGAGTTATGCACCCAACATAGGACTTAAACCATTAAGCTTCAAAATTCCTCATAACATTTGATGACTTCATCCTCAACCCAAGCCTGCAAACAGTGTTTGACACTAGGTTATTATGTTCCGCCTTTGGATGAAGATCATACACTATTGCTTGTCAGACTTGCATTGCATAAGGGCATAAAACAAACATATGTAATATCATTTATTCTTTTGATTTACATAAGGTACATTGAGATGGTCCAAACTATCGTGTCATAATTGCAGGTGAATCTATGAAGATAACTAACACTTTTTTACCAAAAGTAACATTGAAAATTCGATATTTTACTCATTTATTAAATCAAATCCCTCGAAACTCATTTCGGCATGCAATACAAAAAATAAATTATAAGGAATTATGTTGTTTTTCAATGATATTTAAAAAATTACTAATATCATTTAATGTGTCAAAATTACATTTAATGAAATGTTTGTGTGCATGTAAAATAATTGACTACTAAATGTATAGTTTTAATATATGTATGTATGTATGTATGTATGTGAACATGATCTACACAAAATTGACTATGTTATTTTGGAAAATTATATTTGAATCACATTTTGTACACATTTGTGTGCAGACAATTTTTTTTTTGTTTACATAAATTGAAAAATTAGAAATACCCTTTTGAATATGACACGTCGATGTGGAGTGTAAATATTATTTAATTTTTTTTGTTATATATTTTTTATGTTGGTTTTTCTTTGAGCTCCTTCAGATTAAAAATCTCGATCAAGCTATTTACTACATCAATATTTTGTCACGAGTTTTCTAAGTTTAGTATTTTATTACTTTAATGTGACAGGATTTTTAAAGTTTCAAATTAACTATTTGAACATACAAATGTATTCTTTAAGTAATTATAATTTCAAAAATTTTGTAATAAGGTTAGTAATTAAGTTAATGCATATTTGTTGTTAGTGATTTATAGCCCATTGTTTTGGTAATCCATTCTAAATTTTCCTATGGTATTTGATGTGATGAATTATATTTAAATGATTGGAGAACACCATTATAAAATTCCTTAAGAAGCCTCCTCTTTTGTTGTTAGTAATTACCTTGACCATTTTTGTTGTTGGTGATTTATGACCCATGGTTTTGGTATCCCATGGTATTTGATGTGATGAATTATATTTATTGTTTTGTTTCTACATCCTAAAATTCACATGCTAATATCCTCACCCAATACACTTTCCATCTAAAGTAGCTCTTTGTACTATATAACTCAAGTAAAAGTAAACTAACTATTATCTATAAAGTAAATTTGTACTATATAACTCGAGTAAAAGTAAACTAACTATTATCTATAAAGTAAAAATAGCTAAGGAATATAGTTCTTTTATGTTAAATAATCCATTGATTGAGTTAATCGAGAGTTTAACTAACCCAAGTTTTTCCAAAATATCTATCGAGGGCTTAAATAATCCCTGAATTGAGCTCGCGTTTAGGGAAATCCATGCATCCTTCTTTCCAAAAAGTGTTACCCAACTCTCTCTTGCTCTCTCTCTCTCTCTCTCTCTCTCTCTCTCTCTCTCTCATGGGAGTTACCATATCAAGAGAATGAAAAACAACATGAAAACATAGATCAAACCCTAAATCATTGTGGAAAACCAAAATCAAAAAATCACTTCAAGGATATAGATCTCATCATTCTCTTTATGGCCAATCTTGACATTGGTGGCCACTTCAAGGAATCTTACAATAACATACTTGGGCCTTTAAATAGGATGATCAAATGGACAATACTATGGGAATTATTAAACCATTGTACCTAATACCATGTGTTGTAAACCCTTGACCAAGTCAAGGTTATTTAACCTAACACAAACAACAAGGGGCCTACACTTGAAGGTTTTATAGCTTTAAAGTGTTGTCTAATGTATTTCCTAAAGAGTTTTTAAGGTTCCCTCCCGATGAAAATGTGGATATTTCCATTGAATTTGTGCCAAGAGAGAAACTAGTATCTAAGACTCATTATAGAATGTGCTAACTTAAACTTTTGGAATTAGACATGCAAATATACAAGTTGTGGATAAAGGTTCAATGCAATCTAATGTTTTCCTTGGGAGATACAATTATCTTTGTGAAAAGAGAGTATGGGGCACTTAGGTTATGCATTAGTTTTTCACAAATGCTTAATGTTTCCATAGAGAATAAATTCCATTGCCCAATATTGATGACTTCTTTGATGAGATGGTAGGATCCAAATCTTGCTCCAAGATTGACTTGAGATCTGAGTACTACCAAGTTTATATTAAGGATGAAAACCTCATTCTAGGGACACTTTTAGGATACACTATGGCCATAATGAGTTTGTGATTGTGACATTTAGGATAATTGATGCACTTGCTACTTTTTATCGGCTTAATGAATATTTTTTTCAATAAATATCTAGATGGGTTTTGTTCTTGCCTTCCTTGTTGACAATGTGATATTTTCTATATCTAGGAAAGAGAATGAAGGCTACTTGCTCCTTGGATTACAACTTTAGAGAAATTGTATATGGGAAACTAAGAAAGCATGAATTCCATCATAAGGAAGGACCCAATATTTGAGGCATTCAATTTGTAAAGAAAGAATTGTGTGGATCATCAATAGAATGAAACCATCATAGGTTGTTTGATTCCAAAATATATTTCTAACATTAGATCCTTCAAGGATATTGTTGGATTAAATAGGAAGTTTATTTTAGTTTTTCTAAAATTATTTATCCCATATTTTTTCTCTAAAGGAAGGGAAAACAATTTGAATGAGCATTAAGGGGTGAAGAAAGCTTCTATCTTGGAAAAAAACATGATTACATGTGCATTTAATTTGAATATTCTTGACTTGGATGAGGGATTTATTCATGGGAGGGTTTTTCATGTAAGGAAACTATCATATGCTACGAGTCTATGAAGCTCAAGGGTCATGATTGGAACTACCCTATACATGATATGAAACTCGTTTCTTTTGTTCATATCATGAATAGGTGGAAGCAATATCTTATGGGTAGAAGATTTTAATTGAGCACTAATTACAATAATCTCAAGTACTTATTCACACAATCACATATGAATGAAAGGAAAATAAGGAAATTATAATTTTAGGTGAGTATGAATTTGATTCTAAACACATAAATGCCAAGGAAAACAAAGTGGTTGAAGCAAAACTTGAAGGTGGACTGAGATCACCAAAAGAGCCATGCAATTGCACATGGAGCTGAGAGGGAATTCTCAGCAAGGGATCATATGTTCTTACTAGTTAAATGTCACAAACCTAAAAACTCCATATATATATATATATATATACATATATATCTATAGAAACATCAATGAAGTTCCTACATGCTGCTAAAATACATCTGTCATAGTTTTTTTGTTCATGCTTTCCTGCTACATACAGGTTGTGCAATGTAGATGTTTATCAAGGGAACAATATCATCAGGTGTTATTCAACCTACAGGTGATGTTTTGTATAAAAGTATCTTAACATAGCATTAATCATTGAACTTAGCTCTAAAAATTAGGCTCCAAATCATTTAATTGTTCAGTCCCGAACTTCTAAGTTATTAGTCTTTCCATCATTTATCTTTCCTCAATTTAACTTTCCACAATGATATTTCTGCAATGGATCCTTCCACAAATAACCTTTCACAATCATCATTCTGAATTTGTGGGTTGCAGGATGCGGGGATTGTCTTTGAACATTTATGAACTAGGATTTTGCAAATCCTTTCCACAACGATTTTTCCGCAATTGCAGGTTACGGATGGCAGGATTGATTTTCAACTTTTCAAATTAACCTTCCACAATTTTGCATAAACTTCCTTCCGCAATTGTGGATTGAAAATTGCAGAACTATTTTTCAACTTTTCAAAATTAACCTTCCACATTTATCCTTCCACAAATTTTCAGAAACTTTTTCCTTTCGCAATTGCGGGTTGCGGATTGCGGAACTATTTTCAATTTTTTTTTGAAATATCCTTCCGCGAACCTTTTCTGCAACTTTGCGGAATCCTTCCTTCTGCAATTGTGGGTTGTGTATTGTGTAACTGCTTCAACCTTTTCTTTCGAATAATCCTTCCGCAAACCTTTTCCACAATGATCTTTGCTAGTTAAGAGCTTGTAGTTTGATTTTTTGATATGGTTTAAAGTTGTAATTATTGCTATGACCCATAGGATCTTTAATATCTCTGAGAGGAAATATTTAATCCTCTGTTCATCAATTGAAATCGTGGTTATATAGTAATTGTATGTGTTTCTAATGCAAATCCTTTTTAGATCTGAATGCTTATGTTTAGAGACATTCAGTTGCCATCTGGGATGGACTTATTGATGTGCATTGGTTTTGGAAAGATTCACTACTGCGATTAGTTATGTGTTTTGATTTCAAAGTTGTAGCTATGATAATGGTGGTTGCGTTGATTTTAGTTGTTGATTGATAGTTTTAATAAAGTAGACATGAGATATGTGAATCTGTATCTAATTAGTTGGAAATCATGAGTTGTTAACATAAATAGATTGATAATTTTAATGACTAGATTCTCTCTAGATATTTGGATCAGATCCAAATGATCCCGATCCATCATTTTAGATCTGTAAAATAAGGATTCATAACAGATTTCTTTTAATAGGATGTATTTATAAAATTTCTCAAGACTTTTGGCACTTGATTAGATTCTAAAACAAATGTTGATCTCTTTAAAACATTAATTTTATCCCTTGATTAACATTTTGAGAATATTTTTAGCAAGAATAATTTATAGTCAAATAAATTATTAAAGGAAGTGAGTGATGAGATTCAAATCCATAACATGAGTAAAAACAATAATGCTTAGAATTTACTAATCATTACAATAGTACCCCTTACTAGCGATCTTTGATTCAGGTATGGATGCCTGTTCTAAATGCATAAATAATTAACCTAAAATTTTGCAGCCTTAATTGAAAAAATAGGAAATAATATTTAGTTACCGTATTAACATAATATGGGATGAGTGCACAAATTTGAGGGACATTTTAGATGCAATGGTAGACTAAATTCAATCACTCTTCATCCATAAATTAGAAATCATCCCAAGCAATCCTGACCCTACCAATGCCAATTAGGATAGTAAACCAAAACGCACCTTCATTTTATTGAATCAAATCGCGCTCCCATTTTTCTTTGAACAAATGCGCTCGTGTTTGTAAAAACCTATTTTTTATTTAAAACGGGTCGAGCCCGTCATTTTCACAACATCGCAGCGCTGTTGGAGCTTGGAGGGAGTAGAACGCGAGCATTTTGGGTGAGCCAAAGCCATACACCTCCACCTTTGGATCAACCTCCTCTTTGTGAGGTATTTCCCTCAATTCTTCTCATATTTTCCTCAAATCTTCTCATGATTTTTTCCCTAAATTCATTAATTTATTTTTTGTAATTTGAAATTAAACCAAATAAATTAATTTATGGACAAGGGAAACCAATGGAAACCAAACCCCAATGGAATTTTCCAATGGAAACCAAAACCCCAATTTAATCATAAAAATTAAATAATTTTGATTTTTACCAAAATTCATGCCCAAATTCACATGCTCAGTGGAAACCAAAATCCCAATTAAGTCATAAAAAACAAGTCAATTTCACTATTTCCATATGCATATTCACAAGGATCCTTGTGAATCCATGCCAAAATTCACAAATATGCAAAGTTTGTCAAGCACATTGGAAGTTTGCATAAGTAATATACATGCCCAATGTAAACCAAAACCCCAATTAACTCGTAAAAAACCAATGAAATTCACTATTTGAATATGTATAATCACAAGCATCATTGTGAATCCAACCCAAAATTAACAAATATGCAAAGTTTGTCAATTATATTGCAAGCTTTCATACAACTAAAAAAAATCAAGTAGAATTCATATCTTCCCTAAAATACATAAACAAACATGGTAAATCCCTTGCCTCTATCTGAAATATCGAAGTTGGTCATCCAAGAAAATCAATAAACACCTTATAGTTTTGATGAAACTTCCTAATCCAAGTGTTAAAATAAGGTGTAGAAGCTTCCCATGCTTAACAAATATTTCCTCTTGACTGAAGGGTACTTTTTGGTTAAGGTCAAGACAATGAAGTTCAACAATAAGCTCTACGAACATGAATATACATAGGGAGGTTGTTGTGTTTGATTGCATGTCAATCGCATACTATCATACATGATAGAATCAAGTGGAAACCTTGCAACCATAAAATCCACTATACACAATTGTGCATTTAAAGTCTCTCATGGGTATATAGAAAGAGGGCATAGAACTAAAATAACATTAAGTGGAATTCATACATGGCCCAAATTACATATAAACAAAGGTCTGCTAAATAGACTTTGGAGTCCAAAAAACATCACGTTACAACAAACAATTACATATCTAACAAAATCGTTGCCTATACTAGGATTTTATTCATCAATAGTACATTATGCCTTTTATTCAAGGGTCAAGTCATTTCCTCTACTCGCAATCTGAGAGCTGGTCCTACAAGGGCATTAGTCAACACCTCACAATTTCGATGAAACTTCATAATCCAAGCCTTAAAATAAGCTAGAGGAGCTCCCCAATCAACATATGCACATAGGACATTTTATGTACACATGCATATGGAAATTGGAATTAATACTTGAATTTAGGACATAAATTTAAAATGAAAAAATGTTAAATGTTTATTCTTTACTGTAAAATTCAAGATCAATTTTAAAATTTACATAATAGAGTTAGTTTATATTGTTATTTGTCGTACATTAGTTATACTCTTTTCAGTGCTTAGAGATGTCATTATATCATGTGTTTATATTTCTAATGATATTTTATTTGTATTTATGATTGCAGTGGCTACTATGGATAACAATACTAAGATATTGAGGGTTATTGGCCATCTTAGAGAGATTGGTTCTACTTGGAGAGGTAGAGATGAGCTCCACTGCTCCTTGTCAGACTCATTGTTGACTATTTTTGATACGATCGCAAGATCAAATGATTCTTTGTATAGCCGCATCGTACAAGTAGAGGAAAAGACAACAATATGCCGATGGTTTGAGCTACAAAAAGGTTAAGAAGTTGAAAAATAACCAAAGAACACATCTATACATTTTTTAGAGTGCCTGGAACAGATGACATTCCGAAGAGCACCAGGCCACATATTACTATTGAGTGGTGCACCGTTCCACCCATTAGATACAATTGGATGGATAGGTGGTACATGGTTTTTGACAGTCCCCCGCACAACAATAGGGAAGTACCGTTGTACTTCCTACAAAATTTGTATGTAAAGTTTGTGATGGGGAAACATGTCAACTATTTTGACATGTTAGGATTCGAGGGAGTTGGTAGGGGGATGCCCCAACACCGACCCAATGCTAGGCATAGAGATTCCAATCCACAGATACATGCACCCCATGCCCAGCTACCGAGGGCAGACATCCCTCCTGCACATGATATGGTTTCCCAGACACGGGAGGCATTTCTAACTCTAGAAGAGATGGTTTCTCAACACACGAATACTATTGACCAGACAACACCCTCTTCCTCTGCTAGGGTACAACCACCAGCTTCTGGTGGTAGAGGAACATCTATTGGTGGGGATAGAACAACATCTCATGTGCCTTAGAGCGAGCCACATGTCTACACAATGTGTGGTCAATCCTGTTATGGTCCTAGACCAAGACATGGACCTCTACGATGACTGGTGGTTAGGTAAGGACATTGTTAAAACTTTATTATTGTTCAATTTTTTATTTTTTCATACTGTCTGTAACATATTAAAAGATTCGTAATATATGCAATATTTACTCTTGCAGGAGATTGATGCCTCTCAGGGGGGTGGTACTGCACCCAGTGTGGTTGTATCTGAGGCCCAAACAACCAACATTGAGGTAATATTTAAACATTTGTCATTTTTTTAATACATATCATTTTGTTAATGTGTTTGTTAGTCTTGATTAATTTGTTAAATTGTCTAATATTTACAATTTTTGAAGTTGCAGGAACCCAACTTATAACCTGATGTTGGATACATTGATCTCAGCGAAATACTCTAAGGTGGAATTTATGATTACCTGAAGAATGTATGTACATGGTTAATGACTGAATCTTGTTCGAATTATTTAAATTTCTTACTGTACACTCCTTTATAGATTGCTAATATTTATAAATTTTCAACTTGCAGATGCTATCTACATCTGAAGAGGGGCAAGAAATTGCTGGAAACTGTCACTCCCATGGGGGAGATATGTCCCAGGAAGGGGTAAGTATATTACAACATGTTATTTTTTTAGTACATATTATTCCATCCATTCAAATCCATGTCTAACTATGGTAACAATTTATGACTGCAGACATCATCGCGAATCCTTGCACCACCTCTTTGGTTTGGATCTCCCCGTAGTCCAAATGTAGATAAGGGGGTTGCTTACACTAGATGACCCTCTTCCTTGAAAAGAGTGGGTGTCCATGAGGATCAACCTACTCATCCCATGGTAATGTACACACTTCCAATGGAAGTTGCTGGTTAGCTTTGAATTCACTTCACAACTAGTTTTTCTTAATCTTATTTTCCCATGTTTACAGCATCAGGATGTAGAGTCACCCATTCCAGAACTTAGTGGGGTTGTTGATGCCATGGTCAATGCTGCATCTACAATAGGGATAAGTCACATTGAGGTACATCTACTTGAATATGTGTAATTGTATAGTTCATTTGTATTGTTTATGGACATGCATGATGTCTAACTATTTTATCATTTGGTGAATGTAGCCACACCCTGGTTCATTAGTGCATGCAATTGAGGTTGATGCTCAACCTATGGTTCCTCTTACTATTGAAGAAACCCATCATCTTCCCCTAGAAATGGTTTTTTCAGTGAGATGTTCATTTTTCACATAATTGATTATTACTTTCTCATTCATGTACCTATTGATAATTGTTGAGATAATTGACATAATTTTTTTATTCGCAGAGAAGCATTGCAGAGAGACTCTCTACAAGGATGAGGACACCAGATGAATCTATACCCCAGATAGATGCAATGAGTCTTTGTTTTATGTACAATTGATTCATATTTTAAATTTTCAAACTTTGTTATTGTTGGACAGTACTAGTTTATTTACCTGATCAAGAAATATTGTCATTGATTTGTGGTCGCCAGAGGTGCACAACAGTCGTGGACCGAGGCAACAAGCATCAGGTTCTGGGAAAAATAAGAGAAAGTTAGAGTTTTGATGTGTTATCCTAGGAAAAATATGTATTTTTCTGTACAATTCGAAGTTAGAGACGTATAGGGGCACGGTCTAGGACATATGTACTTTTGTTTGCACATGTACATCAAAGATGTTTTTGATACATGTACATTGACAGGCCATATAAGGGCCTTCTATTTTTGTATTATAACTTTCATGATATAAAAAATATTTCATATCAAGGATTTTGAGATCTTCATGGTTCAGTCTTTTAAGTGTTATTATACACGTGTGGCAAATAATGTTTCTATCTGTAATGCTCCCAATTTTTTATAGATTTTACGATTATGTGGAGGTATCAGTTATAAATTTGAGAAAAATGCACAATTACAATATTACGTAATGACAAAAATGTACATTTCAATTGTTTTTTACCACGATCCAATTGCATATACAATGTTAAATTGTATTCACAAATATGGAACATACAGGTAATACACATAAGCTCCCATCACAGCTAAGCAACTGATCCAACTAAGTGGAATACAAAAGCACCTTACCCACATAACAACCTAACAAACTTTTAAAGGATGCACGAAGTTGACACACCTAAGTGAAGCACCTGTGTGGTCTACATAAATGAAATTAGTGTTTGGCATGATGTCTTTGATCTAACACATACATGGGATACACACTGCAAACCTAAAAGTATCCGAGTATTATAAGGTTGATTCAAAATAATGGTTATGATTATATCCTACACATTATGTATATCCTGCACATTATTTTATCATTTTGTTAATGTACATGGGATTTGATGAATGGCCTCGAGGAACAACTTTGGAAGAGATGAAAATTATGTGTGATTTTATTATAGTTTAAATTGATTGGAGAAGTACTAGTTTGAATCTTGTTTTATAAATTTATGTTTATGGAGTATTATTTGAAACATTCGTAGTGTGAAGATATATATTTTGTAATAATGGCGTAATAGGTTGGCCACTTGTTTCTAAACATAAATGTGTTCCATTACATGGTTACTAATGTAATGGCATTGTCTTCTCCTGCATTTAATCATACAAATGCTCACATCTCTTGGATGACCAAGCTAAATTAAAATGGGAAACAAACTTCTTTCGAATTTCCAGTCTCATGGATGATATGAGATCCTAATATCAATTCACCTCCACATATAGATGGAAAACTCCTTTCACCTTGATTAAAACACAAACAAAGAATATTTCTTGCTTTACAATGATGGGAAATAAGTCAAGTTCAACACCTCACAATAGGTAACATAATTCTCAACAGCTACACATGGAATAATAGTTTGCAACAAGTATTTTTTCAAGAGGTTAATATCTACAATCACCTTCAAGCTGACCTCTATGTGCAAAAACTTCACATTCACTTACTGAGCAAAACTCTAGTTTCCAAAATTGACCAAAAAAATGATCCCTTGTCCATGGACCCAGAGTAGAGGGTGTTGGTACAAACCATTGTTGTACAGGAATAAACACCTTATAACCGAAGGTCTGGGGTTACCAACATACTCAAGAAAATTGCAGGCAATCGAATCTAGAATGTAGTAAAGGAAATAGGAGGATAGGAAAGACTCACCCGATACACGATGGTTGATCCTAGCTTGTCCTCTTCCGCTCTGCTTCTCCTCCAAAGTATTCAGGGATGCTTCTCCTTCACCTGTCAAAGGTCAATCTTCCAAATACAAGATGATACATATATATAAATAGGTTAGATAAATCATATACAGAATGCTGAAAACATAAGTATTTATCAAACCACAATATATGAGATACTTTCAAGACACATATGGAAGAAGGATTCTCTTTATTAACAATAATGAAAGAGTTCAGATTACAACCCAACGTCTGAGACAAGGACTCCTTTGCAACCAAAGGATTTTGAGTTCCACTACTCCAAAGACTTCTGTATAAAATCCACCAACATAACTTTACTCTCCAAGTGTATGTGATTAATCCCTCCCCAAGGCCTGTATTTATACTTGGTGAAATAAGGCAGTTTCGAAGGTTGAGGAGGTTGAGACAGTTAAGGTGATTAATGTTAAGTTCTTAACTAATCTCAAGTAATCGTGTGTTTTTATTTTTAATGCCAAAGGTAGATTTACGCGGGTATCAATACTGGAAACTCGCGTATGACCGGTGAGTTTCTCTAAGGGTAACCCGCATACACATCTGCACGTGACATGCAACAACCGATACTTGCATACAACACTCGAGTTGCATATATAGAGAGTCGCGTACATGACTTGACATATCCAAAGGGTAAAAATAACCAACTGGATGGATGATGAATGTAGTTCATAATAATCCCATATATAGTGTTTTGGGAAACCCTCAATCCATAGATGTCCTTTTGTGTGCCAACATGAGGGATGTCGGCACTCGGACGAAGAGGTGCCATTCAGGTGGATAACAGATGCCCCCTAATGTGTGAGGTAAGAGGGAAATGATGGCCAAAATACATTACAATCTTTAATCTTTGGAGAACTCAGAAATCCAATGGAGCAGAGATAGTACCTGAAACAAATACATAGTAATGTCATATACAAAGTTACATCTAAGGATGCTATGTTCAATTTACTGGAACACTAGCTCCTTTACAATATTTGAGTACATCATATGATACGGGTATGAAACCACGTATATTACAAAGGTGGATCGAAGCCACAATATACAATAATGATGAGTCTTCAAAGATCTGGAAGCTGTGTATATGAATAGAACATAATCTTGCGCAACTTAGTCCATAGGTGAGGAACTAAGGTCTTCATAAAGGATCCCAAAGAACTAGTACAATCCAAGCCATGTGAATAAAGGTAAGTTGTAGTTGAACATGGAAAGGATTCAACAGTTTGTCAATCACTAGGTGATAATCAACAACTGAAGCAAAGGAATTCACTAATGATGAAAGTGAATCCTGAGGTACGATCGTCAAAACTCTAGGTATTCATCATCAGGAAGTACAGAAACGGAACCATGCTACGATAAGGAAGGCAACAGATCCTCCAACAGATCACAAGAGTGACTAGGAATTGGACAAAAGAAGGGAGACACAGTAGATAACAAATAGAACAATGATGGAATCAGGCTATAGATCAGACATTGGGTAAAGTCCTTGAACAATGAGCACAACACAGAGATGACCCAAGGCAGCGTATAACTTATAGATAGAACAACTAGACCTATATGTCATGTAGGAGACATGATCAGATTCCCCAGGTATAACAGACAAGAGGAGGAGTAAGAAACTCAAAGTAGTATCTGAACAAAAGTGAACACTGAAACATGGATATCAGGAAAAACAAAGAGTGCTATGTTCAAGGATGACATGCTTCCATTACTAAAAACAAGAAAAAACTTCTTCCTTACCTTCCCTGTTAAATTTTAACAAGTCCAGGAAAGTTAACTCGGATCCCTCTTCATTTTTTAACAAGCTTGAAGAGACGAGAAAATAATGCTTGATAGTGTCACTAATTCATGGATTTAATGAGTCCAAACTAGTACATGCTCAGTTGGTGTTTTCACATTTAGAGAGTCTAAAAACTCCAAAGAAGACTCCGGGGGGGTCCTTTTTTGTCCAATTTAGTCTCCTGAGGTCGAAAAAGTATAAAACATACCACAGAAGAACTCTCTTAACTTCCGAAGAAGAAAAGGTGAACCTTTTTCGTACTTAGTTAGGGAGGTCCGAAAAAGGTTAAATTACCACCTACCCAACGCTCCTTCCAAAACAACATAAAATAGCTTGAGTTTTACGAGTGTGAAGGAAAGCAAGATCACTCGGAAAGATCCATTTGGTTACGAGAAATGGGACTGACAACAATAAACTCGTTGCTTTGTTCTTAAGTGTTTAACGAGCATGACAAAGACACAAAGTACACTCAAAATCTTTTTCATGTTTAGGTCCAGAGCACAAAAAAGAGAAAACTAAGCTCAAACCGGGTGTTCCTTTTCCATAAATTTAGTCCCTCAGGTCCGGAAAAGTGATAAACCTATACCTGAGAATACTCTTCTCAATTCAAAAAGAAAAGAGAGTGATCCTTTCTCATATTATTCCGCATGGTACGAGAAAGAGATAACCTACCACCAATGCGGATGCTCGTTCACATATTCTTAACAAGCTTGAACGGACGAGTTAACTCAGCAGTCAAGTCTATTTTGAAGGAGTCAGACCTGGGCCTAAAGAAACTCCATAAGGGAGGGGAGTCCTATAAATGAATAACTTGTAAAAAAAGATTCAAAAGAAGCTCTATTTGTCATGAAAAATAGCTAAGAGGATACCCCTAAACCTAAAACAGTTGTGGCATGAGTACCAAGGGATGACATAGGAATATAAGAAGGATACTCATGAAAAAAGGGGTCCTATCCACAGAAGAACAATGGTAAAAACAGGGAACTAATGGCTTAGAATACCATAGTCTGTGGCAAAAGGTTGATTGCTAAGGTTAATGTGGATTGACTAAAGATGCCAAAAATGTATTGGAAATAACAAAACCACCCTATTGGAGAACCAACACTTTGTAATAGTGAAAAACCTGTTCCAAAGCACAAAGAAATATGGTATAAGTTGAATGATTTTTCAAACTATAGAAAAAGACCCACTTAAAGAAATATAATTTCTATAAATAGTTGAAAATCAAAACAAAACTCACCATTTGAACTTTTGAGCCATAAAAAGCAAGTTTTACCTTCTACCTTTGTTCGATCATTGTGGACAATTGGACCGACGAAATTGAAATCCGCAAGTTGCAGGTAAGCCTACACCCTGAGCTCTTCATTTTGATCCAAGCAATTATTAAGTTTGAGTCTAAATTCCATATTTAAAAGCATCCTGAACTGTATCATGGCGTGTACGTGGGTTGCTGGTGTGAAGACTCGCGTACACGCGTTTTGTACGCGAGTTACCTAACTAGACAGTTGCGTACAGTACGCGACATGTCTAACTAGACAATCGCATGTACTACGTGGAGGATAAAAAGGCTAAATATAGTCAAAAAAATTTGAATTTCGATATGGAATTAATTAATCAAATTACTTGTTTTTGCTAGGTAAAAGATGGTTCTGGAATGGAGGGAAAGGGAGCACAAAATAATGGACCAAGCAGCACTCCAAAGTATGCCCACTATACAGGCTTTGCGAACTAGTGGGCTACTGAAATTCTTTTGCGCATCACCCATGCGGTCCAATGTCCGCATACTTGAGTTCATGGTAAATTATTGGGATCATGACTTGGGGATGTTCAACCTACAGGGTGAAACCTTGGAGATTACCACTGAAGACATATATTTCATAACCACTTTGTCACGTCAAGGAGCACCGGTGAACTTAGAGGGCACTGGCAGGGGTGGTGACCCCTTAAGTGTCCAAAATTATGTAGATGTGTTTTGTACATCGGGTACTCAAAAGAGAGGGAGTTGCATCCCTGTTGTACATATCAGATATTTTACTTTACAGGTACTTGCTAGCACCATCGTGAGAATTTCAGGATCCTCATATTTACATTTGGCTACAAGGAACCAAATGAGACTGGTAGTTGACTGTTTCCGTGGTGCTCTCTATGATTGGTGTTCAGGAGTTGTCCCTATTATGAGGAGACAATTGTCCGATTGCAAGAGAGGAAGGCAGAAAAATTTTGGTTATGCAAGAATATTAGTGGCCTTCTTCTTTGAGAGAGTACCAACATTGACACCTGCCATACCTCTACCGATTAGATCTCCACATCAGCCGAGGCTGAGTAGGTGGGGAGACATTTTCCTATGTCAAGGAGGAGGAGACTCAGTACATAGTGTATATGATGATGATTTCTATACTTGGTGGGAACTATAGCTACCGACATTGGAGCAGTTTCCATACGCTGAGATGGACTTCCGAGGTGACCCCGACCTTGTCCTCCCTCCAAGAGGAGCATGGGGAGAGCTAGGTAAGTAATTTTTTAATTTTTATCATTTTCAAATTTTTTATGATTTTTAAAATGATAGATATATACATATGTACAAGTATTAATCTTATAAATGTGTCAAAATGCAGATATTGGACCGGTCCGCCCTAAAGGGCACCCTCGCATGTTTGTTCGTCCTGTCATAGGCGAGGATCTAGGATTAATCAGGGTTCTAGAGGGGAAGCTGGCCAGGCTGACCCAACGAGTACCTACCTTGTGGATAGAGCATATCTCGACTGCCATGCAGGACTTCGTAGTAGGAGTTCCAACGGTTTGGCTACGTCTTTTCAGACGAGTGGTTAGATAGTGCTCGTATATATAGAAGCGGTGGAGGCTGCCGAATCTGAGGAGGCTGAGGAAGCCAGGGTGTAGAGGGACCATGGGGACCAAGGTGGTCCTAGTGACCAGGGCGGTCCTGCTTAGATCTAGGGCATTTTGATGGATTATGATCCACATTTTGTACATTTTGTATATGACGGTATCTGAGGATCAGGCTTGACCTATCTATGGATAGATATTTTACATA
>LPNX010264928.1:37536-50701 GCA_001517045.1 Pseudotsuga menziesii
ACCACCAACTGAGAGTCCAAACAGACCTCAAGTTGGGTGATGCCACGTGACAAAGCATCCCATAGGAGCTCAATTACAACCCTATACTCAGCAACATTATTAGAAGCAGGACCTAAACAAGCGCCTCCAGCGGCAACAAGTTGTCCTGAGGGAGAATAAATAACCCATGCTGCCGAAGCTAGGTTACAAGTATGACGACTGGCACCATCAGCGAACCCTATATACTGTTCAAAAGACATCTGCAACAACCATCAGATAATATAAAAAACAAAACTGACAACCTAATGTACATAAAAAATACATACAATAAAAATACAAGAAAAAGTTCTAAGCCTAAGCATAGTACTTTTTCAGGTAGAGCCCATTTCTAGGCTCAGGCAGCTTATTCCCATCAGAATAACTAACTCATATGTGCCCTTACTCAATACTTTCGACATGACATAAGGTCCTAACCACATAGCCTTGAATTTTCCTGCCCCCAGAGGTTCTTTATCTTGGTCCCAAAGCAAGACAAGTTCTCCCTCAGAGAAAACACTAGGTTTGACCGATTTATCATACTGATTTTTAACCCTATTTTTATGAGCCTGATTAGAAGTCAGTGCATCTCTATGCTATTCATCAAGGTGTTCTAAATGTACCAGATGTTCCTCAAGCTCAGTTGTATCAGGTAACACATGAATGGCTATCTTTAGATATGGGATTTCACACTCAATCGGAGTAACTTCTTCCACTCCATGAACAAGTTGGAAATGGGAGAAACCCGTAGCAGTATTTACGTTAGTTCGGTAGGCCCAAAGAGCAGGATATAACATGATGTGCCAGTTAGAGCGGGCTGCATCAATTGTACATTTAAGGATAGTTTTTAAAGTTTTGTTGACAGCCTCAACCTGACCGTTTGCTTGCGGATAGTATGGAGAAGAATGTTCTTATCTGAATCCGAGCATGGTAGTCAGTTCTGTCATCATGTTATTTTGAAAATGACTGCCATGGTCAGTGACAATCACTTTGGGTATACCAAACCGTGCAATAAGCTGATTGAATACAAAGAAAGCTATTATTTCCCCGTTGGCTTTGAAAGTAGGCATTGCCTTTGCCCATTTCGTAAAATAGTCAACAGCGACAATGATGTATTTATGCCCCCCAGCCGAGGCTGGGTTGCATGTCATGTAATCAATCCCCCATTTCATGAAGGGGCCTACCGAGACAACGGGAAATAATGGAGCAGGATGTACCCACATTTTCCTGGTGTAAAGCTGACACGGATGACAGCGCTTCACTGCTTCCACACAATATTTAAAGATCGTGGGCCAGAAATAACCGGCACGCAATATCTTCTGGGCCATTGCTAACCCAAATAAATGAACCCCACATACTTTGCTATGGGAATCATTCAGGACAATCTTCGCTTCCTCATGGGTAAGGCAACGACGCAAAACGGAATCTACCCCTCGTCGATATAATGTGTCTCCTATAATGAGGTAGTTCTTGGCATGAAGGCGTAATTTACGTCATTCCTCCCTTGAGGATGTTGCAGGTTACTTCAAAGTCTGGAGATATATAAGAATATCTCCATACCAAAGATCAGAGGTGGCTATCAAGAAGATGTGCTCATCTGGGAATGAGTCATCCTCAACCACTACATCTTCTTCAGTGGGAAATTTTGCTATAAGTTCAGCAAAAACTAAGGACTTCTTAGACTTAGCAGACTAGAAATCTAAGCCAAACTCTTGGATAATGACTATCCATTTGTTAAATTTTCCCCCAACAATCCATCGGGATAAAACATATTGGAACGGATTCACATCCGCCACTACTGTGGTGGTCCTCAGTAAAATGTAGTGACGTAACCTCTGTACAGCATAAACAGCTGCTAAGGATAATTTGTCAACATGGGAGTATCTAAGTTCAGGTCCGGCCAAAGCATGGCTAAGATAATAAATGACATGCTCCACAAGCTTATCATCCTCCTGGACTAGTACTACCCCAATGGTCAACTCCGACGCGACCAGATATAATATAAAATCCCTAGAATAATCTGGTGGACGTAATAAGGGTGCCAACAGCAAAGCTTTTTTCAATGCCTCAAACACAAGTTGTGTGGTTTCATCCCATACAAATGGGGTGTCATGTTTGAGCAGGCACATGAAACCCTTAGTGATCTTAGCATAGTTAACAATAAAATGTCGAAGAAAATTAGAATTTCCTTGTAGGCTTTGAAGTTTCCTGAGAGAACGAGGAGGAGGCATATTTACAATGGCCTCAACTTTCAAAGGATCCACCTAGATGCCTCTACTAGAGAAAATGAATCCGAATAATCTTCCTTACTCAACACAAAATACACACTTGTGGGGATTCAAGCAGATTTTATAATATCTGCATCTTTCAAATATCAACCGTAAATGATCTGGATGTTGGATCCTCTTACGAGAATGTGCGGGCAGATCATCAAGGTATGGTTCGACAATGGCTTTAATGTCATGGAAAGCAAAGTTCATAGCCCGTTGAAAGGTTGCCCCAACATTTTTCAATACAAAGGGAATTTTCTTGTATGCGAAGGTACCCCAAGGACAAATGAAAGCATTTTTATGTTGGTCTTCCGGTTTAATTTGAATTTGATTGTAGCTGGAGAAACCATCCATAAACGAGAACACCTCACTTCCCGCAAAAGCATCTATAATCTAGTCTATAAAAGGTGTGGGATAGTTGTCCTTAAGACAGGCTTTATTGAGGTCTCTAGAGTCTGTACAAACGCGGATAGTCCCTTGCTTCTTATCAATAGGAACAGGGTTGGATACCCATTCTGTCAAAGTGATGGGATATATAAAACCAGCCCTCGACAGCTTTTCAACTTCAGCTTTCACATCCACCCCTTTGTGCGGGTTAACAGGTCTTAACTTTTGTCGAACCGGCTTGGCATCAGGATATGTTTAGATTTCATGTTCAACAATCGATGGATCTATGCCTAGCATCTCCTTGTATGACCAGGAAAAGACATCGCATAATTCCTTAAAAAGGGAAGTATAGATGGAAATCTCTTCAAGAGAGCAGTTTGCACCTATATATATGTTTTCCATGAAATCAGGGTTTACAGAGATGTTAATAGGTATAGTGGTAGAAATATTTGCCATATTCCCCTCAGCAAACATTCCTTCCCTAGGCAAGGGATTGATAGGTATATCAACATCTTCTGACAGTCTCAAGCGAAACTCTTGGTTTTCTATTCTACTT
This sequence comes from Pseudotsuga menziesii, assembly GCA_001517045.1. NCBI lineage: Eukaryota > Viridiplantae > Streptophyta > Pinopsida > Pinales > Pinaceae > Pseudotsuga > Pseudotsuga menziesii. Next base: position 40,765 of record LPNX010264928.1, read on the forward strand.
AGTTCTGGAAGAAAATAGGATTGATGATAAAGATCCTCACAAATCTTATCACGTCCACTCATGGCTTCCAGAATAGCTTCATCGGAAGGTAAAACCATGTCTAAACAATCTATAGAATGCGAAGAGTTTTCCGCCCATACGGGAAAATAGACTTCTTCTAGATCTTTCGAGACTATTAGAGGATCTAGAATGGGATCAATAGTGGCTTGAGTGATAGCTTGATAAGTGACCTCCACTGCCGATAATGGCACTTCCGGTTTGTGGGGGATTGAGAGAACCCAAGGATCAGTCCTATCGACAACCGTAGCTATGGACTTCCCCACACTAGTAGAACCAATATAATTAACCGGGGTTGGAAGATCAAATGTGCCCATCAGTGATGTGTACATTCCAGCCCCCAAGCTCTGTGCAGCAGGTTTGACCTGATCAACCAATGGCACAGCGGACTCATTAGACTCTAAACGATCTTTTCGGGTAAAATCAAGTCGGTCAATAGTAATCAACTTGCCCTCTTGTGGAAAAAACACTACACGAAAAACGGTCGACGCAATAGCGGACATCGCATAAGTCCAGTTCCTTCCCAGAAGCAGATTATAGTCCAAAGGAGCATCAATCACTTCTACTTCAATAGACACTGCTTTTGCTGCCAACTTAATTTCAAAATCCAGTAGGATACCATGCGGATGGAAGGATCTTCCATCAAAAGCAGTAAGCAAAGTGTTTGATGGGACTAGCTCTGGGGATCTAAGAGCTTTCCAACAAGACAGGGACATAACACATGTAGAAGCCCCCTCATCAACAACTTCCCTTCCAATGGTCTTACCACCATGGATGACATCTATTGATAAGGCTACATGGTAAGGCAGGCAAATTTTAACATCAGATAAATGAAATTTCGCCATGAGAATCGAAGAGTCCATGCTGCCTAAAGCTGCTAAGAGGGCATCTCGCTGAGCGGGACAACTCTGTAACACCTCTAAAGCTGACATTGCACACGGGGTTTGAGCTAAATATTCAACCACAGATTAGTTTGAAGCAGCCCTAGCATTAGGGTTATGCAAGGTCTTCTTGAAGACACCTTTTGGTATCTTCGACATAGTTTCAGCAGGCTTCTCCATTGTGAGAGGGTTAGAAGTTTCACCTACAGCTTTACCCTTCTCAAGAGTCTCTTTCTCATAATTTTTGTTCCTTTTCTACAACAAATTCAAAGATCGAACCATGTTGATATAGTTTGGGTCAGGGGCAGTTTGAGTGCCCCCTGCTACATTAGAAGCTTAAGCTGAGTTCTGTCCTTTGGGAAAGGGATCCTTTAGGACAGCCAGTTGTTGAGCTTTAAGCATCTTCTAGGCTTGATCCATAAGGGGACAAAGGTGAGTAAGGTGGTCCTCATGGCACAACTTACACAGGAACTTGACCTTCTTCTTTTCTTTCTTGCCCCCATCAGCATTGTTCGCGGGCTTTTTCTTGTTTTGATTTCCCTCTCCCTTTTTTCCTTTCTTTTTCTTCCTATCGGGTTGTTGATTGCCCTTCTGAGAGGTTTGTGAAAAAAAATTTGCACTTTAGGGGGAGGGGGCAGCCTTTGATGCCTCCACCATATACTGCTTGACAGAAAACTGGTGAAGTTGCTTAGCCAAAGACTCTACGGTGGGAGATTTGACGGACCCAACCACACCATTGGCATGGGGTCCAGGCTTAGGCTTCTCCGCATCGTGCGTAGGCCTTGGTGCCTCAGGGATAGTCTCGTACAAGATCCCATATTGTGAATAAATAAAATCCAGTTGCAGAGCCCTGAGAATGGCTTCTTCTTCATTCGTCACTCCCAAGGTGGATACGTCCTTAGATATGTAGGGCAACAGGGATTTAAGGAACCACTCTAAAAGAAACTCAGGAGGGATAGTGGCTTTTATAAGGCTCTTTCTCCTTCTCCACTCTTGGATGTGATTTGAGATGTGGAAAGCCTTGTTTTGCCTAAAAGTAGACAACAAGTCCATTCCAAAATCATATCAGACCAGAAGCTGAAAGTGGCTAAGAAATGCACTAGCCAAGTCCCAGAAACTACTGAAAGCAGCAGAAGGAAATTCAATATACCATTTTTCTGTGGTACCTATCAAGGTTCTCTGGAACAACCTCAACCTAACTGAATTTTCATTCAGCAAATTCGAAGAACACCATAAATGGAATGTGGTGGCATGAGCCCCAGGATCTTCACCAACTTTTCCTTCGAACTTAGGGATGTCCGATGGCAATTTGGTGGGAATAGGTGGCCACAAAGGGTCATGCCTCACCGGGTCATTCATCAATTTTGACAAATATGGCAAGTTTAAGGTTGCCAGGAATGGAATTTTGGGTCGAACTGGGGTACTAAATGTGCCAGCCTGGGGATTAGAGGGACCTGCCCCCGAATTCCCATGGGTAAAAGTGGGGTTTCCCCCTGCCATTGGTTGCGAAGTGGAAAGATTACGTTGAAACAGATTCCATCCGTAAGCCATAGGATTGTGTGTGGGAGGTGTAGTGTAAGAAGTTCGAGCCATCCCCATAGAAATAGGGGTATGAAAGATAGGAGCCGATATCCCTCCGCTGAACAATGAAAAGGGAGAGCTCGTGAATGGGACCGAAATTGGGGTTTGGAAACTTTTCCCATAAGAGGTATTGTTCCCAAACTGCACTCCTACATAGGAAGGTGATGGGCCTACGTATGGAGAGGATGGGGGAATGTGCCCCCCATTCCAAGGAAATCCTTGGACAAATGCTGAGGATCCTACCGGACCGCTCTGGGTAGTATATGGAAAGGAAGAAGGAATAGTAGGTATACTAGGGATCCTAGTAACCATATCACTAGAATTACCTGCTAGGTTTGAGTGAACCGGTGGTTGAACCACCCGGCTCGCTGGAGTCAAAGGTGTAGAAGGTAGACTAGATCTAGGGGCACTTACCGGGGGAGGTAGTACCCCTTCAACTGGAATAGCTAAGGTGAACACAAAAGGACTTTCTTCCGCAGAAGACATGATCCTACCCACAAGGACACCTAACACAGGTGAATCAAAGGTCTAACTTGAACGATCACAAGATCGTTTAAATCAGTCAAGGGTGTGTTAAAATTCCTTGCAAACTCGTCAGTCTGCAATTCTTCTATCTCAACTTTATCAAGATCAAAACAGTTAGCAATCAGTTCTGGTTCACTAAGAACTTCACTTATTCCTACCGGTTCAAATGAACCGTCCGTGTCCAATCTCCGCCTTTGGGGTGGAGGTGGAGGCTCCAATGTGACGAGAGGAGGAAGGTTTCTCAACCTTCTTGACCTTCTAAAAGGTTGGTCCTCCACGATTGCAAATTTGACAAATCATACCCTAAGTCCAACTAAACACAGGAAAAACCACAGAGCATACACTATAAAAATCCTAAAGCCTCAAGCAATAAAACAAGGGCGAAATATGTACTTTCCTGAAGAAAGATGATGAACGATTACTTGGCTTCCTTGAAGTGGTTCTTAGGCACAAGTGGAGGAATCACCCAATCGCCCTCCTACACTTTCAACAAGGGTTACCTTCCAAGCCCGTTCAAGGTGAACCAGAAATAGCCTTCCAGTTTACCTAGGTATGAACCCTAAAAGTCAAGAGACTAAAGGCTACCTTAGCTATACCAACATTCTGGGGGGACAGTCACAAGCCTCAGTCGTACGCATGGGCCAGGTAGTTGAGCCTGAAACTATGTCTAGGACAGAATCCCCAGATGTGTAAAACTCCTGATTTACATTTTGACAAGGATTCAGAGGGTTATCTCCTCTGTCCAAGCATCCACGCGGCCTCGTGCTTGACTCCCGTTTGAGAGGAGCTTCCCAGATATAGTCGATAAATTCAAGGATTTACCTAAATAAAGGTCCACTACATCTGATTTTTAAAACTTATGGGAAGTTTACACTTCCTATCCCACAATTCTAGCCTAAGCTAGTAGGTGAAAGGCCCCTAAAAACAAAAATTACTAGTAAATTTTAATTATGCGTTCATTTTAAAGGGTTGTTTCTTACTCAGAAGGAAATGGAGTGATGTACTTATGGTGTTTTTGACTCGATAAGAAATAAATAAAAGCAAAGGTGCATTTTTCAAAGAAAATTACCACTATGAAAGTAAACTTCTTTTTCTTTTTGTAAATATATATTGATGAAAAAATGAAAATGATAAAAGAAACTAAGCCTATGTTTTTTGTAGTTTTTGAGATTATATTTTTAAACTGAAATGAACACTACTTATGCAAAAGCAAAATGCAAAAGCTTAACAATGTTTTCTTTTCACTTTTAAAAATGCTCAAAACTCTACCATGCACCTAAAATGCACTATACTTGAGTAAACTTGGATGCAATCAACTGTATAAAATAAACAAACTGAAGTAAAGCAGGCTAACAGAACCAAGAAACAACCAAAAAAGGAAGACTAGGAACCCTAGCTTGGGTGCACACAACGACAAAAATCACTGTAAACTCATAAATTCAAGTGACAAACCAATCATTATCCAAAGATAGACTGAAAAAACAATGCCCAAGACCCTGATCACTGATCTGGACAGAGACACTTCACCCTACAACCCAAACAGGCCAAGCTACTTCAACATGCAAACAGAAAATAATCCAAGCAAAAGAAACCCAAGGGCTTTCGAAAAAGCACAAAGTGTGGTCACCAAAGTCTTCAGACTAAAAACACAGTATTCATAAAGAAATCCAACTAACAAACAAGAATTACACAAAGAGAGGGACAAGCAAACCCAATCCTAAAAAATCCCTATTTTCAGGCTTGTACGTGACTGTGTATAAGGGCAACTCACATACTATACGCGATTGTCCAAGAGAGCAACCCACGTATGCAGGCCTCTGTACACAACTGTGCAGAAGACAAACCCACGTACAGGTACAAAAATTTTCTCAAAAAATAAGAAAAATCCACAAGACTTTCAAACACTGTGACGAGTATGAACCAGGATAAAAGACCACACACCAATTTCAAAGCAAAGACTGGTCAGGGGTGACAGAAACAACCTACAGCAGTCTGGGCTCCCCAGCGGAGTCACCAGTTCTGTTGTATAGGAATAAACACCTTATAACTGAAGGTCTGGGGTTACCAACATACTCAAGAAACTTGCAGGCAATTGACTCTAGAATGCAGTAAAGGAAATAGGAGGATAGGAAAGACTCACCCGATACATGACGGTTGATCCTAGCTTGTCCTCTTCCGCTCTGCTTCTCCTCCAAAGTCTTCAAGGATGCTTTTCCTTCACCTGTCAAAGTTCAATCTTCCAAATACAAGATGATACATATATATAGACAGGTTAGATAAATCATATATAGAATGCTGAAACATAATTATTTATCAAACCACAATATATGAGATACTTTCAAGACACATATGGAAGAAGGATTCTCTTTATTAACAATAATGAAAGAGTTCAGATTACAACCCAACGTCTGAGACAAGGACTCCTTTGCAACCAAAGGATTTTGAGTTCCACTACTCCAAAGACTTCTGTATAAAATCCACCAACATAACTTTCTCTCCAAGTGTATGTGATTAATCCCTCCCCAAGGCCTGTATTTATACTTGGTGAAATAAGGCAGTTTCGAAGGTTGAGGAGGTTGAGACAGTTAAGGTGATTAATGTTAAGTGCTTAACTAATCTCAAGTAATCGTGTGTTTTTATTTTTAATGCCAAAGGTAGATGTACGCGGGTATCAATACTCGCAACTCACGTATGACCCGCGAGTTTCTCTAAGGGTAACCCGTGTACACATATGTACGCGACATGCAACAACCGATACTCGTGTACAACACGCGAGTTGCATATATAGAGAGCCGCGTACATGACTTGAAATATCCAAAGGGTAAAAATAACCAGCTGGATGGATGATGAATGTAGTTCATAATAAGCCCATCTATAGTGTTTTGGGAAACCCTCAATCCATAGATGTTCTTTTGTGTGCCAACATGAGGGATGTCGGCACTCGGAAGGAGAGGTGCCATTCAGGTGGATAACAACCACCCAATAAAGCCTTGTTGATAGAGATTCCCACTCTGTTGACACTCAACATGTGTGATCTCCCTAAGCACTAGCCCAGTCAAGTTTTACCCTACCTGGAAACACCTGCGGAGCAGATGAAGTCTCACCCGAGATGTTCGAGGGAGAGCTATCAGAACCAAGTTTCCACAATAAGGAGGAGGATTTAAGGCAACATCCATTCATCAGCTTAGCTATTAGATCTTGTTGGAGCAGGGTCCTACAGCTACAGGAAAAGCTCTATATCGGGACAAGAAAGTCAAAGGTAACAGTACCTGAGCGGCCGAGAAGAAAGAGCTCACCCACTGCACTTAAGGCAGCAGCGAAGACAGGAGGGCTTAGCTACCCTCATAAATAGAAAAGGAGTAATGGGCCGAGGTATTGAAGACAAAGTACAGTAGGGAAGCGACCGAGGAAGCGGCACCTATACCCACGATCAGCACTGGGAAGCGTGGAAGATTGCAGAAAGCTATGGTGTGACGGAAAGCGGCAGTTCAAAGTACAGAGATGCCGATTGTCACAAGTTAGGGTTTTGGGTTACTGTTGGGAAAGGCCCACAGTGTTGTAATGGTGAGACCTTCGGGCTGCCTATAAAATCATGTATTTTGTATAGTGAAAGGTTAGCTATTCAGACAATTAACTAGTCAGAGAGTCAGTTAGTCTGTTAGCTCATAGTCATTTTGTATTGTAATATATTGAGAAAGAGTCGAGCTCTAGTTCTGTTATTCAGTCTATAGTTATCTTACTGTAACCAGTAGCCAGCTCCAGGAGCATTTATGTAACAATCCACAGGGATTGACAGAGAGAGAGAGAGAGAGAGAGAGAGAGGAGGAGTATATTGTAAGAAGGCAATATAGAAGAAGAAGAGATCTAAGAGAGAAGGGCTCCTGGCGGTGTGCGCGGAGTTTACCAGAAGATCTCTAGCTGCATAGTAGGTTGCAGTGGAACTGTGTTTACTCTCTCAAGATATAATATAAACCAGTTCCTGTGGACATAGCTTCCTTCCTGGGGGTGAACCACGTAAAATCCGTGTGTTGTGCGATTGTTTCATGTGATTGTGCTTTACTTAGTTACATGAGCTTTGCTATCAGTTAGTGAATGTATGTATGTTCTCATTCAGTTTATAGCATATAGAAGGTTAAATGCAAGTTGAATGTATCAAGTGTTCTGTATATGAGTTTATCAGTGCTTGATTCACACAGTAATAGTTACAGTGTTAAGTGATTCCATTATACTTATTCAGCAAGTGAGTATAGTTGATGTTAAGTGTGTTGAACTGTGGAAGTTTAAGTAAGGTTGTTTAACACCTTGTTTGAGGATAACAAAGTTACTCTACCCAAAGAGAAATCCTTTGGACCTTGAGAGTCACATTGAGTCTTACTATAGTAGATACCGCAGTAACAAAGGTGATATCGCACCGTCGGGGAGGCTGCGATGTGAGATATCGCAGGATACGAGGCGAGTATAGGTGAAAGTTGCGCATTGTCCTAGAGGCTGTGATGCGATCCTTCCCTTGCAGAACTAGTAAGTAAGGGAGAACACCGCCTCGCAGAGAGATCCTGCTGGCTAAGAAGAGTCGCGAGACACTAGGATGCTACAGAACCTGGTTGAGGACACCTGATTCTTCGGCCAACCGATAAGATCACTTCGGGTGAGACTTGAGGCTGTTCTGCGGTCTGTCGCCGAAAGGGCCAGTGAGCTAGGGGTATTGTTGGTACATTAAAGTAAACCCGGGTCTTCCCAAGTAGTAAACCAATAGATCTAATAGGACCATTCATCAAACATTACCTCATTCATAATAGATCTACCATTTCAACCATAGATCTAATAGATTACATCATTCATTTATTCATCACAGTAGTATCACATTACTCATTCATAAAACATAATCATCAGACATGTGACACATAAAAACAAAAAGAGACAAAAGATAATAGTGATTCAGCTCAACATCCATTGTATCATATTATTTCTGCACAATAAATCCAAAACAACAAATGTCTTTCCCCATAGCGAGATACCCACAACATCACATACAGACAACACCAGATTCAATCTCTTACTTGCTCTCTCTACAACTTATATATTTCATTTGCAATTCTAATTCTATATATAGGATTGCACCTTTACATTCATGGTCCACTTCTAACTAACTTCTAACTGATTTAACCACTAATGACCTATATCCACAAAATGTATTCAACCGATACAAAAAGATGCATAAAATATTCAAAAATGGTTTGTTTTCCGCCCATCGCGTTGTCTTTGCCTTGTGCGGTGTCATGTGATCTTGCGCAGCCTTCGTGGTGCTTTGAAACTCACCCCAAAAACCCTACAAACAAAGGGCCACCCCTAGCACTATCCCGATGTCCTAAATACAACGGAATCGATGGTTCGTCAATCCAAGCAATGACCATCATTCTATCGCACATTGAATCCCACCTCTTACAGGCTTTCAGGGACACCTAATGAATCCCTACCCGAGGCATAGAATGGAAACCTGTCATCAAAGCAGGCTCCAGTGTGTCATGCAAGTGTGTTTAGGTAGGTTCCATATGGGAACACTAGCCACACATTCACGTTCAAGGAATTTACAAAGATGACCCTTATTTGCAAAACTTGGACATTCCCTTACTAAGCAAAACCCTACTTTCCAAAATTGACCAAAAAAATGATCCCTTGTCCATGGACCTAGATTAGAGGTCCACCCCTAGCACTATCCTGATGTCCTGAATCCAATGAATTTGACGGTTTGTCGATATGAGCAATGACCATCATTCTATCGCACATTGAATCCCACCTCCTACAGGATTCCAGGGACACATGTTGAATCCCTAACCGAGGCATAGAATGGAAACTATGCATCAAAACAGGATTCCAGTGTGTCATGCAAGTGTGTTTAGGAAGTTTCTATGTGGGAACGCTAGCCACATGTTCATGGTCGAGCAATATACGAATTTGACCCCCATGTGCAAAAAATTGACATTCCCTTATTGAGAAAAACCCTAGTTTCTAAAATTGACCAAAAAAAGGATCCCTTGTCCATGGACCCATATTAGAGGGCCACCCCTAGCACTATCTCAATGTCCTGAATCCTATGGAGTCGATGGTTCATAGATCCGAGCAACAACCATCATTCTATCGCACGTTGAATCCCACCTCCTACAGGCTTTCAGGGACACTTGTTGAATCCCTAACCAAGGCATAGAATGGAGACTAAACACCATTCTTTATACTGAGACTAAATGTGCACGTGTTATTGTTAACAAGAATAGGGGCACATTTTGGACACATAAAATGAGTGCATGTCTTACTCTAATAGAATTTTGGAGAATTTAAGAAGGTGGTTGCACGGCTAAGGGATCATTTAATGTTTAGGGGGAATTAACAAGCACTCCCTTAGTCTTTGCAACTTAACACCCTCCCTCTCTTCAACCTAACTATATTTTTTACAACTCAAGGGATGTGTGTGTGAGAAAAACATAGGTTAAGGGTTGTTAGTAATATGGGGATACATGGGGATGTGTGTGTGTGAGAGAGAGAGATAGGTTAGGGGGTGTTAGGGGTAAGGGGAGACATAGGGATGTGTGTGTGTGTTAGAGATATAGGTTAGGGGGTGCTAGTGGTAAGGGGAGACATAGGGATGTGTGTATGTGTGTCAAAGGGGAAACATAGGGATGTGTGTGTGTGTGTGTGTGTGTGTCAATAGATGTGTGTGTGTGTGTATCAGAGGGGAGACATAGGGATGTGTGTGTGTGTTAGAGGGGAGACGTAGTGATGTGTGTGTGTTTGTGTCAGAGGGGAGAAATAGGGATGTGTATGGGGTGAATAGGAGTTTAGGAGGTGGGGGGGGGTTAGATTAATGTGGGGGTGTCTAGGTATTGTAGAGGGGATGTAAT
>LPNX010264928.1:57426-89053 GCA_001517045.1 Pseudotsuga menziesii
TCGAGATATACGGCACATATTAAATTGTGGCATCATGTAACTATGCATTTTAATTAAATAACCCCGACCAACTATGTCAATGCAACTAAATTGAAAAGGGCATGATTTCCTAAGGATAGTGGTGGGGATTATTAAACTTGGAACCCATGGGGAAAATCCATGTGTCAACCGCCCATCTAAAGAACCTTGCTGTTAGTTGAGAGAAGTTATTTTGCTGGGTAGTGGTGGGTGGCAGGCCTATCTACACGCACCTTCCTCCAACTAGATCGTTCCATTCACGTGGGGGAAGGAAAACAATAGAAAACGCTGCCACTCTCCCACTCTCTCCAGTCTTCTCCCCTTCATGCACCATTTGGGAAAAACTATCCATTTTTTTTGGCAATTCATTTTCCTCATGTAGAGAGGAGATAAAAAGGACTCATGATCCTATGTGTGGGGTTCACACTCCTCTCTCTCTCGCCAGTTGTTGGTCTAAGTGTGCTGGTTTCCCTTCATTCACACAGAGAGGTTGTTCCCTCTTCCCTGTTTGCGTTCCTTTTCAGACTTTGTAGTTGTCTAGATACTTCATCATTGATTGTTTCTTTGTGGGTATGTTCTTCCTCTGACCTGTGCAGAGCATTGGTGTTCCTTTTCCACATTCGGACTATGTTTGGTCCCATCCTTCATCGTGGACCGTGGCTGTGGTTCCCTCATTGATCACTGGCTGTGGTCTCATCCACGTCTTGTTGGCTATATTTTCCCTTTTCAAAGTGGTATTGGCTATAGGTTACCATTGTGAATCGCTTGGCCATGATAGGGCCAAGAACGATTCAAGTTTTGTTTCCCCTTGTCGAAGCTGTGAATCGCTTGTCTGGCTGCATGTATGTAGAGGCTGGTCTTCGGACTGCATTAGAGTGGTGATGAGGGCCTGATTTGCTTGACATAACTGGTGTGTTTGGGAACTACACAAACAGAGCTAGAGGGCTGAATTTCTTCCCCACAACCCCTGAATAGCACTGGAAGGGAGGTCAAGGCCTGAGGGACTGTGTAGCAGAGAAAGGACTGATTTCCTTGTGTTGGGTGTGTGTGGGTGCTCTAGAATTCAGGCTAGTTCTGGTGTAGGTGTCCTTAGCTCTTCAATGAGCTCACCAGCTTAGCATTTAGCCTTTCCCAGCTCCTAGATGTACTGATAAACCCAACTGTGTTGGCTTAGCTGAACTATGTATCCTTGGTTGTTTTGTTATCCTTGGATACGTGTAAGCCTACTAGTTCCTTATTCCTTGGGGAATCATGCCCAGCTCGGGGGTGGCAGCATTGCTAAGAGATTAAGGAGCACGCTGACCTATGGTTGGGTGGAACGTTGCAGCGATGTACTTGGTTGCGGGACAGTTCTCATAAGATAAGTATTCTTGACTATTTCGTCTCAGCATTTATATTATGCTTTAACGAATGATGATGAACATGTTAAAATGCCTGAATGAATGTGTAATTATTTTCACTTTGTACATGTATGATTATGCATCTTAGTATGTATGATGTTTTTAAACATTTTGTTTCATCATTACATGTATGTATGTTCATGATCATGGGGCTAGTTTCCTAGATGTTTGGTGTTTGGTATCATCCTCTTCTCTAGTTGGAGGGTCGAGGATGTTACACGAGTAATCCAGTTGGAGTGACAGGTGGAAATCCTAAAGTTCCACAACAGAATAAAGGTCCACTCAAATGTTGGAAATGTGAAGGACCTCACTTGTGCAGATATTGTCCATTCGAGAATGGAAGTGCAAGACCAGCTTACAACATGTAAGAAGCAGAAACAGTGGGACAAGTAGCAAGGGCAGTCCCTAGAATTTATGCAGCACTGGAGGACCGCCAGGAAGATCACTAGTTAACTGTGGTTGAAGTTGCAGGTAAGATTGTTGAGCAATCTGTTTCTATTTTGATTGACACTTGTTCTACTCATAGTTACATCACTCCTAGAGTAGTGGATATTTGTGCTTTTAAGAATGTAAAGCATAGAAAATATTGGTTAGTTCAGCTAGCCACTAGGACCAAGAGAAAGGTCAGTGAAGTGGTAGAGAAATGTCCATTGGTTATGAATGGATTGATCACTTGTGTAGATCTGAATGTTCTACCACTTGGTTCCTATGATGTTCTCATTGGAATGGATTGGTTAGAATCTCACAGAGTAAATCTTGACTGTTACAATAAGACTTTCGAATGCATGGATGAAGAAGGAAACCTAGTAGTTGTGAAAGGTATTCCAAAGGTAATTTCGGTAAGGCTGGTTTCAGCAATGCAATTGAAAAAGTTCTGTAGGAAGGGTTTCCAGTTGTATGCAGCTCATATTGTGGAGGCATCAGAGGATGAAATCCTAGGTTGGAGGACTATCAAGTGTTACAGGAATTTAAGAATGTGTTTATTGATGAGATTCCAGAGCTTCCTCCAAAGAGGGACATTGATTTCACAATTGAACTTGTGCTAGGGGCAACACTAGTGTCCAAGACACCCTACAGGATGAGTACACTAGAGATGCTAGAATTGAAGATGCAACTGAAAGAGTTGCTGGAAAAGAATTATATCCGACCGAGTGTGTCTCCTTGGGGAGCACTGGTTCTGTTTTTAAAGAAAAAAGATGGTACACTCAGGTTATGTATTGATTAGAGATAGTTGAACAAGGTTACTGTGAAGAATAAATATCCTTTGCCTAGGATTGATGACCTCTTTGTTCAAATGAGAGGAGCAAAGGTATTTTCCAAGATTGACTTGAGGTCTGGTTACCATTAGGTGAGAATCAAGGATGAAAACATTCATAAGACAGCCTTCAGGACAAGGTATGGACATTATGAGTTTGTAGTGGTACCATTTGGTCTCACAAATGCACCAGCTACATTTATGTGCCTTATGAACAGTGTCTTCAGCAAATATCTGGACAAATTTGTTCTTGTTTTCCTTGATGACATTCTTGTTTATTCTAAGAATGAGGAAGAACATGAAAAGCATTTGAGGTTGACATTGCAATTGCTCAAGGAGCACCAGTTTTATGCAAAACTAAGATAGAATTCAGTATTTGGGTCACATTATCTCAGAAGAGGGTATATCTGTGGACCCTAAGAAGATTGATGCCATTATGAATTGGCCTACTCCAAGAAATGTGATGGATGTAAGATCTTTTATGGGACTTGCAGGATACTACAGGATATTCATTGAGGGATTCTCCAAAGTTTCACATGCTATCACTTCTTTGCAAAAGAAGGGGATGAAGTTTGAATGGACATCGAGGTGTGAAGAAAGCTTCCAGCGATTGAAGATTCTTCTCACCAATGCACCAGTATTGAAAGTTGTTGATCCAGAGAAGGATTTTGTGGTATGTACTGATGCATGCGAACAAGGGCTTGGAGGATTCCTTATGCATGACAACCACGTGATATGTTACGAGTCGAGAAAGCTGAAGGAGCATGAGAAGAACTATGCCACTCATGATCTAGAACTTGCAACCATAGTACATGCTATCAATATTTGGAGGCATTACTTAATGGGTAGAAGATTTGAACTGAGGATGGATCATTGTGGTCTGAAGTATCTATTTGATCAGCCTACTCTGAATGCTAGGCAAGAAAGATAGCTGGAATTTCTATGTGAGTTTGATTTTGAAATCAAGCACATAAAGGGAAAAGAGAATAAGGTAGCTGATGCACTCAGTAGGAAGGTGCAGGAAATGCATGTGGTATCTCTTAGTATTTGCCAATCATATTTGAGGTAGCAGATTGTTAATCATATTGCTGGAGATGAATGGTATGAGTAGGTAAAAGACAAATTGCAGCAGCAAAGTCTTGAGAAGATATATGAGGGATATAAGTTGGAAGAAGATGGACTTCTTACTTATAAAGGTAGAATTTATATTCCGAGTGTAGCAGAGTTGAGGAGAGTTTTTATGGATGAAATCCATCAAACTTCATATTCTGGTCACCCAAGATATCAAAAGATAATTGCTACCACCAGGAAGCAATACTTTTGGCTAGGAATGAAAAAGGACATGGCTGAATACATTTCAAGGTGCATGAAATGTCAACAAGTAAAGGTTGAGCATCAACATCCAGCAGGCTTGTTATAGCCTTTTCCAGTTCCGGAATGGAAATGGGAAGTTATTTCCATTATAGGATTGCCGATGAATTGGAGACAACATGATTCCATCATGGTTGTGGTAGACAAGTTGGCTAAGGCAGCAAATTTTATACTGGTGAAGTCTATGCATAAGACTGATGACATTGCAAAGATATTCATGAAGGAGATTTTCAAATTGCACGGATTGGCGAAGGCAATAGTCTCTGACAAAGATGTCAAGTTCACTTCCAATTTTTGGAAGGGGTTGTTTGCAGATTTGGGTACAAAGCTAAACTTCAGCACTGCATACCATCCTTAGACAGATGGGCAGACAGAGAGAGTCAACCGAGTGCTTGAAGATATGCTTCGCACGTATGTGATGGACAAAGCAACCAAGTGGGAAGATTACTTACACTTGGTAGAGTTTTCTTATAACAATGGACAACAGGAATCCTTGGGGATGAGTCCATATGAAGCTTTGTATGACTAGAAGATGTAGGACACCAGTGACTTGGGATAATCCAGTGAACAGGGTTGTGATTGGACCATAATTGCTTAAGGAAATGGAGTAAGAGGTTGTAAAGATCAAGCAGAATCTGAAAGCGGCACAGGACAGACATAAAAGATATGCAGATAAGCATAGGGTGAACAAGGATTTCAGTGTTGGGGATCATGTTTACCTCAGAGTGAGGGCCAAGAAAAGTTCCTTGAAGCTTGAGAGTTGTTCCAAGCTGTCACCAAGATATTGTGGGCCATTTGAAGTGCTTGAAAGAATAGGGCTAGTTGCATATAGACTTCCATTTCCTGCTAGTACTAGAGCTCATAATGTTTTTCATGTTTATTTGCTTAAGAGATATGTGCATGATCCTAACCATGTGATAAATTGGGATGTGATTCAAGTGGAACCCGAGGGAGAGTTTCAAGTCGATCCAATGCGCATCCTCGACAAGAAGGTCACAATGATCCGGAACCGGGCCATAGGGAAGGTAAAGGTGCAATGGGAGCACTATGGACCTGAAGAGGCTATGTGGGAGCTGGAGGATGCCATGCGATTGGCACATCCATTTTTTTTCAATTATGCGAAACACTGAGGCGATACCAGTGTAGCATTTTGTTCAATTTTGTAAAGCACTTAGGACAGTGCTATTGAAGGGGGAGGGGAATGTAACACCCCGGTTTTGACCCCAATGCATTAAATATACATGATACATATATATTGTAAATAATCATGGTGTGGAGCTAAAGGCAAAGGCCCCACCATCGATTTGGTTATGTTATGTTTCGGTGATTAGACTTGTCACCGATAGTATATCAAGGATATACGGCACATATTAAGTTGTGGCATCGTGTAACTATGCATCTTAATTAAATGAACCCCAACCAACTATGTCAATGCAACTAAATTGAAAAGGTCATGATTTCCTAAGGTTAAGGGGGGGGATTGTTAAACCTGGAACCCATGGGGAAAAGCCATGTGTCAACCACTTAAACTCCTGTTTTAGTAGAGGGAAATTAATGTTGGGTAGTGGTGGGTGGAAGGCTTGCCCCCACGTACTCTCCACCAGCTGGTTCAGTAACACGCACGGGCTAGGAGTGGTTTCCTCACGCACCATTTGGAATACCCGAGGGGTTCTATCCACTCTCTCCATCGCTGGCTGCTCATTCCTCATGCAGAGTGGAGATAAAATGATTTACAATCCATTGTGTGGGGGTTCATTCTCCCTTCTCTCACCGATTGTTGGTCTGTGGATCTGTTCTCCCTCTGATCTTTACAAAGAATCGATTTTCCTTTTTCCATTGTCAGACTGTGAGATGTTTTCTGTGGTTTCCTTTGTGAGATGTTTCCCTCCTGTTCACACAGAGAGTCTGTGTTTACTCCACCATTGTCGATTGTGAAAATGTGTCATGGCTTCATTATTGAGGAAGGACCATTGTTTTCCAATGTTGTTGTCTGTGTCTGGACTATGTAATCTTCTGTTACTTCATCATGAATCAGGGTTGTTGTTCTTCCCCTGATCAGTGGCTGTTGTGAGTACCTACGTTGTGTTGGTTGTGGTCTCATTCACATTTTGTTGGCTATGTATTCCTTTACGTTTTGGGCTATTGTAAGCTATTATGGAGTCGTTTTGGCCACAATAGGGCCAAGAATGACTTAGGGATTGTGTTCCCCTGTCCAAGCTGTGAAGTGTTGGTTTTGCTGCATGCATGCAGTGGTTGGTATTTGGACGGTAATGGAGTGGTGATGAGGGCCTGATTTTCTTGACAAACCTGGGGTGTTTGGGAACCACACACACAAAGCTAGAGGGCTGGCTTTCTTCTCCACAACCCCTGAATAGCACTGGAAGGGAGGTCAGGGCCTGAGGGACTATGTAGCAGAGAAAGGACCGATTTCCTTGTGTTGGGTGTGTGTGGGTGTTCTAGAAGTCAGGATAGTTCTGGTGTAGGTGTCCTTAGCTCTTCAATGAGCTCACTAGCTTAGCATTTAGCCTTTCCCAGCTCCTGGATGGCCTGATAAACCCAACTGTGTTGGCTTAGCTGAACTGTGTATCCCTGATGTTTTGTGTATTCTTGGCTATGTGTAAGCCTGTTATTTCCTTATTCCTTGGGGAATCATGCCCGGCTCGGGGGTGGCAACGTTGATGAGAGATTAAAGAGCACGCGGGTCTATGGTTGGGTGGAACGTTGCAGCGACATAGCTGGTTGCAAGACAGTTCTTATAAGATAAGTATTCTTGTCTATTTTACTTCTGCAGTTATGTTTACTGTTAATGATTTATGATGAACATGTATGTGAATGAATGTTGTTTTGCATCCGTTGAATATATATATGATTATGCATCTTAGTACTTTTGATGTTTTAAGCATTTATGTCAAATTTATATGTATGTACATGTTCATGGGACTAGATGCTCGAATGTTTGGTGCTTAGTAGTGTCCTCTTCGCCGGTCGCAGGGTCGGGGACGTTACAGCCTGATAAACCCAACTGTGTTGTCCTGGCTGAGTGTCATTGCACCTTGGCTATGTATGAGACTACTAGTGATCCCTTATTCCTTGAGTAAATCAGGCCTAGCTCGGGGGTGGCAGTGTCGTTGAGAGACTAAGGAGCACAATGGCCTATTATTGGGAGGAACGTTGCAGCGACATAGCTGGTTGTGGGACAAGTTTTGTTCAAGATAAGTGCCCTTGTTTATGTTATTCTCTGCAATTGTATTTCTTTTTTTGCAAATTTCTTAGTGGAATGTGATGAACAAATTGCTATGTTGAATTGATGCATTTTTCCTTTGAATAACTGCAATCATAGGCATCTATGTATGTTTTCCCATCAATGCATTTCGAACTAAGTTGCATAATAGATTGGCCAGATCGATAATGGCCTGAATGATCAGATTGATCCAAGAATTTAGTGGAAAAGATGAGTTTCCTATTAGAAATAATTCTTTGCGCAAAATTGTAGGTTTACAGGATACGGGATGCGGAATGCCGTTTTGCAGGTTTTGGGTTCCGCAGATTTCCCTTCCGAAACTTCCTCTCTGCAATTTGCGGGATGCGGGATGCGAGATATTGGTGTCGCAATTTCCATAATTCCCAATCTCGCCATTCAAATATCTGCACCATCGATCTTTGTGGGATGCTTCTACGCCGTTGATCTATTTCTGATGTGGGATGCAGGGTGCAAGATGCAGGAAGTGAGGTTGCAAATTTTGTAACTTTTCAACCCCGCAACTCGGGATTTTTGCACCATTGGTTTTTGTGGGTGGATTCTGAACCGTTGATTTGGTTCCAGTCTATGGGATCGTTTATGATCGTTGATTTTTGTCGCATTTTCTCTCCGCTATCCGATCTCCTCTGAGATATTTCCTTGCAGATTGTCGAACTGATCTATGGAAGACGTGAGGGGGCATGACAGTGTTGGAAATTTTGAGATGTGGTTCATGACCATGCCCTGTGTTTCGATGAACAGTGAAGGTTTTCGATGAAATTTTTATCTTCCACATGATATTGGGGTATGGGCACGTGACATCATTCCTTTGAAACTTGTGATATGGGCTACTTAGGAATTTTCTCATAAATAAAAACAACAGTTAGTTATATTAGTTATACTGTTATATTAATATCATGAAATTTATAAAAAATTTTATCTATTTTCATAATCCGATATCCACCAAATTTATCCCTAGAAATACAAGGTTGGAGAGGGTTAGATATTCAAATATTAACTCTTAAATTCTCTATTTACTCAATAATTTCATCTAAATATAAAACTATAAATTTAGCACATTAGAGGCTGCATACCATCTTCAATATATAATTTACTTAAAAGAGAAGCAACCTTATTCTGGTTCCTACAATCAAACTGACAAGCTTCCTTTTCTTTTCCATTTTTCTTGTTTATTTCAACAAAGCAAAGCGAGACACAACAAAATTAGAATCATGCTTGTTAAAATATTATTCACTTATCATAAGAGAAAATCATTAACTTACATCAACCCTTATACATTTATGATATACATATTTAGATAGATATAAATAATATGTTAAGTTTACCATAATATAATAAAACCATGTAAATATTAATATAAGATAAAATAGTAGTTCGAGCTAGATATTAACCTTTGCAGTCATCTCTTTTCCCACCTCTTCTTAATTTACTTTTACAATGTTAATTATTAATATCTATAATTTTTCTAATTAACAAAGAAACCACTCATGAAACTCTACAAAGATCATCTGCAATGTATTTATTAAAAAACACATTTACCCATTTCAAATTTATTTCTATCCAAATTTGTTTTCAAATCATTATAGTAGTCATCTAGGCTCATTTTATAAAATGCAAATATATTACACGGAAAAAATTATTGTAAGTTTGTAGTTTCTCCCCCATATTTCAAATCAAACTATATCTATGGAAGTTTGTCAGCCACTGGTATTTTTGTGGTTTCCTTGCCTTCATCTTGGAATCTTTTCCAATACCAGTGTTCCTTCCGCACAATTCCCATCTCCTCAATGGGAACATTTTTGGTCTCAGAGAGCAGCCAATAAACAAAATAAGTCATCACCACCACTCCTCCTGCAAAGAAGAGAAACAACCTGTACTTGAAGTGGCAGAGCATGGAAATAAATTTTTGGGCCATGACGAACATGAAGAGAAATTTTACAGTGACGGTGATTCTCTTCCCAGACGAAAGGATCTCCAAAGGGAACATCTCGATGGGAACCTTCCATCCGAGAGGACCCCATGACCATGAAAATGCCAATACGTAAAAACAGATGAAAACAACCACTAGTATGTCGAATCCCTTCGACAAACTTCTTTCTCTGGAGTCCCCAAATTTAACGCCTTAAATTGCTTCAATTGCAACTTGTATGAAACAAAATTAAATGAACCCAAATAAGAACGAATCTAGCCAATACAAAATAGGTGCCATGTAAACAAATTATACCATGATGTAGCAGAATTCAATCAGTGGATAGAACATACAGTACCAAGTCCCCATCCCAGCTATGAACCCCGTCAATACGGTGGAAAGCAATGATGCATCGTTGCCGAAGTCGAGCGCCTTGAACATAACGAGCGCATAGAACATGATGAGATTGATCTCGGAGAGTTGTTGGAAGAAGTTAATGGAGATGGCCATCACCATATGGGGTCTTTATTTCCTTTCTAACATTGTGCAGAAGGGATGATTCACCCTCCTCTATACCTCACTGGCCTTTACCAGGTCCTCAAACTCCTCTTGTACGCCAGCCATCCCTCAGATCCTCTCCAACATGGCCCTCACCTTCTCCTCATGCCCTCTTTCAGCCAATTTGTTGGGCATTTCAGGAGGCCCCAACGATCCTATCATCATTATGTCGGTTGAGACGGCTGCTAGACCAAGCGAGAGGCGCCATCCCCAGCGACGATCTAATCTTTGGGTGCCCGCCAAAAACGTCAAGACAGAACCGAAATTTGATTCACGAGACGCATGGTAGCCTTTCATTCCCCAAAAGGACGACGAAGTGAACAATGTTTACAATCCGAAGCTCATAGAGAAAAACGCCTTTGACGTAAAAATCATAAAATGAAAAATAATAAAAATAAGCATAAACATACATGCATATAAATATAAATAACCATATATTTATGTATGCAATTCTATGTTAATAACAAATAATATCATTAAAAATAATAATAACTAGCAATTGTACCTAGGGGTGCAATAAAAGAACGCCATGTTGCAAGCTAAGAAAAGAGATGTGGACATATACAGCAAGACATTATATTCTTCACATAATCGGCCATTGCATTATTATCGGCATGTATTCTTCTCTCATCCAAATGAGAATGGAATGTTAGTTTTTGTAGTTCATATGTTACAATCAAGTAACATTGCATACATTTATGGATCTATCTACTATCTTGTTTCTTATATTAAAGATTGTCAAATTCCAATATATTAATAAAATCTCATTTTTTGTATTCTTATCTTTCTTAGGGTTTGTACAATTTTTTTACTTGCAGAATAAGTATAATTTCCGAATACTGTTCTGTTCAAAATAAAAGTTATGTTCAGATGCCAACCATTATCTATCCACCCTTGAAAATTTGATCCCCTAATAATTGCACTTGGAAAGCTGAGGTACAGACTACCCATGTATTGCTGACAAAAGCTATGAAGTAAGTGTATAACTAAGACATTTCTAAAAACCCCTGATATAGCTCTATACCAAATAATATTGAACTTGACAAAGAAGAAAAGAACAAAGGATGTGGTTTACTTAAATTCTAAATGCACACAAGAAAAGACTTTCTACTAAATATGAGTAAATCATAAAAGTAAAATAACTATGAAGTATGAACATAGAGAGGGATAAGATGGATACTCTTCTTAGCAAAGTAATGAATAGGACCATGTTAGATCAATTATTCAATAAAATATTTTTACTTAGAGAAAATACCATAAAGTACTTTGTTTTAACTAAGTTTGCTTTAGAAACAAATCATAAAAGAGCTTCAGAGGCCCACCTCTGCTACAAAGCAACTTGCAACTGATAATTTGTTATTTCCTTTAGTGTCATTTTTCATCCATCCTTGGAGAAATAGGGGCTGGAAGCTGTAACAAGTTATCAGTATCCATATAGGTTGGGCAGAAATGTAAAAGACGTAAAATAGGATTACCGATATCTCTTAGAAGATCTCTTCGAACAGTTTTTAATAGAGATGTGGCAAGGAAGATCCGGGTGGTGTGTCCAGATCCAAATATGATAGGTTTGGAAGATGATCACCATTGTTGAGGATCGGCTTAGATATTAATATGAAGAATGTCCGCTCAAAGAAATTCTCTAACAAACGGACAAATTTTAGAACAAATAATAGGCTAGAGGAGTTTAAAGAAGGAAGAGGGAACTGCAAGTAATGCAGACGCCCATGTTAAAACATTCAATTGGAATTCTTAGTTTGATTTCTTAGGAGAGAAAACTATTTTGAGAAAGTAGAGAACAATTAATTTTGCCAAGTCTAGTAAAGAACAGTCCTATATTTGAAAAGCATATTGTACTGAGAAAGTAGAAAACACTGTTTTGCCGACTGCAGGAAAGAGCACTACTATATTTTTAAAGCACTGGAGCTTAGCCCCGCTAAATTTAGGAAAAGCTAGATGTTTACACCTGAACTCAAGCAATAAAATTATTTCCAGTCTTCCCACTTACAAGAAATTAGCTCTTACTAAAGCAATAGAATTGACTGCATATTTAAAATTGTCAGCTTTATAATTTAGGCTTCTCAAGCTAAATTTAAGCAAAAAGATTGTTATGAAAGCCAAATTCATAAGTGAATAATATATACATGAATTATGTCTCTATCTTACATTACACTCACCTACAATGCCCATACAAAGATCGGCCCAAAATTACATAACGAAGAAAAATAATTTAATTCATATAGTCTTCCTTGATGCCATTTTTATTAGATCATTGCTTCTTGATTGATGTCATTTTAGATCATTTTTGTTAGAAAAGGGAGGTTCCCTTGCAACCTAAGGCAATAGAGATACCCTAGTAATATATTTTATTTCATTTAATTCTTTTTTAAATGACAAATAAATCTTCTCCACATCCAGCAGGCTCCTTTCTGCAAACAATGGCTCACTTCCCCAACCTTCTGGCTGACACACGCTCAGCTGACTCTCCTCATCCACGAGCTCACTTCTACAGTGGCTAGCACCATCCAACGACTCCTCCATGTCCACCAGCAACTGTAGCAACTCTCGGGGCTCTCCCTCTTCACCATGATCGATCCAGATCCGGCTTCTTCATCTCTCCACATGATCACCACGGTCCTCCACCACCAGCAACAGCAACAGCAAACGATAAAGCCAAACGGCTCCTCTTCTTCACGCACGGACTCTCTTCATGGTCTGACGGCTATGGCAACGATGAATATATCTCTGAAAAGAAACTTAGTTTGAACTACTTGAATTGGAATATTAATGTTTTTGAAATTATACAATATTCCTTATAAAAATTTATACCTTTGTGTTCTTGGTCAAACCCACAACATCATTGTGCATAATGGAAATTGTTAATTGGCACCTACCCGTATATTACAGCCAAGAGTAGTTGAGCCACTCGATTTTTTACTTAATGCAGTCATTTAATGCTAGGATTATATGTCTTCTTTTTTTGGGGGGAACCAATAGAGGATTACAATATGTACATTTTTTCAGAAGTTGATGAGTCAATTGGTGTATTATAACATATATAATGCAAGATTATAAACTGAACCATCTTACAACAAAGGCATTCCCTGGATTCCCTAGTCCTGCATTCTCCCAGTATCCCATTCTCACATTACCCAGTCAATACGCATGACGTTAAATATGCACCTACCATATTCGATGTGGGGCGCTACTACAGACACAATTGACAACATATCTTATGAGGAGGCTGTCCCTACCTCCTTCACACATGGACACGTCCTACCTCCCCCCAGTCTCCCTACCATTCTCCTTCTACGCAAGCAGGCCACCTCCCAGCTGCCCAAGGGATCCCACATGAGCCTGGGTTGCATGCACACCACGTGTGGGAAAGCATGCAACCAGGCGACCAGTGCCTGTTCTTCCAAAATAGGGTATCCCTCACTGGCACGGGGTAAAGTTCAATCATTCCTCCAAGCTCTCATAAAGTAAAACATACCATCATATGGCAAGGACGTCTCGATGGGAAAAGTTCAACATTGGACTGTGTTGTATCGCTAAAGGATCCACTCTGGCAAGAGGAGCTCAGGCAAGATCCCTGGTAGCGCATGAAGTGGTCAGATTCGATGGTGAGGCTTCTAATAACAATGGTTTTGTATGTCGGTGAGGATGGTGGATCAGAGTGTGAAGATGGGAGCAAAAAGAAGTCTGGTATTTTGCAAAAGAAGGGCAAGTGGAAGTCGGTGTCTAAGGTCATGATGGGGAAGGGATGCTATGTTTCTCCCCAGCAGTGTGAAGATAAGTTCAACGATCTGAACAAGAGGTACAAGAGGCTCAATGATATCCTCGGAAGGGGCATAGCATGTAGGGTGGTTGAAAATCCCAGCCTCCTAGACATTATGGAGCATCTCTCACCAAAGATCAAGGAGGATGTGAGGAAACTTTTAAGTTCCAAGCACTTGTTTTTCAAGGAGATGTGCTCCTATCATAATGGCACTGGAGTGCATTTTCCAGCCGACCTTGATGTTCAGCAGTGTTTGCAGTCTTCAATGACTGCAAAAGGTAGAGATGGACACGAGGCATGCAAGATGGAAAAAGAGGAGAATGAAGGAGATGAAGAAGACGAGGAAAATGAAGATGACGATGATGAAGATATTGAAGACACCAATGATGAGAATGGGTAAGATGCAGATGCTAAAGGGGTGGGAAACTATTCAAAGAGAAGGAAGACGCCCATAAATGCAAAAGAGGTTAATTTTTGGACATCACCTCCATCACATGACTATGTTAAACCCAGTGCTTCATATAGCCTTAATTCAGAGATGATGGGTGTGTTACAGGATAATACCAAAACAGCATGGGAGCGAAGACAGTGGATGAGAAATCGCACCATGCAGCTAGAAGAACAGAAAGTTAACTATCAGGCTCAGGCACTTGAACTGGAGAAACAACGCTTTAAATGGGAGAAATTCTGTAGCAAAAAATCTAGGGAATTGGAGAGGATGAAGCTCGAGAATGAAAGAACAAAACTTGAAAATGGACCAGTGCCTGTTCTTCCAAAACGGGCTATCCCTCACCGGGGTGGGGCAAAGTTCAGTCATTCCTCCAGGCTCTCAGAAAGTAAAACATACTATCAAGCCCGTGAGTGTGAAGATTGTTGCCCACCGAGAAGAGAAGAAGCCAGCTCTACTATTGCTGGAGAACCAGTGCATGGAGAAAAAATGGCTGCATGGGAAATTCCTAAGCCACTATCTGCATATGAAGGAGAGTTCTTCAGCATCTGTCAGCATGAAGGCCCAGTGAGTTCTTCATCCTGAATGAGAGGTTTTCAGCGTCAATCAACGCGAAGGAGAGGGAAAATCTGCATCTAAAGAGTCTACATGGAGTGAGGGAAGATATGCCTATGTGTGATGACACATGTGCCACTTTGTACCTGTGCACCTAACCGCACCTGATCAACGATGGAGATTATTTGAATCGTCGGACGAAAAATATCGACGGATGAAAAAAAAACGCATTAATTGGGGGAGTCAACTCCCACTTGTTAAATGCCTTACAGTGTAAATATTACACCATATTACATATAATATAAGATAATATCTATCTGTTGAGCTGTGGTTTAACAACAACTTGGAGCAGTTGTTTTGGCAATGACCCATGTTCAATTTCTGGCGGGCATGCCCCTCCCTGCGTGAGATTTTCCAGATGTGGCTATCGACTATACTGAATATTGTTGATATGAAATTTAGGCAGACTACTGTGTGGAACGAGCAAGGTACCAACAAAAAATTATTCTTCACTTAAATGTGTGAGTAGATCGAGTTTATTTCCAAGTTTAAAAATGCTTCCCAATTCTTTTTAAAATAAGATAATATATAATATCATATTATATAGAATATTTACATAATGTTGGATATAGAGTAATGTAATGTATATTTTATGCACTATTATATAAAAAAATATGTTGATTACATGATTTTTTATAAATTATATAATAGAGAAAAAGTTAAAGATTATAAATGGCAAGAAGGGGCCTACAAACCCTCATTCACCTTTATAAGGGTTGAACTTTGCAGCTTAACACCATTCGGGAGAGTTTTACATAACCCATGAGAAAGGAATATGCAATTACTGTGAGCATGAGAGTTACAACCCCCATAAACAATAGGAATTTTTATTTTTCTTCTCTTTTTTTCATTGGAAGTGCTTTCAAAGGGGAAACATTACATAGCATATCCTCATTTGGGTTAGATTCCATCTGTAAGGGGTATCTATTCCACGAAATTCAACCAAGAATTTCATTTGATCTCGACCCTCAGTAACAATGGCATTTGGTTGGGACATACCACAACAAAAATGAAACCCTAGTGAACATAGCAAAACTCCCCAACCTTAGCAATGAACCAAGACCCTACTGGCAAATCTTTTCTTTTTTAATATATTAGATGTAAAAATATTGGACCTCTTTGAGTCACAAGTTACTAGTATATCTGGCTTGTGGTTTTTTGGATATACCCTCGGGAGGTTTTTGTTCCCATGCTTTATATATATATATTGGAAAACATCCATATAGGCCAACCATACAAACTTACCAGCATATAGACAAACAAACAAATAACCAATTTCATCAATATACATGTGTGTAGATATAAAGAGGTATAAAATCCTAAACAAACAAGAGAACAAATGCACCAAAATAATATGAGCCCAAATCAAGTAAGTGACACAGTTTGTATTACAGTAGAAACAGAGAATAGTATTTTGTGTACACAACTATTTTTTGTTTCCCTCGAGCATGGTCCCAATCTATCATTCACCAAAAATTTTCAAATCAATGGCCAATTTAGATTCAAAATGATATTAGAAAATCATGGTTGGGCACACATTCTCAAGGCTATTTGTTACAATTCTTCATCTATGGTTTTCAAATGAGCTTGAGAGTAAGCATCTCAAAGCCAAAGAACAGGCAGGTTCCTACCCAAAACATTATACCATTGACCACTTCTTGACATTCAATCCACTTGTCTTCATTCTTTGAATTTTTTTTATGTTTTATAGACTTAGACCACTGACAACATTTTCACACTCTAGGGAAATTATCAAAGAGCAATTATCAAGGAGGCTCATCATCATTCCTCAAAATTATTTTGTTGTTTTGTTGACTTAGACCACTAACCAAAGGATACACTACACCAATGAATCAACCCTTTCACAATGATTGATATCTTTGACAATAATCCCACAAGGTCCATTCACTCATCCTCAGCCACCAGCTTTAGTATCCTTGACATCCTATCTCTCTTTCTCAACCCATAAACTTCTAATTTATAGAGTTTTTATATTTATTGTACCCATTCCTTATCTTATAATCTTTCTCAACTAGACCTAATTTTAGTTTCTAGCTTGTTATTAGATCTTGATATCTTTTTTGATTTTAGCATAGATCTAGGAAATTATTTTGCGCTCCCATTTTGTACTTGCACTGAATGTGCTATCTTAGTCCAACTGGCCTACTTTTGTGTTCATTTGTTGGACATTAATAAAAATATCTTGTCTTGTATTTTACTTTATGGATGATATGTATCAATCAATTAAACCTATAAAGACTCTGGTTTCAATTTTTAATGATATCATGAATAGGGGAGTTGGTGACAGTTTACATATCTGAAACTGAGAACCTACCTGATTTTGGAAGTATTTCTCTGAACTTTCTATTGTACTTGGTGCTTTAAGACAGGAGAGTATATTATAAATAAATGTCTCGTTAAAAAAGAGACATGGATTGTACTCAAATATATGAACTCTGGATGATTTTCAGCCCTGCAAGGCAATTTGCACGGACACAAGGTTCATGTTGTTAGGAAACATGAAGCTCATCCAAGAGAGAAAGTCCATGGGATCATGTAATGCAAGCCTACACTTTCAAAACATTGAAAATTCCAAGAAGCAAGAGGCATGGACAAATTCATCCTTTTATACATTAACATCCACATGTATATGAGTGTGTGCAATGTCATCCCTAATGTTCTAGACTAGACAACAATGACTTCCCACCATCGAGCAACTTCAAATAAATTTATTTTGCAATTGATTAGTAGGAAATAGGGATAACTAATCCCATCTATTCCAAGATATGAATATATCAACCATATGAGACACTATACTTGGGAAAAAATATTATTTTGAGTTCAGACAAGTCATGAGACTGTCATCTAATAAGAAACTATTGAAGTATACCTTCCTGAATGAAATTGAGAGCTATTTACAGACTTGGAGCTAGTAAGGCGTCTTACCCATGGGTCATGCTCATTGTCAATCCACATTACAGCTACTTCTTTTTCCGTAGTAGCTACTTCCCTACGCATTTTCTTGGATTCGACCTCCATTGTTTTTGTTAAGGTGTCTACTTTATTTGCTACCATCTGAGTGTGAATTTCCAAGAAAAGTAGTGTAAGAAGATTCCATTGGAATTTGGAAATCACCGTTGAAGACAAATACAATATATGACAAAATGACAAGGCAATGTACCTTAATTGCATCATCCTTTTCCTAGAGACTCTGATCCTTTTCATGGCTGGATTTTCTCAATGCTACGACCTCCTTCTGCAACATATCATACAACAACCCTGACACCATATCATCCTGACCAACTTCTATAAATTCAAGCGGCTTGTTATTTGAATTGTCCTTCCATGTATCTTGTGATTTAGTGTCTCTTGAAACCGAGCAATACTTTTTTCGATTGATTAGTGCCCCTCAAATCCATTTGTAAAAGACTTGTTCCTATCCAATGACCTAACACATTCAATTGATCTTCCACCATCAAAATATCTTTAGGTTCCCTTTGCATGTTTTAGGATTGCACTTGTGTTGCTAGATATGGGAGCCCTCACTTGGGAGACAGATGTCCTCTTTGGTCTAAATCCATTTGAAGGTGATCCTCGCAAACTTTCAACACCCCCAATTGATTGACGACATGAATGACCATTGCTGCAACTCTGTGTCTCATGGCGAACAACACCATTTGAAGAATACCTTAGTACATATTCCAAGACTTTCAGTCATAATTGGAACTTTTCCTAGAATGTCAAGAAATTTATAGAAACCCAAGCACATTATATAGAAGAAGAAGAAAATTTAAGAATCAAAGTATTTGAGAAAAAAAAGGAAGGTAACAAGGAAGAAGTGAAATAAAGAAAATTAGTTACTTTGAGCTATGCCTCAGACTTGGCAGTTCTTTCAATAATGGATAACTTGTCCTGAAGCTGTTGCATTTCTCCCTGTAGGAACAATGTAGTACATTCTGAGTGGTAGAGAAAACGAGAAATTCCTTCCAGACCCATGTACTTGTAGAAAATTTACTTCACTATCCCAGACAAAGAACTGGAATTGAACTCATTAAATCACCTGCATGAAACATCTTTCTTCAAGCCACTGCTTTACTGACATAACTTTATCATTGGAATCCTTCCATTCATTTGCAACTACAACTGCTACTTGATTTGTAGTAACCTTTGCATGTGCCAGTTCTCTATCCAATGTCTTCCTCTCTTCCTGACTAATGTAATGCACAGGAATAGATCAAACACAAGGTAAATTTCAAATGCATACAAGAATTGAAAAAACCAAATACTGTTATAGCTTAGATTTAAACAACATTTAAAAAACCAGAAAGGTGATTCTGTTACATTCATTTCTTGAACTTTCTGCTGATAATCACACACTATATTCGCAGTAGCTCCCCCAGCAAGAAAAAATTCCCCAAGCTCACAAACATTTTGGCCTTGCATTTTGACTAAAATTTTGTTCTCCTCCTTCCATAGATAACTAAAATTCAATTTAAAGAACTCAAGAACAACATTCACATTAAGTGCACTATAAATTCCAAAATATCCATATCTATGTGGATCTTAAAACCAATTGTCTAGAAAGGCATTGCTAGCAACGATGGGAAACAAGAGTCATCTGTTGGGTACCATCAATGACTAGAAGGTGTGCAAGCCTATACGTTTCAGGTCATTGAGCAAGTCTCCAATAACGGTTTTGGCTACGGATCCCACTATCACTGCTTGGAGGAAGCTTCGTATGCCATAGAAAACACTTAACTTCAACGATGGGTAACTTATGCAACACGAAGAAAGCATGAAAACCTGGGCATAGGGCATGAAAACCGATAGAGAAAGAGCACAATAAAATAGTGGGTAAACATGAAAGCCAATATACAAACAACGAACACGTGGCATCATCTAATTTGAGCGAGGGATGACGAAATAAATAATGTTTACAAATAGAACCTCAGGGAAGAAAATGCCTAATGACGTAAAAATATCAATTAATGTCTGCACCTGGATACAAAGACCTGGGAAAATACCCATACCCAGGGACAAGTGGCTGAGAAGTAAAACTAAGGATTCCTATTCATAAGTTGATGTACTTATAAGAACTATGCAAGGATCTGATACCTTTGATACCTCTGAACTGTAGCAGTTCAAATTTAGGAGTTACAATGAAGAAATAGGCTCAACTTGATCCTTTTTATTTAAGAATGAATAAATAGGCTCAATCAATATGTCCAAGTTGAGAAGTTAAAATGTGTTATATTTACTTTTAGAAACCCCAGTAGATGGATCCTGACCTCGGGAGTACATATGTGGAATTTAACATTAACGAGGAGCCTGACTGCGAAGGTATTCTCTATCAATTAAAAAAAAGTGGTTATAAAAATTAGTGACAATACAAAACCATTCAAATATATTTGCATCTTTTTCTTTATTTTTTCCAAAATATGCAATAACAGCGTAGAAGATTCGATGATTTATGCATATGCACAACAAAAGTAAACAACTTAGCTATGCATTTTCACCAATTAAAGATACTTGTGAAGAGTCTCCTTCATGCATCACAACCTGCTGCATAGAATAACTATTGCTACATAGATAAACATCTATACAATATGACAATTTGGAAACATTCCAAAGCTGGATTGGCATGCACCTCATTTTGGTGCTCGAACAAAGCAAACCATCGATATTTTCACATTTATACTTACAGTTTATTTTCTACTAGTTAAATGATGTAATTCATATGCATACAACAATACAAGAATTTTCTGGAACCCTTTCAGGTAAGCTAGGGATTATATATATAGCAGTTGAATTCCTTTAGTATAGCCGAATGAATCCTCAACTCATCAATTTCATTCAAAGGAAGAGATGCCCAGCCTTAATTTGGGAATATCATACACAAATCTCAGGTTTTGTTGCTGGAGAAATGGTAAAGCACATGAATCCATCATCCTCATGATAGAGTATGTGAATTGGGCTCATACGAAGCTCTATGTCATCTTCGAAACACAAGGTAATTAGATGAATATTGATATCATTGACTGAATAAACATGGGAGCAATCGGGATAGATGTAACGTCCTCGACCCTCCGACCGGTGAAGAGGATGCTATGATACACATCACATCATCCGGGCATCTAGCCCAACGAACATGAAAATACATATATGTAATGCTGAAGCATGATACTTAAAACATCAAACATATTATGAGGCATAATCATTCATATACACAATGGAAGCAAAATAAATCAATCAATACTCATGCATATACAGATCAACATTTAACATGTATATCGTCATTCATTCATCAATGGTAATTATAATTGCAGACACAAGTTAGGTAAGAATACTTATCTTATAGAGAACTTGTTCCACAACCAACTACGTCACTGCAATGTTCCACCCAACCGTAGGCCCGCATGCTCTTTAATCTCTCAGCAACGATGCCACCCCCGAGCCAGGCATGATTCCCCAAGGAATAAGGAACTAATAGGCTTACACATAGCCAAGGATAACACCACCACAATGGTACATAGTTCAACCAAGCCAACAAATTTGGGTTTATCAGGCGAACAACAGATCGACCAAGCCAACAGAGTTGGATTTATCAAGCCATCCAGGAGTTGGGAAAGGCTAAATGCTAAGCTGGTAAGCTCATTGAAGAGCTACAGACACCAACACTAGAACCATCCTGGCTTCTAGAACACCCACACACACCCAACACATGGAAATCAGTCCCTTCTCTGCAACGCAGTCCCTCAGACCCTGATCTCCCTTCCAGTGCTATTTCAAGGGTTGTGGAGAAGAAAGCCAACTCAGTAGCTGTGTCTGTGTGATTCTCAACCCACCAGGTTTATCAAGCACCTCAGGCCCTCATTCACCACTCCAATGTAGTCCGAGGACAAAACCACTGCATGCAAGCATCCAAACAACTATTCAAGATTTTACAGGGGAAAAACACAGTTGACCATAATGTAGGAACTCTTAGGAATTCTTCAAACGATGCCACCACAAAAAGGGAAAACACAGCCAAGTAAAATGTGGGCAAACAACAGCCCACAAACGACTATGAACTCACAACACTCGTTCCTCAATGCATTCGCTGGAGAAATTGCACAGACGACATTGGGAAAGGAACGGATCCTCAATTTGTGTGTGAGGGGAAAAAGACACAGCCAAACCACATAACTATGAATGCCATTATGAACACGATTCCATGATGGAATAACATAACATTATGCAGTCTGGTCAATGGTGGAAAAAGACACAAAGCTCTGTGTGAACAAAGGAAATAATTGATCCTCTAGTCCACAAATCCGTGAGGCAGAGGAGAACCATCTTTTTGCGTGAGCGGGGAAGAAACTCACAGACTAGCAATCGACATGAGAGAGGGAAGGTGAACCCCCAACAATGGAATGTGGAACCTTTTAACTTCACCTAGCATGAGGGAAACAAACAGACTCTCGATCCCCAGTGGACAGACCATCCGCTACCCCAAGGCACGTCGTGGAGAGAGTGTGAGCGTAGTGGTATTTCTGCCAGCAAATCCCTACCCCCAACTAACAATGGAATAACTAAGGTGGTGGTGAGAAAAAGAGAGTGGTGACACATGGCTCTTCCACCATGACTCAATGTTCAACATTCCCCTTCCTTATCCTTTGGAATCATGCCCCTTCTCAATTTAGTTGTAGTGAACATAGTTGGTTGGGTTATTTAATTAAAATGCACATTTACATGATGTTACAATTTAATATATGCCTTATGTCTCAATATACCATCGACGACTATTCCAATCCGAAACATAACACAACCAAATCGATGGTGGGGATTTTGCCTTTAGCTCCTCACCATGATTATTTACAATATATTTATCATGTATATTTAATGCAAATGGGGTCAAAACCGGGGTGTTACATTCCCCTCCCCCTTCAATAGCACTATCCTCAGTGCTTTACAAAATTTGAACAAAATGCTACACTGGTACCACCTCAGTGTTCCGCAGGATTGAACAAAAATGGATGTGCCAATCGCATGGCATCCTCCAGCTCCCACGTAGCCTCTTCAGGTTTGTAATGCTTCCATTGCACCTTTACCTGCCCTCTGGCTCGGTTCCGAAGCATTGTGACCTTCCTGTCGAGGATGCGCATTGGCTCGATTTGGAACTCTCTCTCGGGTTCCACCTGAATCACATCCCAATTTATCGCCTGGTTAGGATCATGTACATATTTCTTAAGCAAATAAACATGAAAAACATTATGAGCTCTAGTACTAGAAGGTAATGCAAGTCTATATGCAACAGGCCCTATTCTTGCAAGCACTTCAAATGGCCCAAAGTATCTAGGTGACAGCTTGGCACAACTTCCAAGCTTCAAGGAACTTTTCTTTGCTTTCACTCTGAGGTAAACATGATCCCCAGCACTGAAATCTATGTTCGTCCTATGCTCATCTGCATAGCTTTTATGTTTGTCCTAT
Organism: Pseudotsuga menziesii; assembly: GCA_001517045.1. NCBI lineage: Eukaryota > Viridiplantae > Streptophyta > Pinopsida > Pinales > Pinaceae > Pseudotsuga > Pseudotsuga menziesii. Next base: position 80,504 of record LPNX010264928.1, read on the forward strand.
GCTGCTTTCAAATTCTACCTAATCTTTACAACCTCTTGCTCCATTTCCTTGAGCAATTCTTGTCCAAGCACAACTCTGTTCACTGGGTTATCCCAAGTCACTAGTGTCCTACACCTTCCATACAAAGCTTCATATAGACTCATCCCCAAGGATGCCTACTATCCATTGTTGTAAGCAAATTCTACCAAGTGTAAGTAATCTTCCCACTTGGTTGGTTTTTCCATCACATACATGTAAAGCATATATTCAAGCACCTGATTAACTCTTTTTATCTACCCATTTGTCTGAGGATGGTATGCAGTGCTGAAGTTTAGCTTTGTACCCAAATCCGCAAACAATCCTTTCCAAAAATTGGAAGTGAACTTGACATCTCTGTCAAAAACTATTTCCTTTGGCAATCCCTGCAATTTGAAAATCTCCTTTATGAAGATCTTTGCAATGTCATCAGTCTTGTGCGTAGACTTCACTAGTATAAAATGTACTTCTTTTGTCAACTTGTCTACCACAACCATGATGGAATCATGTTGTCTCCAAGTCATCGGCAATCCTGTAATAAAATCCATGGAAATAACTTCCCATTTCCATTCTGGAACTGGCAAAGGCTGCAACAATCCTGCTGGGTGTTGATGCTCAACCTTTACATGTTGACATTTCATGCACCTTGAAATGTATTCAGCCATGTCATTTTTCATTCCTGGCCAAAATTATTGCTTTCTAGCTATAACAATTGTCTTCTAATATCCTGGGTGACCAGAATACGAAGCTTGATGGATTTCATCCATAATAACTCTCCTCAAATCTGCTACATTCGGAATATAAATTCTTCCTTTATAAGTAAGAAGTCTATCTTCTTCCAATTTATATCCCTCATACTTCTTCTCAAGACTTTGCTCCTACAATTTGTCTTTTACCTGCTCATACAATTCATCTTTGGCAACATGATTAACAATATACTGCCTTAAATCTAATTGGCAAATACTAATAGATGCCACATGCATTTCCTATAACTTCCTGTTGAGCGCATCAACCACCTTATTCTCTTTTCCCTTTATGTGCTTGATTTCGAAATCAAACTCACATAAAAATTCTAGCCATCTTGCTTGCCTAGCATTCAAGGTAGGCTGATCAAACAAGTACTTCATACCACAATGGTCTATTCTGAGCTCAAATATTCTACCCATCAAGTAATGTCTCCACATCTTGAGGGAATGTACTATGGCTGCAAGCTCTAGATCATGAGTGGCATAGTTATTCTCATGCTCCTTGAGCTTTCTTGACTCTTAACATATCACGTGGTTGTCCTGCATAAGGACTCCTCCCAACCCTTGTCTGCATGCATCGGTACATACCACAAAATCTTTCTCTAGATATGCAACTTTCAATACCGATGCATGGGTGAAGAAGATTCTTCAACTGCTGGAAGCTCTCTTCACACTTCAAAGTCCACTCAAACTTTATCCCCTTCTTTTGCAAAGAAGTGATTACATGTGCAACCTTGGAAAATACCTCAATGAATTTCCTATAGTATCCTACCCATAAAATATCTTACATCTGTCACATTTCTTGGAGTAGGCCAATTCATAATGGCTTCAATCTTCTTAGGGTCTACTGATATACCGTCTTCTGAGATAATGTGACCCAAATACTGAATTTTATCTCTATAGAAGTCACACTTGCTCAGTTTTGCATACAGCTGATGTTCCATGAGCACTTGCAATGTCAATCTCAAATGCTCTTCATGTTCTTCCTCATTCTTAGAATAAACAAGAATGTCATCAAGGAAAACAAGAACAAACTTGTCCAAATACTTGTTGAAGACATTGTTCATAAGGCACATAAATGTAGCTGGTGCATTTGTGAGACCAAATGGTACCACTACAAACTCATAATGTCCATATATTGTCCTGAAGGCTGTCTTATGAATGTCTTCGTCCTTGATTCTCACCTGATGGTAACCAGACCTCAAGTCAATCTTAGAAAATACCTTTTCTCCTCTCATTTGATCAAATAGGTCATCAATCCTAGGCAAAGGGTATTTATTCTTCACAGTAACCTTGTTCAACTGTCTGTAATCAATACATAACCTGAGTGTACCATCTTTCTTCTTCACAAATAGAACCAGTGCTCCCTAAGGAGACACACTCGGTCGGATATACTTCTTTTCCAACAACTCATGCAGTTGCATCTTCAACTCTAGCATCTACGGTGTACTCATCCTATAGGGTTTCTTGGACACTGGTGCTGCTCTTAGCACAAGTTCAATGGTGAAATCAATGTCCCTCTTTGGAGGAAGCCCTGGAATTTCATCAAGAAACACATCCTTGAATTCCTGTAACACCTGATAGTCCTCCAACCTAGGAGTCTCATCTCCTGTTGGTTCCAGAATATGAGCTGCATACAACTGGCAACCTTTCCTACAGAATTTCTTCAATTGCATTACTGAAACCTATCTTACTAAAATTACCTTTGGAATACCTTTCACCACTACTGGGTTTCCTTCTTCATCCATGCATTCAAAAGTCTTGTTATAACAATCAAGCTTCACTCAGTGAGCTTCTAACCAATCCATTCCAATGAGAACATCATAGGAACTAAGTGGTAGAACATTTAGATCTACACAAGTGTTCAATCCATTCATGACCAATGGACATTTCTCTACCCCTTCACTGACCTTTCTCTTAGTCCCAGTGGCTAGCTGAACTAACCAAGATTTTCCATGCTTAACCTTCTTAAAAGAAAAAATATCCACTACTCTAGGATTAATGTAACTATGAGTAGAACCAGGGTCAATCAAAATAGAAACAGATTGTTCAACAATCTTACCTGCAACTTCAACCATAGTTGACTGGTGATCTTCCTGGTGGTCCTCCAGTGCTGCATAAATTCTAGGGACTGCTCTTGCTACTTGACCCACTGTTTTTTCTCCCTGAATGTTATAAGATGGTCTTGCACTTTCATTCTCAAGTGGACAATATCTGCGCAAGTGAGGTCCTTCACATTTCCAACATTTGAGTGGAGATTTATTCTGATGTGGCTCTGTTAACACCCAAAAAATGTTCACTACCTCATCTACCCCATTACATGGCTCATTTGTCCATTTTCCTACCATAAAACCATCTAAAAAGCCCCCAAAAGGCTTAAAATGCCTCCAAAAGGCCATAAAACCCTCTTTTCCCCCAAAAAATATCCAAAATTCCTCCAAAAAAACAAAAAATCTCCAAAAAGGAAGAAAAAATATAAAATAATGAGGAAAAAGAGGAAAAAACCCTAAGCAACTGAAACCCTAAACAGCTGAAACCCTAACCCTAAACCGGCACTCCACCACTATAAATAAGTGATGGAGACCCCTCATTTCATATCCAGAATCACAAGTATCCTGCCTCTGCCAAAATTGCTCGTAAAACCCTAGCTCACCATTGAGCTACTTTCACCGTAAGAGCCCCCTTTTTGGCCCATTTCCACCATTGGAGAAAGAGAAGAAGCAACTTGAAGCTCGGAGCCACCGACTCGGATCATCGCAAAGGGCTTCACCAACCTTCACATTGGAGGTCAGATCAATAAAATTCATTATTTACGTTTTACTGTTTTGCTTCATGAACATGTTTAGATTAATTTTCATTATTATTTAGCATCTTTCATTTCATATATTATTGAACTGCTACTAAGGAATCCATTGTTCTTAGTAGGTGCTCATTTGCACAAGCTAGGGATAAAACCCTAGCTACAGTTTTGGCGACTTCGTTGGTTTTTATTTTATTTTATTTCCTGTTTTGTCCTTTCGGCTGTCGTTTTTGGCCGCCGTAAACTGCCGTTTTTCTTTTCACAGTCACGTTCCGACCGCGCCTTTCCAGCCCTTAGCTGCGACCCGACCGCGCCTGTTAGCCGTATTACCCGCGCCCCGACCTCGCCTGTTAGCCGTCTTACCCGCGCCCCGACCGTGCCTGTTTCATTGAAAGCCGCGACCTGAGCGCGCCTGTTTCATTCAAACCCGCGACCCGACCGTGCCTGTTTCATTCAAACACGTGCCCGACTGCGCCTGTTTCATTCAAACCCGTGACCCGACCGCGCCTGTTTCATTCAAACCCGCGCCTCAACCACGCCTGTTTCATTTAAACCCGCGACCCGATCGCGCCTGTTTCATTCAAACCCGCAGTCCGACCGCGCCTATTTCATTCAAACCTGCGGTCTGATTTTTGCAGTTTTTACTGTATTTGACACCAGCCCCTTTGCTGCCATATTTCCTGCACCTACACAGCCATCTGTCTTACCTGCAGTCCTACAGCCTTTTTTGCACTATTATTCCTGTTACCTTTTTACAGCATTATTTAAAAAAAAAAAAAAAAAAAAAAATTCAGCATTGTTTATTCAGATAATTTTGCACAGTAAAAGCTTTTTCATTCAGTATTTTTATTGTTAAGAAGCTGCCCTGGCACTTCTCTTCTGGGTTCATAACCTCACACGCACACAATCTGTCACCTAATTCAAAGTGAGACTTAAAAACTACTTAACTCAACCAACATTCTAACCCCACTTGGGGAACACAAAAGAATTTTTGTAGTTAGGTAGGATCGGGGGGACAGGCTTCCAAAAACACCCCTCGGTTACTTACACTTGAGACATAGTTGTTGTCTATTAGGGAACAAAAATCCCCTAGTATTTTTTGACACAGTCACAACCGGTTTATCATAGGGCCTCTCCCTTAGGAGGGTTGAAGTCGTGAGATTGGTTCTGGAGGTCTGAGTGGAATACCGAACTCCATTCAGTAACTGAAGGGCTACCTTTAGCAGTTCTCAGGATATCCCTGTATAGGGGTATTGTAGTTAAAAGACCAAGCGACAGATTTACCTTTCTGGACGTGTCATGAATGGGGTATCTTAGTTGCCATTCTTCTAGGATTTGACTACCCGGTGTCCCTCCCGGTAGGGGGATACCTTAGCCACTTGGCTTTCCTATTCATATTGTCTGACTTGGATTTCATCACCTTGCAGAGGATATGTTTAGTTGAGTCATAATACTTCTAGTTAGGTGTTTGCATGCTCCCTTACCTCCTTTTGGTCTAGTGAGTCCACCGTTTTTATTTTTAGAAAACCTGTTGCTTGTTGGTATTCTGACCATTTCTGTTGACACTCCGCCTATTGTAGCACGCTGTTATAGTGGGTGTTTTGAGTTAGTTGTTGGCCTGAGTGCCATATTTTTTGAGCTCTCCTTCTACACACTCGGTTGCATTAGGGTTTTTGAGCCGTTTTTTACTCACCTCAACCCATAGAGATTTGATACCATTTGTCACCATTGAGTCCTTGAGACATTCTCGGCGCCTCAGAGACGAGCCCCCACAGCACGGTTCACTTGACCCCACCCATTCTCGACACAGATCATCATCACTTGATACCACTTCTCATAGATCTTGAGCCTTGTCACTTGACTCCACTCGTTAGCGGCATAGGGCTCCGTCACCCAATACGGACGCCCCTTATTTTACCTCTGATTCTAAGCCAGAATCTGAGAACCCCCTTTACACTGCTCCTACTAGCCCCATGGATGGCGTGACTCCCACTCCCATCTTGGTCAGTACCGTTGGTGGCACATCCACCACTACACCAGTTGCCACACAGGCTATGGGTATGCCCTCCACGGGGCCCCCATTTACCGTTCCCCTCACAGCACCTATTCCCGCAGCAGGAATATCTATTACCACTCCATCAATGACTCATACCACCCATGGTGGTGCAGGTCCGTCCTATACCACCTTAGCTCCCCCGCTTGGGGGAAACCTCCCTCACATTACCCCTCCACTTGGGGGCATCGTCCCCAACTTAATCCAACCCACTACCGTGTCACATTCTTCATCCAGTTTTCCATTCATGGCTAGCCTCAACCTGCCTGACCTAGCCAGATTAACCAACGACCCCATCCGACACGACCCTGCGTGGCCTCACATGCCCACCAAACTTCCCTCTGACATCCCTAAGTTCGAGGGCAAGGCAGGTGAGGACCCACAAAACCATATCATGTCCTTCCATCTATGGTGTTCCTCCAACTCCATAGTAGACGACTCTATTCGCCTCCGTTTATTACAGCGCACTTTCACTGGCTCTGCTGCCAAGTGGTATATCGAACAACCCCATGGAACCCATGCCACCTTTACTTCCCTTGCCTCGACCTACCTGTAGTTCTTCTAGTTACCTGTCCGCTATGACGCAGGCGTTGAGATCCTACTATCATGTAGACAAAACACGGCTACCCACATCATGGACCACATTCATGAATGGCGTCGACGCCGTAGTTTATGCAAGATCAGGTTAGACGACCGAATTTTCCTAGACTGGTTCCTCAAATCCCTCCTTCCTATCATTGCTAAGGATGTAGCATCCGAACGACCCCAGTCTGAAGAAGAGGCCATCCTTAAGGCCCAGCAATTCGATCTCATTTACGCCTAGTCAGGTTATCTCTATACCATTATACCTGACGCCCCTCACGACAATTCATCCCAGCACGATGCGCCGGGGGCATCCCACGCTGCCGACGGCTTCATTGGCTGTGTCTCTTCGTAGCCTCAACCATTTTCCATATCCCGTCCTACCCCCGGCCCTGACCCTTCGCGGGCTGCCTCACAGTCTGGAGCAACCAACCAGTATGCCCCCATGACACATCACCACCATTTCCATGGACCCTCATGTCCACCTCAATGTTTCGGTCATATGACTCCCGCTTACCCCCCCTCGGTCGCACCTCATCCCTACTATCACCAGCAGGCTACACCAGCTCCTGTGCCGTCACAAGCCCAACCCGTTTATTACCCGCCACAGCCAGCCCCTGCGGCAAACCCACAACCCGCTCCACAGCACTATCAGCAACACCCTCAGGTTGCTGCACCTGCGCAGCCTCCACCTACATATCATCCATTGCAGCCTGCTCCAGCCCCTGCGCAACCTCACAATCCACCTACTGTCCAAGGGCAAGTTTACGCTCAACAAAACCCGCAACAAAACCAGAACAACCAACGCAACCAGGGCCAACAAAACCGCGGCAGAGGCCAAAATCATGGGAACAACCAACCAACCGAGCAAGCTGGTCAACACCCTATTCCCCCCGCTAATAATAATGCGGCCCCCGCTAACCAAAACCCTGATTGCCCGCCCAAGCAGGCTAAAAACCCTAATTTGCGAACAAACTATCCTTGTTCTGTTTGCAGGGTCTATGGCCACTACACACATTTTTGTCCACATATGGAGCGGGCTCGTCAACTTTTGGCTGCTGATGTACAACGCCAAGGGCAGACGGCTCCTCAAGCACCACCCAACCCGCCACAACCTCAGCAGCCACCTTTGGTGCTGCAAAACCCCTTACCAACCCAAGGCGTGGTGAACACCCAACCGTTGGCTCCTCCTCAAGTCAACGCGCCAACCCAACAACTCATCACTTACGCAGCTCCCGATCAACCCACGCTTGACTCAGGTACCCACCACTTGTTGATGATGTCCTCCGATGAGATCAACCTCCAGACTCGGCGGAACCAATATGGCTCCACCCCTGAAGCCCCTCCCGCCGATACACCTACTAACGCTCATCCCACTAATCAGGCGTTACGTATACCTCCACCTCCACTAGATGGCACTCCCAAAGCGCCCCGTTTTCCACTTCGTCGTATCAACAATAACCCCAATGCGCGGGCTACTTCCAACTACAACATTGTCGATGACTTAGCCCAATCCCCCGCAGCCATGTCTGCGTTAGAAGTCTTAAAAAACTGTCCTTCGCAGCGTAAGACTTTACTCTCAGCCATTGGGGCTATCGATCCAAATGATTCGCAGTTAATGGCATTTGATTTGGACCAATCCGAACCTCGCCTGCCTTCCACCTTGGCATTCCAAGTTTCGGTTTCCATTCGGAATTTTGTCGTCCATCGATGCATTATTGATGAAGGTGCTTCTACATGTGTCATGCCCACCTCCATCTGGTAAAAAATGGGATCCCCCCCTCTCCAGCAATCCTCTACTGCGTTGTGAGCCTACGACGGCCGTTTAGCTCAACCACAAGGCCTATTAACTAATGTCCCCCTCCAGCTGGCTGGCAAAACCGTCCTCATAAACATCGAGGTTATTAATGCACAACTTGATTATAACCTTTTACTTGGCCGCAGCCACATGTATGCCATGCGAGCAGTTGCTTCTACTGTTTTTCGTACCATGATGTTCCCCCATGAGGGACGTGTGGTCAAGGTTGACCAACTCACTTACCATGATCCCAATGCCCCCGCGGCACCCGAAAATGTTCTCCCCATGATTGAACAACCTATTTCGGGTGCCACCACCTCTTTCATTTCTTCTTTGGGGATGGGCGTTTACTCTAACACACCAATGACCTCAACCTTCCCATCTATTCCACCCCTGTCACCTGCTACTGAAGTGTCCGACCTATGTACCTTGTCCCATAACACGCGAACTCATACTACTCAACCGCCCTTGTTTCCTCAACCCCCTTTGGTACCTAGTCACATTGGTGCTACACCCATCCATACCATTCCTTTCCTTTTCCCTCCCTCAGGAGTAG
>LPNX010264928.1:89497-128023 GCA_001517045.1 Pseudotsuga menziesii
ATGCCTGCTCCTGACGCCTTCGAAGAGGGTAACATGGCCAACATTTCACCTGTCACCAAAATTGATATCGCTGCCCCCGGAGGCACCCCCGAACTCATCGCTTTAGGAGCATCTTGCACTGAGCAAGAGATTGAAGAATACAAAGCACTCTTCAAAGAATTCTGTGATGTCTTTGCCTGGTCCTATACCGAAATGCTTGGTCTTGACCCTGCCATTATAGAGCACCACATTGACACATGGCCTGATGTACCCCCCGTTCATCAGAAACAGCGTCCCATTCATCCCTCAAAACTCCCACCTGTCAAAGCAGAGATTGAGAAGCTTCGCACGGCAGGATTCATTTATCCGATTGCCTATACCACTTGGGTTTCGAACCCTGTTCCTGTCAACAAGAAACAAGGCACCATTAGAGTATGCACTAACTTTCGAGACTTAAACCGCGCCTGTCCCAAAGACAATTTCGCTACGCCATTTATTGACCAGCTCATTGATGCGTGTGCGGGGCATGAAGTCCTCTTGTTTATGGACGGTTTTTCCGGATACAATCAGATCCAAATCCGAAAGGAAGACCAGTACAAAACCGCTTTTACTACCCCATGGGGCACCTTTGCCTATCGCGTCATGCCATTCGGCCTTAAAAATGCAGGTGCCACATTCCAGCGGGCCATGACCTATTGCTTTCATGATTTGGTCCATATCCTGCTCGTCTACCTTGATGACCTTACATCGCGTTCCCGTAAATGAACAGGCCACCTTACTGACCTTCGGCAAGTTTTTCTGCGTTGTCGCAAATATCAGATCCATTTGAACCCACACAAGTGTTTCTTTTGCGTTCCGGTAGGATGATTGTTAGGTTTCATTATTTCCCAGAAAGGAATTACTGTTGATCCCCTGAAAGTCCAAGCCATCTTAGACCTTCCCTCTCCTCGAACGCTCCAGCAACTCCAAAGTCTGTAAGGGCGATCCAATTTTCTTCGACGCTTCGTTCCTGATTACGCCACGACCATTCACGGCTTCTTGCGCCTGCTCCGTACCCACATACCCTTTGTCTGGGACGAACAAGCAGAAGCTGCATTCGAAGACCTCAAGAAAGCTCTTACACAAGCCCCCTTGATCTCCCCTTCGGATTTCTCTCAGGACTTCATCCTCTACGTCTCGGCATCTAAGCATGCTGTGTCCAGAGTCTTGGTTCAAGAAGACACCTCACGCCAAGAGCATGTCATTTACTACGTCAACTAGACCTTGTCTGGCCCACCCCTACGTTACCCATATGAGGAGAGACTAGCCCCAGTAGTGGTATTTTTCGTCCAAAAATTGCGACACTACATTTTACTTAGTCACACCACAGTCGTCGCCGACTCTAACCCCATGGTATATCTCTTAAACCGGCGTCTCCTGCAAGGTCGTGTGGCTAAATGGGTCATTATCCTCCAGGAATGTGACCTCACGTTCCGAACACCTAAGAGCACTAAAGCCCTTGCACTTTCCCAGCTCATCACCGATCTCCCTTCCTTCATCCTGGCACCACCAATCTCCGAGGAGTTACCCGATAATCACTTGTTCACTATCTCGTCCGATGACCCGTGGTACGGTGATATCTTGTTATACCTGCGCACGTAGAATTTTCGACCCACCGTCACTCGTAATGAACGTCGTCATATCCGACACCAGGCCTCTCGCTACCTCCTCATAGGAGATGTCCTTTACCGGCGAGGAGTCGACACAATTCTTCGTCGTTGCCTTACACACGAGGAAGCTGAACAGGTCCTTAATGATTGTCATAGTGGTTCCTTCGGCGGCCATTTCTCAGGGATGGCCACTACCCAAAAAGTCGTCCGCGCCAGATACTTTTGGCCCACACTTTTCACCAATTGCATCACTGCAGTCAAACATTGCCATAACTGCCAACTTTTTTCCCCTAAGGCCCGGACACCACCTGCTCCATTACACCCAGTCGTCACCGTTGGTCCCTTTTGCAAGTGGGCCATCGACTTCATGGAGTGTAGACCCCCATCTGCGAACGGCCATAAGCACATCGTTGTCGCCGTTGATTACTTCACCAAATGGGTGGAAGCCATGACTACCTTCAACTTTACTGCTGATACCGCTGCCCGTTTCTTCTTTAACCATGTTATCACTCGATTCGGGGTCCCTAAACAGTTGGTCTCAGACCATGGATCACACTTTGAAGATTCTGTTTGGCGCGAGCTATCCACCTTACTCAAGTTTGAACACCAATTTTACTCGGCTTACTACCCTCAAGGGAACGGTCAAGTCGAAGCTGTTAACAAAATACTAAAAACCATACTCCAACGCACCATTGATCGACATAAGTCTAATTGGCACCATATGCTATTTCCTGCTTTATGGGCTTACCGTAGCTCCACCAAGACCGCCACTGGTTTTACCCCGTTTCATTTAGTTCACGGTGTAGAGTCTGTCCTCCCCATTGAGTGTCAGATACCTGCCTTACACATCGTCATACCTCCCCCCTTGAGCAATGTCTGCTATCCCTCGAACAAGCCAATGAAGATCGTCGTGCCACTCTCCAGAACATCGAAGCTGCCAAAAACTGCTCCAAATCCAGTTATGACAAACATGTTCACCCTCGAACTTTCCACGAAGGGGACCTCATCCTCGCCTATGACCAAGCCCACGACAAAACCAGTAAAGGAAAGTTTGAGTCCATGTGGCAAGGCCCTTACATTGTGCAGACTTGCCTCAGCAAGGGGGCATACATTTTAGCTGACTCTGAAGGCCACCCTTTCCGCAACCCCCGTAATGGGTTGTATCCTAAATGTTTTTACCCATAACTGAAACTGCGACCTCATTGGTCCGTATTGTACAGTTTGCTCCCTTTTTTTTTTTACCTTTTTTACCATAATCTCACATTCATTGGTTTTTGCATGCCCACAGATGGACCATTTTCCACCTCATTACATTGGCTTCTTTGATGGCGCAAGCCACTGGTCTCCCAACCTGGCTTCTATAGCGTGGGTCTTGTATTCCCCTTCCAACGAACTGATTCACCTTGACGGAACATGTATAGGCGCTGCTACCAATAACCAGGCAGAGAATGATGCTGTGACCGGTCTCCTGACTGCTGCCCTCCAGATCGGCATACGTCACCTTCATGTGTTCTTGGACTCCCAGCTACTTCTCTCCCAGATCAACAACTGCTACCAGGTGCGCGATCCTTGCCTATTTAGAAAATTCCTGCGTACAAAACAACTTAGCCGACAGTTTGAATCCATCACCTTCACACATGTCCCAAGAGCTCAAAATAGTGTCGCAGATCAAATGGAAAATAACATCCTAGATTGGCATATAAATCACACCATATAACATCTCCACCATACATCATAACATCTCATCCATATATATATAAAAAACCAAAAAGACTACATTGCATCCACATTTGCATCCATAGGGGCATCCACGTGCCTAATCATAACTAAATCATGTCACAACACATAAAATACACAAGGGGCATCCACGTGCCCCACATCCTAGACTACTTGCATCCACGTGCAATATAAACATATAAAACCTCATCAAGCACATCCACGTGCGTACAAATGATAAAACATCATAAAAAAGTTGCATCCATGTGCATATATATATACATATCAACAAAATATACACGCCCTGAGTACCCCTATACTCAGCCATACAAAAACATATGTACATCCCTAAATCCTCATAAGGTACAGGGCGTAGCTACAAAAAATCGGGGGGATCCCCCTACTCTCCCTAATGAGAGTCGTACCCTGCATCATTGTCAGTGTCCGCTGCCTCCGACTCCTCTCCCCGCTCCTCCTCCGGCAAGTCCTCATCTCGTCTGGGCTCCAGTGCCCGTGCCCTGTCTGCCAATATGGCCACCTGGATCGCAATCGATCTAAAATCCCGAGGTGCCCTCAAACAATCCTGGACCACGACCGGATCCAGGTCCCGCCATCCATCGTTAGTCACCCCCACCAACAGACGGTCGAGTAGTGCCCGTACGGACTCCAGTGTCCCCTCTGCATCTCGACGATGCACCTCCCCCTGCCTAGGCAAAGCTGGAACGGCCACCATCCCTCTGCGTACCACATGCCCTGGCGGTGGCCTCGGACCCACATCTGCAAATCACCCATTTGTTAGTCCCAATACATCAATAATATCTCATATACATAAAACTAGACAATACAATCAAATCATACATACCATCTGGCCCCCATGCCTGTCCTGGTGGCCATGGCGCATCTGGATCTCCAGTGAAGCCCATATCCCTATATGGATAATCCTCCAGCGTCAGTGGTAGCTAGAGCCACTGCAGGTACAGCTCCTACGTAAAATACCACCCAACGTCCCCGCCACCACGGCGGTGCATCATCTCTCCCCACCGCACCATCCGAGGCTCCCTCAAGCCTCCCGCTTTGACCGGCACCCGTGGCTGGAGTGTGGGGACCCTCTCCATAAAGAATGCACATAAAAATGAACCATAGCAGAACCCCTTACCAGATTCCTTCGCTGCGGTCAGCTGTCACTGCACGCAGATCAAGAACATCTGGCCCCACGCAAAATAAGTCCCGGCTAGTACATGCTCCATGATCTGCATCTGACCCCCCGACACCTTCTCAGGTGACTGGGACCCCAAAATACGCACCACACATGCTGCCATCGCCTGTACTGCCGGCTCCTGTAAGTCTCTCACCAAGAGTGCATTCCTATGCACCTGAGCCTCTGCCACACAAAAACGCTCCCGCATATCATCCATGTCGATGTCCGCAGACACCCGCGGTTGAGTATCTGACACCCGGCCCAGACAGGGCAGCCCCGTCAAGAAGTATACATCAGTCAGGGTGAGGTCCACCCTCTCACCCTGGACTCGGAAAGCCTGTATCTCTGGCTCCCAGAAACTAACCAATCAGTTCAGCAGCAACGCTGCTGACCGTATCATAGGTATCTCCGCAAACTTCAGCAGCCTGAACAACCCTAGCATCGATCGTACCCGACGGTCCTCTCGGATGATAACCATAATATCATCCGGGATCTCCCGCTCCCTCCATAGCACCTGCGGCATCCTGTCAATCACACAACGAAGTCTCATCAGACTCATATCAAAATCATAGACCTTCCCACCCATCCAAAAAACCGAAACAGCTCGGCCCCCAACCGCGGCTATCAGGCCCACAGCCGCGGTCTCCAACCGCGGCTGTCAGGCCTACAGCCGCGGCCCGACCACGACTGTCAAGACTGAACCCGTGGTCTCCGACCGCGACTGTCAGGCCTACAGCCGCGGCCCGACCGCAGCTGTCAAGGCTGAACCCGCGGTCCCGGACCGCGGTTGCCAGGCCTACAGCCACGTCCCGACCGTGGCTGTCAAGGATGAACCCGCGGTCCCGAACCGCGGCTGTCAGGATCACAGCCGCGGTCCTCGACCGCGGCTGTCTCAGTCTAAACCCACGGTTTGAGACTGCGGTTTCGACACCTAAACCCGCGATCCACCCACGTGGACCGTACAAACGAAGCCTAGGAATCACTACCCTCCCCCCGAACCCAATTACAATGCAAGTATGAGTTTGACAAAATACCTGTATCTCCCGAATCTGAAAACGGCTGGTTGGATCGTCCAGAAATGACACCTCAGCTCTGGTCCACTGCGATCACGAGTCAATGTCAAATAGTACAAATGACACTTGTCATGTTGGGCCCACTTAATTTATAGTCCGTTGACTTTTCTCTTGTTTGGCCATTCTGAACCCAGACGGAGTCCGTTTTCTACACTGTTTCCACCATTGGAATCAGCACGACGAAACCATCATGATGGTCACCTCGTTGCATTATTTTTTGCTACACCATTTTTTGCCCATTTTTTCGATACCAATAGTCGCCTCGGTTTGCGTGCCACTTCGGCCGCTCTCCATTTTTAATACTTTTTATATCGCCGGATTCATTTTTCCGAGCTCATGATGATGCTTGAGATCATTTCTCTCTCTCACTGGGAACAATTTCAACATTGCGTCCCTACACCTTGCCGCATCCATTTGCGCGCCACATTGGCCGTCATCAGATTATTTCACACTTTTTACATGAGCCATCCACTCCTGTCATACTGCAAATGTTTCGTTATTTGGCCACCATCCATACACCCCGCAAGGAGGCCCACCAGTGTTCGCCCCCACCCTCAGTCCTGGTCATCATAAATGTTCCTTGATCGAACACTTCCTCCTTGCCTGGCCATTAATTCAGATTCTTCTTATTTGCTTTCAGACTCCTTAAAATTGAAAGAAACCACGAGCATGTACTGTCCTGGGCTCATAAAATCCACACGACAGTACCATTCTATTACTTCAGAGTCTTCTTATTTGCTTTCAGACTCCTTAAAATTGAAAGCAACCACGAGCATGAACTGTCATGGGCTCGTAAAATCCACATGACAGTACCATCTTATATCCACACTTCTTCTAGTTCCCTAACCCATGAAGAAGTCCCCCTGATCCTCTCGGCAGCACCACCACTAAGGTCGCCTTTGTTCAGAGTATTCTGCAGTCTCCTACCATTTTACCACAGCTTGAGTCTCCCTCAGCCGAGTCACCCTCAGATCCCATACAGCTATGATCCCTTTACCACCAATCAGTTTCATGTGCTGCCCGATCATCCCTGCCATCATACTCTGAACAAAGGAAGTTTGAGTCCACCCACTCTACTTGCCCAGTTATTTACCCCAGTTTATTAACCCTGCCATCAGTACTATCACATTTCGGTTTTGCACCTCGCGCTCCTGTCAAGGAAACATCATTGCCTTGATAGTTGCAGGTCTCCCTCTGTCGACGACAGCCCCTCTATTCCAGAGGATAGACCTAGAGGCCCCTGCACCTTGGACCCATCACCATCTGTGGTGAGTGCCTACGGACCATTTTGGGAGGAGTCATCATTGCCTCTCTGAATAGTTGTTTCTCACATGCTCGACTTCAGCACCTTAATCGCATCGTTGAGAATCGCGCAGGATGTATATCCTTTCCATTATGTGTCGAAGACCCCGGATTTCCCCCGACTCTAGCACATTGGTGAGTCACTTTGGAACGACTAGTTATACATTCCCGTGGATGTTCGGGCTGTGTTGGAGATTGTATTCGGAAGCCATCCAGTTCCATGCTTCCTTGAGTACCCAGTTCAGTTCCAGATCAGTGTACCATTGCAAATATGACCACTGTCACTTTGATACAGCAGCTCCTCAGTTCCTTTGGAACCACATTCAGTAGCACTGCTGTCATTCCAGTGTATTAGTTGTTCAGCTCAGACATGGTCAGCCCAGCAGTATGTTCCAGATTTGTGTCCCTTCTGGACCCTTATGATATACACGGTGGATTTCTATGTATCCTACAGGTCCCCCTTTTCGGGCCTCACAGTTATTTTTATGTATATTGATACGAGCATGGGAATGCCCGCCTCGTCCAGATGATCATATGATTCCTCATCCATTATTGAGGTTATGTACTTTTTAGTTCTTGCAGTTGGTTCGAGATCGATGTTCCGGGCTTCAGTTGGTTTCTTCTCCTCTCCACACCCCAGGAAAAACAAATATGACTTATGATGTCCATCGGCCATACGATGAGCTCCTGCCCTCGCACATCAGGGGGCAATCTGTTAACACCCAAAAAAGGTTCACTACCTCATCTACCCCATTACATGGCTCATTTGTCCATTTTCCTACCATAAAACCATCTAAAAAGCCCCCAAAAGGCTTAAAATGCCTCCAAAAGGCCATAAAACCCTCTTTTCCCCCAAAAAATATCCAAAATTCCTCCAAAAAAGCAAAAAATCTCCAAAAAGGAAGAAAAAATATAAAATAATGAGGAAAAGGAGGAAAAAACCCTAAACAGCTGAAACCCTAACCCTAAACCGGCACTCCACCACTATAAATAAGTGATGGAGACCCCTCATTTCATATCCAGAATCACAAGTATCCTGCCTCTGCCAAAATTGCTCGTAAAACCCTAGCTCACCATTGAGCTACTTTCACCGTAAGATCCCCCTTTTTGGCCCATTTCCACCATTGGAGAAAGAGAAGAAGCAGCTTGAAGCTCGGAGCCACCGACTCGGATCACCGCAAAGGGCTTCACCAACCTTCACATTGGAGGTCAGATCAATAAAATTCATTATTTACGTTTTACTGTTTTGCTTCATGAACATGTTTAGATTAATTTTCATTATTATTTAGCATCTTTCATTTCATATATTATTGAACTGCTACTAAGGAATCCATTGTTCTTAGTAGGTGCTCATTCGCACAAGCTAGGGCTAAAACCCTAGCTACAGGCTCTTTAGGCTTTCCACCTGTCACTCCAACTGGATTACTCGTAGCTTGGGATGGCTGCTTTTGTTGATTCCTGAATCTAGAAGGTTTGAAACCTTTCCTTCTTTGGTCAAACTTCTCATTCTTCTTGTCCTTCCATTCCTTATGGTAATCAGGTTTACCTTTGCTTTGTTCATAGAAATACTTAGCCTTCCTTATTGCTTCTTTAAGGGTCCTAGGTTCATAAAACTCAATTCTATCTTTATAGGCTTGAGGCAATCCACTCAGAAACCACTGGATCTTCACTTTTTCATCTTTGATGTACCGGACATACCTCAACAATTCCAAGAACTTGTTACATATTCATCCATGGTCTGTTGTCCCAATCTTAGCTCATGGAACTCCTTGATCTTGTCATCATAATACTTGTTAGAGAGGTATTTCTTCCTGAAATACTTCTTGAACTGTTTCCACTTCAGTTTCCTTTCACTGGTCCTCTTTACTTGCTTGAAGTGTTCCCACCAAATGGATGCTCTTCCATTCAGATTGAATATGGTAACTCTTGCCTTCATATTTTCCTGAATAATCCTGCACTTGAAAGTACTTCTTTATCCCAAGAAGCCAATCTTTAGCTTCTTGCCCCGTCTTTATCTCACCATCAAATGTAGGAGGTTTAGCTTTCCTAAATTCATCTCGAGAGTGATCCCTATGGTGTCTTCTTCTTTTCCTCTTATGAGAAGATGAACTTGTATCTCCACTGGATTCTTCAGAATCAGATGGTCCACTAGAAGTCCTTCTCCTTCTCCTAGTGCTGCTCTTACTGCCTTCTGGCCTTGATGTACCCCATCCAGAATCTATCTTTTTCTGCAAGTCTGTCAAACTCTACAATATGGCAGCATTCAATTGATGCTACTCTTCCTGTGCTTTAACCAAGCTTCTCATGGTGGCTGCAACCTCGGACGGTGTCCCATGGAATATCCTCCCATTAGACTCTATTTCATCATTTCCATTACAGACATTTTCTCCCATGGCATCTTCTGCTCACTCGTAAGAATCCTGAGCATCATACCCATCATGGGTTCTCATGACTGAACCACCTCTTGCCTTACCACACTGTTCTTTCTGGAGTAATGCTCTTGGAAGTTGTCTCTAATTTTTCAATGTGTTAGTAACCAACTGTTAGATGCATATCATTAATATAAATCAAAACTACTTACCTTCCTCTTCTGGAAATTCATAAAACACAATTTTTCTTAAAATACAAAGTTTTTCTCTCTTTCTTTTCAGCCCTGTGACCGCTGATAATCTGCTAAAATCTGCTAAAAACCGACTGAAAGACAATAAAAAACTACTTGAAAAAATACTGAGAGGTTCCTTTGAAAAACCCAAATCTCCTTAGGCCCAATCAGACCCCTTCCCAGCTATCTATCTGATACTTCGGTGGTCAAAACACCTAGTTCATCGGCGGTCTGTATATTTATTTCTCTCCGACGTTTCGGCGGGAAAACCAACTAAAATTTCGGTTGGCATCGGTGAGAAAACTGACTATTCATCAGGTCTTCCCCTTACTAATCTTTCATTGTATTGACGAGTAGCTTGTCTATTTCCTTCCACCGTATTGGGCCTGCAGTGGTCTATCATTCCACAATGGTGGCCAACAATCCCGTTATAACTTCCGTGGACCAAAGCTTTGTCAGCGGTCATAGCGGCATCCTACTGTGGCATCAGACACTTAGTCCTCTAGGTGTCCACAACGGCGGTTTCCACAAGCCCTAACTCTTCCGCAGTGTCAGCACTCCTAAGCACTACACGCCATTGTAGTATGTTATCGAAACTTAGAACCATTATACACTAAACACCTTGGCATTGGTGAGTGGAGAGACTAATGCATCGATGGGATAGTTGTCAAGTATTCTGCAATGGCGGCCCATGATATTCCTATGTCTTCCATGGCCATAAGCCCATCGATGATCAGAAGCACTAGCTGTTGCAGCATCGGATGGATAGTTGACTAAGCATCCGCAACGACGGGTCACCTTCATTGAACTTTTCCCGATCGATGATCCAATCCACTAACATTTCCCGATGGCCGATGATCTCATGCCTTAGAGAAAACTTTGAATTTTCTTCTTGCCTTGTCTTCTGCCACATCAACTCTTCCATCTTCTATTCATCGATGATGCCAATGACTATTCTCCTCCGATCACCGATGATCCCGCTCCTTAGAAAAATTTCGGAAATTTTGTGCCATCGGTGGTCAGAGGCTCTACCCGTAGGATGCATAGTTGTCTAGCCATCAGCAACAGCGAGCGCTTGATCAATTATTTTCTGCCGACATCCATCGGTGGTCTCATCAACTAACTTCCACCAATTTTTTCGACACTTAAACAAAATTTCGAAACTTTCTTGATCTGTCGGTGGTCGAAACCACTAAGCGCTACGGGTCGGCGTTTTAGTCCACACGGAAGCCATAATGGCGGACTGAAAAACAGCTAAATCCTTCTGTGGTGTCGGCAATCCCAACAACTATTTTTTGTCATTGGCATCGACAGTTCAAACAATTAATTTCTCCCGGGGTACGCCGCCACATCGGCGGTTCCGTCATCTAAATTTTGCCGATGATTTTATGACTTAGAAAAATTTTCAAAACTTTTCTCCTATCACTTTCTTCCGTCGCGTCGGCTGTCGAAACGACTAGCAATTTCTGCATCGGACGGTTAGTTCCCTAGTTGCCCATAATGGTGGCAATCAATTCAACTAATTCTTTCCAATGTTCATTGGCGATCAATACCACTAAATTCCGTCGATCGCCAATGATTTTCTTGCCTTAGAATTTTTTTGAAAACTTACTCCGTCGTTGCTGTCAGTGCTCCCTTCCACTAACATTCTCCGATTACCAACAGTCAAAACATCGGAGTTTATTTCCACTATGTGGAGCCGGCGTTTCAGTGGTCTTCGGCTGATCTCCGCCGAAACTGCAGCTCCCCCATCCTCTATCTTTCGTCGACGACTGACGAACCTTTAATGAATTGTGAATTTTTTTGCTGGTTGTCCTCCATCGGGTGGCCATCAGACTAATACTTCTGCTGTGTCAGAGGAACTTTGCACTAAGTTCTCCGATGGGCTGATCACGATTCTGTTACTTCAAAAATTTTGTGAATTTTCTTGTCTTCACCCATTTTTCCTGGTTTCTTCTGGGCAGTGGGAAACCTGCCTCTGTTAACTATTTCTCATGGCCCTCTAAGGCGCAAATGCTACAACATAAGATCTGTCACTGCATCTTCACAGCCCATTCAGGCCCATGCTACAACCAGAGCTCCGATACCACATTGTAACGTCCCCGACCCTCCGACCGACGAAGAGGATGCTACGATACACATCACATCATCCGGGCATCTAGCCCAACGAACATGAACATACATATATGTAATGTTGAAGCATGATACTTAAAACATCAAACATATTACGAAGCATAATCATTCATATACACAATGGAAGCAAAACAAATCAATCAATACTCGTGCATATATAGATCAAAATTTAACATGTATATCATCATTCATTCATCAATGGTAATTATAATTGCAGACACAAGTTAGGTAAGAATACTTATCTTATAGAGAACTTGTTCCGCAACCAGCTATGTCGCTACAACATTCCACCCAATCGTAGGCCCACGTTCTCTTTAATCTCTTAGCAATGCTACCACCCCCGAGCCGGGCATGATTCCCCAAGGAATAAGGAACTAACAGGCTTACACATAGCCAAGGATAACACCACCACAACGGTACACAGTTCAACCAAGTCAACACAGTTGGGTTTATCAGGCGAACAACAGATTGACCAAGCCAACAGAGTTGGATTTATGAGGCCATCTAGGAGTTGGGAAAGGCTAAATGCTAAGCTAGTGAGCTCATTGAAGAGCTATAGACACCAACACCAGAACCAACCTGGCTTCTAGAACACCCACACACACCCAACACAAGGAAATCAGTCCCTTCTCTACAACGCAGTCCCTCAGACCTTGATCTCCCTTCCAATGCTATTCATGGGTTGTGGAGAAGAAAGCCAGCTCATTAGCTCTGTCTGTGTGGTTCTCAACCCACCAAATTTATCAAGCACCTCAGGCCCTCATTCACCACTCTAATGCATTCCGAGGACAAAACCACTACATGCAAGTAGCCAAACAGCTATTCAAGCTTTTACAGGGGAAAAACATAGTCGACCAGAATGTAGGAACTCTTAGCAATTCTTCAAATGATACCACCACAAAAAGGGAAAACACATCCAATTAAAACATGGGCAAACAACATCCCACAAATGACTATGAACTCACAGCACCTGATCCTCAAATCAAGAACGGATCCTCAATTTATGCATGAGGGGAAAAAGACACAACCAAAACACATAACTGTGAATGCCATTACAACCACAATTCCACGATGGAATAATAGAACATTTCACAGTTTGGTCAATGGTGGAAAAAGACACAAAGCTCTGTGTGAACAGAGGAAAGAATTGATCTGCCAGTCCACAAATCCGTGAGGTAGAGGAGAACCATATTTCTGCATGAGCGGGGAAGAAACTCACAGACTAGCAATCGGTGTGAGAGAGGGAAGGCGAACCCCCAACAATGGAATGTGGAACCTTTTAACTCCGCCCAGTGTGAGGGAAATGAGCAGACTCTCAATCCCTAGTGGACAGACCATCCACTACCCCAAGGCACGTCGTGGAGAGAGTGTGAGCATAGTGGTCTTTCTACCAGCCAATCGCTACCCCCAACTAACAACGGAATAACTAAGGTGGTGGTGAGAAAAAGAGAGTGGTGACACATGGCTCTTCCCCCATGACTCAATGTTCAACATTCCCCTTCCTTATCCTTTGGAATCTTTCCCCTTCTCAATTTAGTTGCAGTGAACATAGCTGGTTGGGTTATTTAATTAAAATGCACATTTACATGATGTCACAATTTAATATATGTCATATGTCCCGATATACCATCAGCGACCATTCCAATCCGAAACATAACACAACCAAATCGATGGTGTGGATTTTGCCTTTAGCTCTTCACCATGATTATTTACAATATATGTATCATGTATATTTAATGCAAACGGGGTCAAAACCGGGGTGTTACAACAGATGTTTGGAGATCACGCAAATTTTGTGTATATGCATGCCTCAGTCTCCAATATATAGATTAATCAAACTAAGAAATAACATTTCCCAAATCGACCATGAGAGTAGAAGAAATGAGAAGAATCTCGTCACCCATATTGATACCTGTCATGTTTACAAAGTACTGAGAAGGGCCTGATCTGGAAGCGACAATAGGTGTGAATTGCACATCGTAGTCCAATATGGTTGTTTCTTCTAAATGCAGTAGGAATAGTGGAAGAAACACTAGGAAGGAAATACGAAAAAACCTTCCCGAAGGCCACAAATGTCTGAGTTGGGAATCCTTAATATCTTTTCCCAAAACCCATTAGGCCTACAGCGCCATTGAAGAGACCTAATTTGTTAGCATGTCGACATCTGAAAGCGAAGTGGGCACCAATATGAGGGCTTGTATCATCGGATCTCACCGTTAATGTATCTAGAGCAAAATCCCCCCTTGTTGTGGACTTGTCACCATAAGAAATCATATAGTTATAGAAGGAATTCAAGCATGATTCGTTAAAGCTCTAGAGCTACTAGCATGTCATGGAGTTATAGGGAAATGGTCTATAGGAAGCCGATCTCGTAGGCTAGAAGAGAGAATCCTGTTGCTTGTAGCACTGCGGGAAAAGGTTGCATTGAATCCATGTGATATCGCTGTCTGTTTCAATGAGTAGAAAAATTCCATATGAAGGGGTGCTGAACACCACTCTCACAATATAATTCTTTGTCCCAATCGTCTGTCCTGAAGAAATGCAACTCTCTAGATAATCAGGGGAACCCACCATAGAATCATTCTCACGAGCTACATCGCTTTGAAGAATCCAACGAGCCAAGACAAGTCATTAGAAATTGGTAGGCCTAATTGGGGAACAAGATCCATAAATATGATGGATTTGCAATCTCAGGATGTTTTCATCAAGGTCAAAACTTGCATTTTTACCAACAGGATAGGGATCAGTTAGGCCTCTCCACTACAAATATTCCATATTGATGAGTACAACACCACTACTAAAAGCCGCTTTTGTTGACTGTAGATGAGCCAAAAACAACACAAAAATTCCCACATCCTCGTCTCCTATAATTATTTTATCTACAATCATGCAACTATTGTATCTATCATATAACTTTGAAAAATTTAACTTGTCAAAGGTTTGTGCTTCAATGCCCTGTTTTTTTTCCTAATCAAACCAAAATTTCAGGAATGCTTATTTGCTTAATCCAGCTGAAATTTCAAGATGAGGTTGTGGGGAGTGCATGGACCAGCCCCTTGGAGGAATGCGCAAGGGAATGTAGCTGAGCGAAGGGAGAATGTAGCAGTGGAGGGATGTCTCGCAAAGGTAGTGTGAGGTAGAGGAGAGAAGCAACCCACAGGGTGAAGGCACGAGTGATGGGGGAGAACCAGCAGGTCAACACAGAAAGAGGATGGGTGAGTTGCTACTGCGAAGCAATGATGGCCATTAGCATGGAGGGGATGTTGTAGAGAGTAGAACGGGAGCAGAAGAAATCTCATGGGTAGAGGAAGGTGGCAGGTCTGTGGGAGAACAGTGAGTGGAGAGGACTTCTAGTAAGGAGTTTTGAAGGCTGCATGATGAAAGAAAGCCCCAATGAGTATAGAGAGGAGCAGCGTGAGTGAGGGAGCTATGGTAAGATGCAGGCTGCGAAGAGGAGGAGCATAGATGGCAATGGGAGGAATGTGAATGGAACTCTAACCTAAACCTAAAAGCTAACTAACCTAAAAATAACCCTAGACTAGATGGGTGAGAAAATGAAGTGTGAAAACCTAGGAAAACCCTAGCATGAGCCCTACCTAGCCTAGGGTTTATGAGGAGGAGCACTAACCTAGTGAAGGAGGCTTCTAGGTTAAGAAACTAACCTGTTAAAAGCTAAGGAGAAACTCTAGGACACCCTCACAAAAAGGCATGTCGTTGTTGCTAAGGCTATAGGAAAGAAAGAAGTGACCTATCTTGAGTAAAGTGCAGCTCTAATACTACCACTAAGACTTCAGACATGCACATCAACCAACATCCAACAAAAAGGTAAGAAGCCTTATCTCCTTTTGCTTGTGTTTATCCAACAAATCGAATCATCACCAACAGCAGAGATTCACCAAAGAATTACCAAAAAACAACTTGCATTAACTAGAAAACTTCCTCACCAGGGTAAGTAGGGTAAAACAAGTGCACAATGTATTATCCCATAAGTTCTAATTTAAAAGTGAAAGTGAGGAGATCTATTTATATGACCTCACACTCACTTATCTAGGATTACATGCCTTAAAACAGGTGAATTTATAATTATTTAATGTCAACTTAAAAATAGAATAAAATAATAATAAAATATAAACTATGGTAGTCTACCTGGGGGTATTTTCATCCCCATGTGCCAAAACATGCTCAAATAAGCAAATTTATTCGAATGAAAAGCTGAAGCAGTCTAGAGGGAGGGCGCTATGCCCCATATAACCCCTAGAAGTATATAAAACCCCTCAACGCCCTCCTCAAAGCATGTAAACTACATGGAATGGAGGAATATTTCCTCTTAGGAAAGAATGCCAAGGAAAGCAAGGACCCACTGACTAAAGGGACAAGAGGGTGCATGAAGTGGCTATATCTAAAGACTAGTGTCTCATGGATGAAGTAGAGGCCATCAGAGTGCACAAGAAAGGAATGGGGCCATGAGACCTAGTAGTCAACCTTTAAGGGTCTCGGACACCAACCCTAAGGTTAAAAACCTCTTTAACAAGAAGTCAACAATGTCATTAAGACATAGTACCCTTAAAGGGGGAGCAAAGGGTCTGTCCATGACCACCATCACTCATTAACACCCCTCCTAGTAAAATATTGGGCCCTCTCTCCCTGAGGTACACCTGAATGTGAGTTGGGTACAAGTGCAACGTAACATTCCCAAATTGCTTTCTCTTTCAATTGTTTGTTGCCTTTCCTTTTGGTTTCTAGTTTCATTGTTCAAATCCACAAATAGTGACCCTAAAACAAATTTCAGTAACACCACATTGTTTTCATTAACAAAAGAGCTCTAAACATAATGGTTTTCCTACTTTATTTTGCATTTGCAACCAAATTGTCACTATGAATTTGATGAATCAAGCTAGCAAGAATGATGCTACAGTACTATAAATCGTGGATGATGACATGAAAACAAGTAACTATGTTTTCAACTCTTGTCTCTGATGCAAACGAAATGCAATGATTCATTGTAACATTAGTGTCGTTCATTGTGCATACTTTGCATTTGATTTCTCTTTTAGTCTTAAACAAATACAACATCTACCATCTTCTATCATACAACTGTCTTCAACAACATACACAAATGTATTTGAAGGAGATGTCGTGGTTATATATGGGCTTCCACAAAGCAAAAATATAAATTCACATGTTGAAATACAGTTGATGCATGTTGACTTAGTGGAAAAATATGTCCAACTAACAATTACAATGAACATTAACAACAATCTTATACATCGTTTCATTGGATATTTTTTCTCCCAGAGCACTAGTGTAAGAATCATAGAATTTGAACTTAAAAACAAGAGGCAATACAACATGGACAATGCAAAGTATTCCATTGTCCTTCAAGAAAAGGTACAATTGAACCAATATCAAAATTTTGTCATCGACGCAAGATACCACTAGACACAACTATAGTTTCCATGTTGGATTCACTAAACACATACTCAGTTGGTTCCATTGCGATGATTGTGAATAGTTGTTAGAAAAATGATCGTGTCTACAAATTGAGCATTAGAGATGTCCATGAAATAAATGATATTGCAATCGTATGTTCCTAGTGTGTATGAAATCTATTTCTTGAATTCCATTTACCTTTGTACAATAGTTGTTTTCTTTTTCTTCCCTTTTTTTTGCATCGTTGCATTCTCTTCCTAATAAACTGCAACAAACTTGCAATTGTCATAGGTGCAACTGAATGAAAGTTGCGAGAACCTTTTCCTCTAGATATAAGAACAATTGACATTAGTAAATATACCCATCTACATGTTCAAAAATATTGTCAGAAATGGGTCAATAGGATTCCATAATTGTGCTTTGCCACATCAACATTTGTTGATGTCCTCTCTGATGAAACTGCATGTGCACAACTGGAAAATTTTATGCAATCGCATAGGCAAGTTTATGTTTTTTAATATGCTTTGATTTATACAAATGCGGCTTGATTCTTTGCAATAATGATAAACTCCAAGAGGTATATATTCTACCATTACATGTTACATAACATGGGTTCCCACCCCTTCATTTTGATATCTATTTTTTTGAAATCCATGCAACAAGCCAGTTTCTTTTTTGAAATGTAGACAATGTCACCTCTGTCCAACAACCTCTCACATTTATTTCCATTTTCTGTGGTTTTGTTTTTTTCTCTTTAGTACTATAAATTGGAATCCATGTTCTCAAAGCTTCTCTGCCCCTTGGAAAATCACATCCAAACAAATTACACCTGCATTTTTATTTGAAATAAAACCCCTTATTGTTTGTCATGGTGACGATGCTCCCACACATACAGATCTTGTACAACATCAATGTAAATTTAAACACATATGCCCCAATAGCACAACATGCTTTTCCCATTCCCTGTTATATATCTCTCGCAACTAAGGTTCCTTGCAACAAAAAACCGACAGTGTCTCACTGCTTCTTGTCAACTTCTATTGTATAATATTGCATTCTTTACAAATTGATGCTTTGAAACCTTTGCGACCAATTCAATTTCATTTTACTGCATTTACAAATTGATCTCGTCGATGTTTTCTTTATGCATCTATTGTAGGAACAAAGGAATTTCAATGCCATATAGATTCTTTTCCAAACTATCACAATATCAATGCAATTGCAAATGCAAAAGACACAATTTGCAAATTGATCTATGCGCTCTTTTTTCTTCCCCTTTTCACACCGCATTTTTCAATTGGTTGTTTCATCACACTTGATATTCCTTCTAGAGACCACATTCTTTTATTGCTTTATACCATATTTGTAAATCGATATTTTCTTTGTGATTTGTCTCAATAGCCATATATATTTCATGTATTTCAATTAAACAAAAGTCACAACACCTCTAGTATTATTTATTTTGCAAAAGTTTAAAATCTCGCAACATATTTTGCTATTGTTCAGGTGCAAGGAATCTTGAGAGTGAAAAATATATTCTCTTCTATGTTTCGAAGACTCTGCAATACTTATAACTAGGCCATGCTACATAATACTCATCATTATTTAACCTACAAACAACCAACGACATCCAAACATGTTCATTGCTTGGAATGTACACTAGAAATTGATGCCAACACACTTGACTGCACATTGTGCATGGCCTAGATGCAGACATGCTATCGAGAAATCACACAAAATCATCTCCTCAATAGTATTCCATCTCTCGAGAATATGTCAAAGTGCATCTTATACATTTATAGCTAGCATCATGATCGCAAAAAACATGAACAATTAGAAAACAACACTTGATCTAGTCACTTAGATTTTTTGTGGCTCTAATCTCTTGGTTTCGAAAACCAACATATCTTTTGGAAATTACAATCTATACTCATAACAACATGAACAACACAGGATGTCAAGAACCTTAGCAATGAATATATTATTTAGCAGAAGAGTATTACATATAAAGGAAATCAAAACCCTTATCTATAGTTATATAACGATATTATTAATGAGAATTTACTAATTAAAAACTGAAATATTATTTACAATGAAATCCCAAAGGATTATTCAACATTCCCCCCTTAGTCCAAAGGGAGGACTAACATGCCAAGTTGCATTCTAAATTTTTCAAACTTTTCACGGCCCAATGCTTTAGTAAAGATATCTGGAATTTTCTTTGAAGTAGAACAATGTGTCAGATGAATGGTTTTGGCCTCAACATGATTTCGAATCAAGTGATATTTTTTGTTTATATGTCTAGTTTGATAGTGGAATTTTGGATTCTTGTCCAATTGAATTGCATAAGATTTGTCAACAAATATAGGCGTTGAAGTCATTTGTTTCTCCTGCAAGTCTTCAAGTATTTTACAAAGCCAAATGATTTCTTTTATGGCTTGAGTTGCTGCAACATATTCGGATTCAATAGTATAATCAACATGAATAGATTTCTTTCGTGATCACGAAGTGATAAATGTTGATCCAAGGTTCATCAAATAACCAGAAGTAGAGACCCCATACTCTTTATCTCCATCAAAATCTAAATCTGAATAACAAGTGAGATGGAAATATGAAACTTTATAAGATTTGATGCCATAAGTTTGAGTGCCTTTTAAATATTTGAGCACTTGCTTTGTTGCATTCCAATGACCTTCACAGGGTTGATACATAAACCTGGAAAGTATTCCTATAGAAAAATTTATGTTAGGACGAGTAGTAGTAAGATCAATTAAACTTCAAACAAGTTGCATGTACTTTGTTCCAGCTTCAAATATGATACCTTCATTTGAAGTAAGATTTAGATTATGCTCCATTGGTGTAGAAACATAATTACAATCCTGGATACCAAATTTGCTCAATAACTCTCCAACATATTTTTCTAAGAAATAAAAATGTTCTTTGGTTTTTTATCTACTTCAATTCCTAAATAATAATGTAATAATCCCAAATCTATCATATCAAAAAAAAAATTCTGCTCTCTTTTAATAGAGGCTATATAATCATCATCATTTCCCGTGATAAGTAAATCATCCACATAGACAACTAGATATACAACTGATCTTCCAAATTTCTTGACAAATAAAGTTGCATCATCTACATTGAAATGCTTATAATTCAATTTGAGAAGATGTTCAATTAATTTTTCATACCATGCTCGAGGTGCTTGGTTCAAACCATACAAATATTTTACCAATTTGCATATCTTTTGTTGTTGAACTTTGATAGAAAATCTTTTAGGCTGAGGCATATAAACATCTTCTTTCAAGTCTCCATTCAAGAAGGCGGTTTTAACATCCATATGATGAATTTTCCATCATTTTTGTGTTGCTAAAGAAAATAGAGTTTGAATAGTGCCCCATTTTGATGTAGGAGCAAATGTTTCTGTGTAATCAACACCTTATTTCTGTGCATATCCTTTTCCTACAAGTCTATCCTTGTGGTTTCCAAGTGATCCATCTACTCTATACTTGTTCTTATATATCCACTTGCATCCAATAGGTTTGGTTCCAATTGGAGGGTCCACCAACCTCAGAGTTCCATTTTTTATGAGAGCATCATACTCTCTTTGCATTGCACTTCTCCATACATCACTAGTTACTACTTCTTGAAAAGATGCAGGTTCATCAACAACATATAAGTTTAATTCACAATCTAATGTGAAAAAATCATCATACCTTTTTGGAAATGTCTTAGTCCGTGTCGATCTACGAACTTTTTGATTTGGTGATTGCTCTGTTTCTTCTTCAAGAGCAGGTTCTTCATTATCTATGAGACTTAACTTATCCATTCCATTAACAATATCATAAACTTTCTCACCCTCTGTTTCATCAACTTGTGCACTAGAATCATCAACTTGTGCATTAGAAGAACTTGTTGCTATGGAAGGAAATTCCAAAAATTGACTTAGAACATGAATCCCCCCTTCAAGATTTGGAAGTTCATTATCCCTTTCATGATATATTCTTTTAGAATGAAATCTATCAAGCTGAACAAGTTGTTTATCAATAGTGAGTGCATCTTTCTGAACATAAAGAAATATGACGTCTCTAAAAACAATAAGCTTCCTTTTATCTTCATCATACAATCTATAAGATTTGGAAGTATTATAATGTCCCCCCAAAAATATACTTTTGACTTCTTTCTCCCAATTTATTTCTTTGTTGCTCAAGAGTCAAAGCATAACATGTGGAACCAAAAGTTATAAAATGCTTGCTAGCTGGAAGATGGACATGGCACATTTCATAAGGTGTTTTGTTTTGTAGTGTGGCAGAAGGACATCTATTCTTAATGTATACAACACAAAGAATTGTTTCTCCCCAAAACTTTAACTTAACATTCTTAAAAAAACATCATGGATCTTACCATATTCAACATTGTCCTATTCATACATTCTGCCACACCATTTTGTTGGATTATAAGGAACATTGGTTTGATGTTTAATACCATTCTCCTGCAAATATTTTTCAAAATATTAAGATGTATATTCACCACCATTATCTATTCTAAGGGTTCCAATATTGAGATGAGTTTCATTTTTAATCCACAAATGAAAATTTCTGAATGTATCAAAAGCTTGAGATTTTGATTTTAATAAATAAACCCAACACATCCTTGTAAAGTCATCAACAAAAGTCATTAAATAATTGTTACCATTTGTTGATGGAAGAAGCATGGGTCCACATAAATATGAGTGAATAAGGCCAAGCTTGCTAGAAGCTCGAAACATAGAATCATGAAAACATTGTTTACTATGCTTGCCTAAAATACAAGAATCACATTGGGAATGTTGTCTTGGAATAGTAGGAAACCTTTGAACTCCTTTATGTTTCATAATTATGAGACTATCATAATTAATATGACCAAATCTAGCATGCCATGACAAGTTGGAAGACAAATTATCATTATGTTGAGTCAAATTTGCAGAATTTTGGGAGTTGGATGGCGTAGCATTCAATTTTAAAAGTTTTTCATCTTCCACTTCAATCATTACAATCACATTATCATAATTTCTTATAATCTCGATGATACCATCAAACATATGTATTGAGTGACCTTGTTGTCTAATTTGCACAAGAGAGATAAAGTTTCTCTTCAATTGTGGAACATAAAGAGCATACAAAAGTATGTAATCAACAATTCCTGATATTTTAAGTCGAATAGATCCAATTCCTTAAGGTTTTAACTAATACTTATCTACCAAATGTACTATCCCATCAATTTGATCACTAAATGTACCAAATAAGTATTTTTTAAATGTCATATGGAATGTGGCTCCAGTATCTAATAACCAAATGTCATTCCAAGGGAATGAAGTACTAAAATATTTTTTCAATTCCAAGATTACAATGTGCAACAACATAATGTGCAGATTCAAGAGGGTTACCTTTACCATTTCCTTTATCTTGTATTTGCTCTTTCTTGTTAACAATTTTCTCCCAAGATGTTCTAAAATAACTAGTAGTATGACCTGTTTTTCTAAATCTATAACATTGTTTCTCTCCTTGATTAAATCTCCCCCCCTTCCTCTGTACTGTCCTCTTTGTACTCTACCTCAACCTCTACTTCTATCTTCATTCTTTGCAAATTCTTCTTTTGATTTGAGTCCTTTCTATGCAAGACACAAAGTTTCTTCATTGGGATTAGACTCCTTCCCAAATGCTTTCTCTTTTTGCAATTTTCTCAACAAGATTTTCAAAGGTCATAGCTTTCATCTAGCCACCAACTTGAAGTGATTCTAAATAGTGAGTATAGGAAGGGTAGAGAGATTTAATAAATGCAATAAGTTGAATGTCAACGTTTACACCAATTGCATCAATATAATGGAAATAGCTCTAATTTAAGAAGCAAGTTTCATTGGATCATTATCTTTTAATTCTAAGTTAAATAACTTCATTAACAATTGTATGATTGCAAGCTCAAAAGGTGAACCATACAAATCTTTTATTTTCTTTAATGCTTCCCAAGCACTTTTGCTAAAAACTAAATGTCTACTTACTTCTTTACTTACAGAGGCAATGATCAAGGCATAAGCCTTCATGTCCTTGCTTTTCCATAATGCTAACTCTTTGGTATTAGTAGGTGGTACTGGTGCACTTTTATCCACTTCATTTATTGCATCTCCATCTTTCTTATCTTCAAAATTCTCATTTTCACAATTTCCATCCCACATGTAATTGAAAATAAGGGTATTTTTAACTTTACGAAACGATTCATGATAATTTTCTTTACCAGACAGAATTACTCAAACAATTGAAATTAAAGAATTCATTGAAATTTACTATGTACAAATTAGAGTCTGACATATTCTTTTCCTCTCCAGTGATGTTCTTTAAAATATTTTTTATCTGGCCCCTTAAAAACTTTTATTTTCTAAAAAGAACTCACCAAAGATTTGATAATTATTTTAAAGAAACCATTGCAAGCAAATAAAAAAAAAGTAAATAATTCTTCTAAACAATTACCAAAACAATTTACGTGCAATCTTCCCTTTATGTGCAACTGTTATTCCACAATCTTTACTAAGTAGCTCTCCTTTCTTGGTGATAGTTCCTCCTTTCTTGGTGATAGTTCCTTTGCAGGCTCCTCCTTCACAAGATCCTTCTCTCTCACCAAGTCTTTATCACTAATGCTCAGCCACGTTGCTATGATACCACTCACAGAGGAAATCAAAACGGTTATCTACAGTTAGATAACCATATTATTAAATAGAATTTACTAACTAATAACTAAAATATTATTTACAATAAAATCCTGAAAATTTTGATCAGTTGATTTTTTTTGCTATATATACAATATAAGTAGTGCAAAATACTTTGCAATAATCCATATTAATAGCAATGCTAACTATGCTCTACTTAATTTTTTCCTTTTGCAAAAAACTCAAATATTTCCTTCTAAAGTTTGTTAACATGTCAATGTTGTCTTGCTATTGACTCCATTCTATAAACATTTTGTTTGCAATCTTTGTCTCTTGATATAAAAGTTTGATTTTATCTACATTTACAAAATTCATTGCCCTCAATTTTTGGTTTTGTCTTTCACTCCCAAAACTTGAACATTTGAATAATACTATCATGTTATTATTGCTTTTGACTATTTTAGATATATATAAAAATGACTATGTACTTTTTTTAATAGGCCAATAATTTAAATGTATATGTAAACTCCAATTTCTAAATACAAATACAAATGTGTTTATAAAATTCAAGAGTTGTAAATTCAAATCTGTTCATACATTCGTATTTCTATTTCTACAATCTGAAAAAAAAACCATATTTCATGGCCTCTAAGGGACATAGCCACTACGTGGCATTTGGTTTAAATGGGCCAAAATTTGAAGAACAAAATTTTATCTAAAGTTTCCAACAATAAAATTTTATTACAATTAAAAATATTTTTTTCAAAATTAAAAAATATGAGATTGACTTTATTTATGATATTCTTTGGATTTGAAAATAACTTTGATATTAAATATGTGTTTGAAGTTAAAAAAACGGTTTTGTATTATTATTTTATTTTATCTTATAATTAAAAAAAAGCTTAAATTGAATATTGTTTTCAAAGGTTTTTAATTTGCATGAATCTTTTAAACTTGTTTGAGTGGATGTAGTGGGCATTGCACTTCTTCAAGGAAAATTTTAAGGGAAAAATTTAGTCCATTAGTTATTTTTCCCTGCTTTTTTTCAAAAAAAAAGATTTCTTAATTTATATTTTTTTAAGCCTTGTTTTGTCTAATTTCAATGAAGTAAAATATTTTCACTGTAAAAATCACCAAATTATTATATAAACCGTATAAAATCTTTAGAAATTGAAATATTTTTAGAAAAATGTCGCCAAATATTTTATACTTTACATTTTAAAAATTGTTAAGATTCACCAAGGTTAAATTATTATATAAAATATATAAAATCCTTAAAAATTGAAATATTTTTAGAAAAATATCGCCAAATATTTTATACTTCACATTTTAAAAAGGGTTAAAATTCATCAAAGTTTATACCTTTGGTGTCTCCTCCCACCACTGTCAATTTTGGAACCTTGAGCCACATAACAGATGAAACCCTCAAATACCAACGGTGGTATATGAACTTGACAATATTGATTTCAAGTTCAATAAAATTGTTATTATTATTATTATTATTTATCTTATATTCAAAGTTAAAAAAATGTTACTTATTGTTAATATCATTATAATTATTATTTTATCTTATATTAAAAAAAATTATTATTTATTAATTTGAATTCTATCATAATCAAAAGAAAATTGTACGTATTGTTGGAAGTTTATAGAGACTTAAATGGTTAAGTTCATAGGGTCCAAGAGACGCACTTCAATCCAAAAACTAGTAGTCATTTATCCATGAATAGTTAAGAGTTTAAGTCAAAACCATAGAAGCCCCCACGGCACGGCTTGCATGTTATGATCTCTAAATAAAAAAAAACTATAGTCAAACTTACTTAGAACAAAGACTAAAAGTAACATCTTTACAGAATCTTGGAGAAGGAATGAACAAATCTAGAAGCGTTTTATAACTTCCAATTTTAAACTAAAAGCAATACACCATATCCTATTCTCGTCATTGAAGTGCGCCCCCCCCATTGAGAACGTAACTATGACTATGTACCTAACTTGGGAGACTAGAGACTCCTAGAAATTGCCTTAAAGTCTAGTCAAAACCACCTAAGGCTTAAGCAAGGGTGGCATAAAGATTCCATGCCTTGGTTCAAACTATGGGGGATTGATGAGAATGTCACTTTGTAAATAATAGATTATATTAAAAATATTGTTACTTTGAAGTTCAAAGAGAAGTTGTGGTGTGATGAAAATATAAAGGATAAAATAAAATTAAGATATTATAAGGAGATCATTAACCCTAATCTTGAAGATCAAAATTATTTCTCTGTTTTAACTAGCACAAAAAAGAAGATCCACATAACTAAAATAAGAACAAAATCTCATGAGTTGCACACAGTGAAACAAGGCTTTGGACCTTTGCTAAAACTTCGTGGGTTGAAAGGATTTGTCACCTTTCTGAAACCATGAGTGTTGATGATGAAAATAACTCCCTCTTAGATTGCCCTATGTACAAGGATTCCATTAAGTACCATTATATTGACTAGCATAAAGAAGAAGATCCATATAACTAAAATAAGAACGAACTCTCATGAGTTACACATAGTGAAAGAAGGCATTGAACCTTTCCTAAAACTCCGTGGGCCGAAAGGATTTGTCATCTTTGTGAAACTATGAGTTTTGAGTATGAAAATCACTTCCTCCTAGATTTCCCTACGTACACCCACATAAGATCTTAGTTTCAATTTTTTTGTTACAATACAAGCATGCCTAACCTTCTAACTCATCAAAATTATAGTGATTTAGGAACCCTCCTCTAGAAGCTTTTTTAGCACATAAATAAAATTCTAAAGCATACCAAGTGTGTGTGTGTGTGTATTACTAAAGAAAAAACATGCTTCTTGTTATTAATAGGAATCCAAGAAATCAATATGCTAGTACATTCTCTGCTCATCCTTAAGGACTATATCTTCTGCCCTAGTACATAAACAATCCAAAAATAGCATATGCTGTAAACCCCACTATAACACTATCAACTACTAGTACTGATATACTTAATAGTACTACAACTCCCAAAATGCCGAATATATATAGTCATCCAAATTGAAATTATGTAAGCTTTAGTAAAAGCTAAAGAATCCCTAGAACAAACTAAATTGTCCATGAGTTCTTCAAAATAAAGTAATCCTTCAACCAATCCAATAGCCCTTTTGGAAAAGTTTTCAACGACTGAATTCAACTCTTGAAATAAATGCTTGAAAGTAACAACAAAGAAATAAGAAATAAGAGAATTAATCCTTTGAAACCAGTGTCCATAGTAATCACATGAAGCTCAAAACATCCAATATCCCAATCCAATATCACTTTAGAATCCCCTAGAACCTGGATAGACAAAACGACAGTATTAGAAGAAAAACTAAATAAACCCCATAACACCAAAAATTTTGCTCTAGTATTGGTACTAGCCCCACAACCCATCCAAAGTTGAAGGAAGCGTGAATTGTTTAGATTTAAACAAAATTTTGCTCCACATTGCCCCGATTGAGCATCCCCATCATAATAACCAACAACAATCCCATCATACAAAGAAGGCTCAATGATAGTCCTATTCATTTTTTGTTTCTCTTCCTTGAAAAAAACTTTGAAAACACCTAGAATCTTGGTACTAACCACAAAGAAATTTTTTTTCGTATTATCAAATGCCGCAACATTTCTGGATCTCCATACCCCCAATGAATAAACACATAAATCTCTTTAAATTTACCAACATTTTTACACCAACTCTCCAAATTTTCTATCAAATAAGTATTTCCCCAATTTTCAGAAATCTGTAGATCATATTTAATCTCTCTCCAAACATTCTTAGAAAAATAACAATGGACAAACAAATGATTTACAAATTCACCATTGTTTTGACAAAGGATATAATAATTTGAACCACTCCTACCTCTTCTTAATAAATTGTCCCAAGTCAAAAACTTGTTTTCCAAGCAGAGCTAAAGTTTTATTTATTTTTTTTTTTTAATTTCAATGGTAAATTCCACTTCCATATTCTTTTATACCAGTAGTTCCCACACACCAAGGAAAGAAAATACATAGCTTCATAGGAAAACTTAGCACTGACCTATCCGTGGACTTTATTCTAGGACCAAACAAGCTCATCTTCAATTTTTGACAATTTGATACTTGCATGTTTTAGTCCATTTATAAATGTATCCCATTTGCAACTAAGTCCCCTTTAAGTACCAGATCTTATTTTGACAGCCAATAGAAGAAGCACTACCCATCTAATAAGGTTTCTTCACATGTTCTAGATATATGAAGCCATTTTTTGCGAGGAAAGAAATAAGAGAGAATGACATTTTATAGTTATCATCTCTCTTCCCTAGGGAGGGATCAACCCCTAAAAGAAATTGTTTTCCATTTCCAATCCTCCATGATAACCACCCTCCCAATCGAGGAAACGAATTAAGTAATACACTCCATAAGTTTGAATTGTAGTTATGTTTATATTGAAGTCTGATCCACTCAACAATATAAAACTTCCTCAAATATTTTGCCTCAAGGATCTCACTCCAAACACCAAAACCATATAGCCCTCTCCAAAAGCTTTTTAAACTTAAAGCAATACTAAACTTGAGAAGTTTTTTTATACCCCAACCTCTCACACTCTTGGGAAGATAAATCTTCTCCCAACTTACCAAATGAATCTTCTCTCTGTTAACATCCTCTGACCATAAGAAATCCATGATCCTATTCTTGAAGATGTGAAATATAGAAACATGTATATTGGTTAATGAAAGACAATAAATTGGAATGTACATATTTGACTAATGTTAATATACGACCCATAAAGAGCCATTGAAAGCACCAATTACCAATCCTTTTTTCCACTTTTCTTACCAGTCATAGCCAATCAACCTTCAAATATTTGTTTGGATTTAGAAAATAACGATAATTAAAACTAGTCTAAGTAGAATCAATTCTATATCAAAGCAAAGACTTAATTTGCTCAAATATATCCTTTGCCAAACCATTCCTAAGAAAACATGACTTATACGTGCTAACCTCCATTCCAGAAGCTTCACAAATCAACTTTATAATGTCAGAGAAGGATTCCCAATCTTCCACAATACCATTACCAAATTACAAAACATCATCAACAAATAGAAGAATGGTTATGAAATGAATAACTTGTTTATAATACATGTGAAATGCAAATTTTTATTTTAAATAATAAGATATAAATTTTTTTTTTCTATATATAAAAAATGAAAACAAATTAACAATTTTTTTTGTAAGTTATCCTACTCATATATTAATATTATACAAGGAAAATTAGATAGAGTTATTGTGATGTCCAAAAGAAATATTCTTCCTCACTAGAGGAAAAACCGGAACTGGAAAGCAAAAGACTCAAAGAACACATGAAGAGATACTGAAGTGGAGACTTCAGTCATAATAGGAGAAGCATAAGTGATAGAAAAGATAACAATGAACTATAATATATCTAAAAACAAACATCACCCAACATGGGGCTTAGGGGAGATGCTAGAGACTATGTCCCTGATCTGTCCCTTTTTTCCTTTCTTATTCTTTAACTCCACCCAACCACTCAAAGATCAAGTCGCAATGGTGAGATCCATATTGGTATCTTTATCAAGGAGTGTTTCCTTATCAGAGTTTGAATAAGCAGACTCATGAATCCTTTTCAAACATTTAAAAGGAGTAGCTTTACCTGCGAGCAGTGTTTTGGATAGAGACTCATGTTTTAGGCCAGGATCTTTACCAAGAGTGATCATATGATTATTTATATTCTAAACCATATCAACAAAAGGTAATTATTTATCAGACTCATCTTCATCTTTCTAATCAACCGAGCTCTGGATATGAGCAGGCTGCCAAAGCTTGGATTTAAAAAGGGTTTTCTTCCTTGTCTAATGAGGATTCCACTGCAGACATGCATTGTGAAGGTGCCCCATCTAGTGACATATCCAACATCAAAATGCTGTGTGTTTGTAGTCCAAAACTTGGATCCATGTAGAATTGTCTAATTTCAAGTTGATCTAAGCAATAAGTCATTTGGCGATGTCAATATTTACATAGATTTGAGCATAGGTGAAGAGCCCCAACTTTATTCGCTCTTCATCTATTGAAATGAGGTTTCCCAAATAGTTTCCAATACCATGAAACATATAAAAGTGTCAAAAATGGATTGTCAGGTTTGGAAGGTGGACCTAGATAGGGACCATGGTTACAATCATAGAGGAGGTGTCAAAATTAGGTAACCAATGGGTCTAGAATAGTCCAAGATTCACCCAGAACCAAGGCCCCTTTGGAAAAAATTTCAAATATTCTTCCATATTGGGAAAGAACATAATGAAAAATCATTTTCAACAGAGAAATGTACTACAACTCAAGGAGCAATTTGAGTTAATCATTACAAGAGATATGTGGTATGAGGTTAGAGTCCATTGAAATGACAAATCATAGCCAGGTCTTTGTTTTGTTGGAGTTACCTATTGACCTTTAGATGAGTAATCTCGACATTTGGCACTTACTCAAATTTGTCCACTATGAAGGCTTGGGCAGGATTTGCATTGGGTTCAATGGAAGATACTATCCATCCTTTGCCGTGTCCCTAATTAAGCGATGGAGGGAGAAGGAGGGCACATTGTTACCTCCAAGCAGGCAAGAGACCAACATAATGGTAGTCTTTGGATATGCCATAATCTTGGAGCAGGAGGCCATCTGAGAGCTTCCTTCCCGCATAGTGGAGTTTTCGTTGGCTTCCAGGGGTCCTCTGATTCATTTGGATCTGGACCTTAAGAGAAAAAAATGAAATTTGAATATTTCATTCAAAAGCAAAAGGAGGCGCTTGAAAGAGATTTCACTGAAGAGTGAGAAACCACCTCGATCTTGTTGAAGCATCTACGAGTTGGTTTTATAACTAGAGCTCACATTATCCCTTGACCTATCACCACCACCAAATCGTATGCTTGGAGTCCAAGAGTCGGTTGAATCGTGGATAAGAGTGGCACCACAAACCTTTGTAACACAACTCCCATGAGCAAAGTGCTAAGGGAAAGAGAGATTGTGGGCAAAAAGCAACAGTTCGACGTCAATTTGCAATTGGTTCATGGCTAGGTATTCCATCATGTCCTTTCGTCTTCCAAATTATTCAATTGACCAATTCCAAGTAAAAAAACAAATTAACATTAAATTAATGTAAAAATAAACATTCTTCCCATAAATAATCCATATAAAGATAAATGAATTTAATTTATGTTAAAATGTAAATATAATCCACAATTTTTGTGTTTTTTATTTCTCCACAAACAATTCATAAATTTATGTAAAAACCTAAATTAAGCTTTATCTTAAAATTATCTTAATATAATATTCACCTAAATGAATTCATTCAAATAGTATTTGAAAGCACATGACCCCGCTAAAAAATATCCCCACCAACCAATTTGAAAATACATGATTCTACTAAAATGGTATTGGAAAGCACACCACCCTACTAAAGGTATCCTCACCAAGCTATTTGAAAGCACATGACCAGACTAAAAATATCCTCATCAATGAAAAGAAACCCATTACCGACTAAAATATCCTCAATAATGAAAAGAAACGCATTATCGGCTGAAGAGCCAAAATCATAATAATTTAGTATTAGTTTTACCTAATTGAAAAAAACCAATACCTAAAACCATTAGTTAGTGTAATGGCACGTGGGGTTGTAATTATGCCGAAGGTGTTTTCCCTATGGAAACTTAGTCTCAAAAGATTCCTCATCTCCCTGTGCCAATAGCGTTTCGACACTTGTCTGTCTGGTCAACGTGGCGAATGATAAATAGATCTCCCTGTGCAATAGCGTTTTGACACTTGTCTTGTCAACGTGGTCCGACACTTGTCTTGTCAACGTGGTGAATGATGAATGGATAGGGGTTTTGTTATTGTTATCGGTTTCATTCTGTGCGTCCTTGTCTTGCTGCTTGCTGGCGAGGGGATTGCACCAACCACCATCGTCCCCAAGTAGGCCGTAGTTCAGAGGGAAGAAATTCATCATTGTCACAACGATTGAAGTTCCATGGCAATAAAAAGGATCCTCCACACATCTCAGTTCAAAACAAGCCCCGCATGTCTGACCTCGATTGAAAAGAACGCTGCTGAGCGCCGCTGTGTTGAATTCATAACCCTTAATGTAAAAATCTCCAAATCCACATGCACCTGCTGCAAGATACATAAAAGAAAAGCCCTAAGTTCAAAAAAAACAAAATACAAACGTCATATGCTTGTAGAGTCACCGTAGTGTTACCCATGGTGCTGAGTAAAAGGTCACAAAGGCGTACTTCCATCCATCGTCGGCGTAAGAAGCCGAAGTGGGCATTATTATTAATTGGTTCCACCAACTAAACAACATCAACAATAATGAAGCAACCCGTATTTCCTTTCCAGTCTGCGTACTGTTGTTGTTTTGGTCCGACTGAGAGCAAGATGAGAACCGAAGAAACATTTCTAACATCTTTCTCTGTTATGATTTTAAATATAGATTGGAAGTGAACTATAAATCTGTGCGCCTCCCCGACATGGGGCCTAGGTCCCCATTGCTTTTGCCGTTGGTTTATCAGATTTATGAATTGATGTAACTACACAAAATTGATGAGAAAACTGCAAATCGCCTCAGAGAAAGCATATTCATGGTGTCCTAAGCCTCTGAAAAATGATGCAATAGATTACCCATTAGGAAAATAGACTCCATGGTACAATTTTCATGAGTTTTTTTAGCTGGTTAACGTAAAACCAACATATTCTAAACTTCGAAATTGAACTGATATTGAATCACAAACGCCTAGCCCAGGGACTTCCAAATGTTATGGATTTATTCTTTCAATATAACAAACGCCTAGCCGAGGGACTGCTAAATGTTATGGATTTCTTCTTTTTAATATCACAGACGCCTAGCCCAGGGACTACCAAATGTTATGGATTTCTTCTTCCACTTCCACTGGGGGAAGGGAGGAGTTTCTTCTTCCACTTCCACTTCCAAGGAAGAGCTCGTCATTCAATTTTTGTGCACTACACGTCTCAAGCCGAAAAGAGAAGGAGCTCTACAACATGGAGGAGGAAGAGCCTATGCGAAGCATAAAATAACCATGCGATGCAAACCATGCAGGCAGCGTTCATAAGCCGAAACCCTCCAGAAGTTACCGATGTTCCATGCTTCACCCCTCTTCTACTAATTACTTGCTCGTGTAGAGAGAAGGGAAAAAGGGTGGGTTGTGGGCTGTGTATCCGTCACTCCCCACGGCTACTCTGGTTGGGGAGTGAGTAGAGGGCATTGAGCAACCACCACTCCAAACAATCGATGAAAAAATGGGTGGAACAATTGAATGTGAGAGGTGGGTTGTCTCTTTTAGTGTATCCTTACCTCCCACAGGTGCTCGTGGATGTATGCCACATGAACTGCATTTACCTCCCACAGGTGCTTGTGGATGGATGCCATATGAACTGCATGATGGGAGGGATTCATGCAAGAGGACACATAGAGGTAAAGGTCTACGAAAAACAAAAAATATTGTCTTTTAGTTTTATTTATTTATAATTTATTTTCGTTATTATTAATAACGTTTAAATTTTTGAATAAATAATTACTATGAAAAAAAGCGGGGTTCCATTACATTCGAATAGAGAATTAATGCAATTTCTGCTAACTCTTTGTTAAAATAATTTAGCTCTAAATGCCATTTGCTCCGATACAATCTATGAATTTACTACGATATAAATTCTCATTCATCAACCAACTCTTCCATCTATGATCAGGAGATTGGATATGATCGGAATTGCCCACTCCGTGTTGGGCGAAAGTGGATTAGCCAACATAGATACGCATGGCTATAAAAGATAGTGACTCTTCCCTTGAATATTTGACCGGTCAAAGGTATGTTGCAGGCTCTTTTGGAATAAATGTTGTTGGATTTGGATCTACTGGATTTTTCTGCATGAAAGACACTTGAAATAAATAGGCTTACTCTGAGTAAAGTCCATGAAAATTAGACTCGAACAACACTTGGAAGACCGAAATCCAATTTTTTTTGATACCGGTAATTGTGCTTGAGCAACTATTATATAGAACTGTTTTATTCTCCCTATATGTGTAACCGCAAACCAAACAAATATTATTGACGACAGTAAAGAGATACCCCGAAATTATGGGACTAAGTCACCCAGAATGTAGCACGAAAGGAAATTATGGGACTAATGGAAATGGTATTTTTTTTTAGAGGAAAAAATACCAGTCTTTGTTATTCATAGGAATCAAAAGACATATTATACAAAAACCATCTTCATGACAGAGAGAAGGAATCATATCCAGTTCAGCACATTGACATATGATAGATATATCTGCATAGCAGCCAGCCAACAAAAAGAAACAAAGTCTAATCGTAGCAGACTTTTCTCATCATCCCTGAAATATCAGGTCAGAATATGCTGTAAAATCAAAAGTGATCCACAAACATACATTCCTGAGCATGACCTGCTAGCTGATAGGTCTCCAATATATTAGACAGAGAAAGAAATACAACTGCTTAACATTCAAATGCTGTAAAAATGATGAGAAACAACAGCTAAAAGAGTGTAAAGTGGCCATGTTCAATGACCATCCCATCCAATGATTCAGTGAAGTATCCAGATCCCAACTCCATATTCAGAGCCTGCTTTGAAAGACCATCAGCCAGCATGTTGTGCTCGCGAAAGATATGCTTGAAGATAGGAAATTGTGCACCCATCATACAGATGTTGGGTATGCTATTAATAGAGTATATTTGTGTCTCGTCGTGCTCCTTGAATATAGTGAAAGGAACACAGATTGATCTCTGAATTTGATGAATAAAATATTTTATTTTAAATCATTAATAGGCTTCATCGTGGTTACACTGATGAAACCCTAGCATCAATGATGGTTTGAGATGGATTATTTCTTTTTCAAATCTTGAGCTATGCTCTCTCATTTTCATTGTGTCTGGTTTTCTCCATTGGATTTAATCCAAACAAATGATACATCTTTGGTATATGTGTGGAAATATGAAGTATATATGGATATAATATAGCGCTGATTTTTCAAAAGATTAGTATGCCATCAATTTTTAAAGAAAGAAACAACTATTTTAACACAATATTGCTTATGTAATGTCGAGTGGCCACAGAGTAAGCAAATTTTACTGTGACTTTGTGTGAAAACAATATTTTTTAGGCCTTTTCAAAGTCACCAGATAAAAACAGAGATTTGTCACCCTTATGCAGTAAACTGAGATTGAATTTTCTTTGTTCAGTACTTTGACTTTGAAAGAGTCTATAAGATATTTTGAACTTAAATTCGTTGTCTTGTAGTTTTTAAAGGATTATTTTGTCTAGAGTCTTTCGTCCTCAACGGAAGACTTCTCTGCAATCGCGTTTGGATTCCTTTGGATATCTAAATTAATGAGTTCTATTCCCTGA
The DNA here is from genome assembly GCA_001517045.1 of Pseudotsuga menziesii. Taxonomy (NCBI): domain Eukaryota; kingdom Viridiplantae; phylum Streptophyta; class Pinopsida; order Pinales; family Pinaceae; genus Pseudotsuga; species Pseudotsuga menziesii. The sequence continues at coordinate 124,701 of LPNX010264928.1, forward strand.
GTTTCCTTCCTACATTTATAAAGCCCTTGTTTTATATGAAATTTTTTTAATATATAAATAACTAAATTCATTAGTTATATTTCATGAGTTTCCTTCCTACTGTCATAAAATCCCTTGTTTGATATTAAAACATGTGTTTTCATTTATTTAAAACCTCTAAATTTCTATGGTTTGAGCTTGGGTGAATGCAAATCATCCCAAAAGTAGGACAACAAGTCAAACGAGTCAATGTTTTGGCAATTTTTTTTAAATGAGGCCTATGAAGCAAGCCTGCTATTTCAAGTTCCCCTGTTTGTTGGGTGTCCTTTCAATATACCTTTTAATGTATAGAATGGAATTTTTTTAATATCTAAATTGAATGAAATGTAAAATCCATAATAAATTCATATCCCATGGAGGGATACATACGATTGATTTATTATACTATGTGTTACCCCCATTTTGGCGTTACCCCTATTTTGGCATGGATACATGTAATTTCTAGTGAGAAGTTAATGCCTCCAATTTGTTTGGTATTGATGATGCCTTGAATGATGCATAGAATCTATGGCAGAGCAGCCTGCCCAAAACATAGATTTATGGGTATAGCATGTTTTATGTAAAGGAAGCCCTGGTAGGTTGTTTTGTAGATGCTGGACGAAAGGATGATTGAAGACTATTCATGTAGCTGCAAACAAAGAAACAATAGGTATCTTCAACAACCTCTTCATAAAAGCATGTTTTGGGACCATTTATGCATTTTAGAACTTTTGTATTTTTTGGTAAGTGAAATCCCCCAATTCAAAGTTTGACAAGGTTTCAAGAAACTATCAGCCAATTTTTTTGGCAGTTGAAATCCCCAAAACCAAAATTTGACAAGGTTTTGGGAATCACTCGTGAGTGACAGTAATACCTATGTGTTAGGGCCATTTTTTGTAAACAATAAACACATATAATTTTGAAATTGATTGAGAGATCAATCTGTTAAACATTTTTTTCAAGTTTACAAACAGGCTTGAATAGAAATTACTATGTTTGGGTTCCTCTTAAAGTATTTATTGATATCATTTGAAGTAATTTATATTTTTCTTTACAATATATATCCTGAAAACCTATTTAACAATTTTTATTTTACCAGCCAATAGGGTTACTGTATTCTTGTTAGCTTCAAATATTTTTCTAGTTGAAACATGTGTACTGTTATAAAATCTAAGAGGACGAACCCCTAGATGTGATTTTTAGGTTTGTGGATTATTTGGATTTATGTGGTTAACAATTGGGCACACTCTACAAGAAGCCATTGGGATTCCCTACTGTCATGCCCAACTCATATTGTGATGTAGATCGAGTTGAACCATCCAAGACTTCACATTGGTGTTTTATATTCTTATATTTTCTTTACTTATGAGGGTTTTAAAACTTGAATTCACCTTTGTGCATTTGTTGTTGCATAGTGTATTTGGCAATTTGGAACTTAGCTTGATAAATTTTCACTCTGATTTATTGAATTATTTAGATGTTATCAGCTTCAGCTTAACCATCATGGTGAATTTCAAATGGAATCCTCATTGAGCCAATGATGATAATGGTTGTGAATCATAGGGAATTCAACCAGGCACCTAAATTCACTATCATAAGTGATAAGGTTTTTTTGGTAGCGTTACTCTAATTGGTTGTCTTTTGTTTTCTTGGGTACACCTGGCTATATTCCCTCCTAACATTTTCCAACACACAGTTTGATGTTGGAATATGTAGGTAACCTATCGTTGTTGCATATGTTATTCTTTTCCAGTATTTAAAGAATTTTTTTTTCATATATCTATTGGAGCAGTCAAAAGGTTTTTCAACAAATTGAAGGGATTACAACGGTGTTTTAAGCTCTTATAAAAAAAATACTCAAATTTTCACTAAAAGAAGTAGAATGGTGTCCCTCATCAATGCGACAAATATCTCAGCATATTTAGGATAGAGGACAAATATCTCAACATATTCAGAGCATGTTTGAGCTACTCTGCATTCTTACCGCAGAGAATGGAGTTGAGTTTTTGGAACCATTAAATGAAAAAAAACTTTGAATAGGAGCTTATTTTTCTTTATTAGTATTTCCTGAGATAAATCTATCTTCTACGCAGTCACTCCTCTTCTATTTTTGTTCAGAACCATGCAACTTATCCTCTCTTTCTCTTGAACATTGTCATGGGTCATGTTCATCCTTATGCATCCATGTTTAAGCATAAACATCACTATAACAATCGTTTCCAACCTGAACTGGATTTTTCGACTTCTACCTTCCGACTTTTGACTTCAAAATCTAGAAATCTAGTAATGCAAGGTGTTTAGTTGTCACCTTTCCGATTTTCGACTTCCGGCTTTTCGTCGTTCAATTTTCAACTTTGGAACGCAAAAAATCCGTGTAACACTTACCTTTATTCTTGGTTGCCCGATTTTTGAATTTCGACTTCCACCTTTCGGCTTCAGGAATCAGAAATCCAACTTTCCTTAGAGTATTCAACTATCTTTCTGCTTTCCAATTTCAAGAATCATAGAACTTTCATCTGTTTTCTGCTTTTCAACTTCCGACTTCTGCTTTCTAATTTTGGGAATAGGAAATACAACTTTCCTTAGATTTTTCAACTATCTTTCTGCTTTCCAACTTTCGACTTCTCGACTTTTGCTTTTCGATTTCGGGAATCAGAAATCCAACTTTCCTTAATGTTTTCAGCTATCTTTCTTCTTTCCAACTTCCGACCTTGGAAATCGAAAATCGAAAAATATAAATTTCAATGGACAATACTTAATCTCTCTTCAACGAAGGCTTTCAACCACCGTTTCGCCTTCTGCCCTTCTACCTTCAGCAGTTCGGAACTTAGAAGTCGAAAAACTATCAAATGATGGAACCTCTATCCTCGTTTCTTCATTTCGCATTCCTCCTTTCCACCATCCAGTGTATAACTTGGGAATCGAAAGACCAAAACCTTACCTCAACCTTTTTCTGGATTTCCTCCTTCCGCTTTCCATAGGCAGATTCCGGAAGTCAAAAATCTCACTTTTTGCTTTATCTTTTCTCCTGGTTTCCACCTTCATCCTTTCGCCTTTCACGGGAGGATTCCAAAAATCATAAATCCCACACTCTACTTGATAAAACTTATTTCTCCTGCCTCCCACATTTCTCCTTCTGCCTCTACTGCAGAACTCGAAAATCGAGAGAACGACTTTTGGTCTTAACCTTTTTCTGCACTTTTGACTTCCGTTTTATGACCTTGGTAGGCAAAACCAGAAAAGGGTAGTTTAAAACAAGGGAGGGAGGAAGAGATGGAGAGAGAGAGAGGGAGGGGGGGGGGGGG
>LPNX010264928.1:155454-238718 GCA_001517045.1 Pseudotsuga menziesii
CCATAAGGCGGTCCACACCACCCATCCACGCCACCTGACCATTCACCCAAACAGACAGACCGCACTATAGTTTTTTTGACAGAAGTACCTCGGTCGAGCTATATACCTCGACTGAGGTGCATACCTCGACCGAGTTAATACCTCGGTCGAGGTATCTATTAACCCTCGGTCGAGGTTTTAATACCACGACCGAGGGTTAATAGATACCTCGACCGAGGGATGAAAAAAACCTCGGTCGAGGGCTTCATAAAAGCTCGGTCGAGATATTATTAGCTCGGTCGAGGGTTTAATAAGCCCTCGATCGAGGTACGTTTTTTGGTTTTTTTCCAAATTCGCTTGCCAAAAAGTGTTACCCAGGTCCGTGGATCCTCCCTGACGTCACACTGTTGTACCGCTTTCACAGACTAAGGTGGATAGAATGTGCAATATCATTGACATGATTTTATATAGTTTCAAGTTCTTTTGCTGATAAGTTATTAAGGGAAAGGCGGTGTCGTAATTTGGTTGTGTCGCATAGTTGCGTCACTATCGAGTTAGTAAAAGACTCCAACCCTCCGACTTTGTTGAGCACCTTGGTTGCACGCCAAGGGACTGTAATCCCTCGCCGACTGCGGAAACATGGTTCTGGCAATTTACCATTAATATATCTCGGGTGAGATTGCGCCTGCATTAGAGGTGTTGCTGACAGAGCTTGCTTTGTCAGGATGATATGTTTGGGTGTTTTGTTGGTGTTTTGTGGGTCTATTGAACTTGGGTCGCGAGAGTGAGGAAAATTATCCAACAAATGGTTCTGTTGCTGGGACCCTTAATCATTTGAGTCGAGGAAAATGTTGTGGAATCCAACAAAGAAGGAAATCGAGAATAGGATGGAGTCTTAGACATTAGCATTTGCGTAAGAGGGGGTGCAATATCACAGTTGAGCACAAAAAACTGGTTGGACCGATACTTGTACACATATATTCATGAAATATTCTTTGCAGAGTTTCGTATTGTGCTGCATGAGTGGTTGTCAAGATTGGCGACTCAACAGACAAACTTTCAGAGACAGGAAGCAGTCGAGTGGAGTGCTCAGCTGATCTGTGAGTTAACCAGTGTAAGTAACCCCATCTCTAGAGCTATTGATTTTTGGGTTGAAAATATTTTGCAAGGATATATTACTGAGTTTGCAGTTGAGACAATAAACTCATATAGTGACGAGGAAAGAAATTATTTCCAAGGACCTCAAAGGAGGTACTTGTTATCTATAAATACATGGATAAAGATGCTCATCTATGAGAAGGGAATTTTTTTGTTGAGTAGTTGAGTTGCATATCCAGAAGAAAGGATATGTCACATACGACTTGTAAAGAAAATGGGAAATAATGAGCTGAGATGTTCCTAGGAAGTACAGAACTTGAACTAGAATATGGATTTCTGAGTGGAAGGAAATTTCGGTCAGGAAAAAGAGGAAAGACAATAAGAGGTAGTCAGAGTCCTAGTCTGTTTGGAGAAAGGGAGTACTAGTTTGAGTTGCATCTAGACGAAGGGTCTTGTGACGAAGAGGAATAATATAGCCCAATTTCCTAAGGAGCAAAGCATAAATGAAGAAGTTGCAACACAACAGACAAAGGTAGAATGAGTTACATGGATCCTTTAGCCTGTACAACAGAATATCCAGCATCGTTGGAAGATGTACCATTGGAACATATCAGTTCCAGATGTGTTGAGAAATTGGAGAAGCAAGCAGAGGATGTATGAGAAGAGGTTGTCTAGGTACAAGGAATTCTCAAATAATTTTAGGACAAGGTCGGTCTCGTGGCGCAACTAGCACCAGAACCATATATTTTCTTAGTGGCTTGAGACGAGCCACATGTGAGTGTTGGGGGCCTGTTGGGCCAGGAAAGAACATAAGGAAGAAATAGAAGTGTAGGCGCAGGGAGGAAAACTCGGCACGCGACGCAGAAAAGGAAGGTAAAGGAAGGAAAGGAAGCACATAAGAGAGAAAGTTTTGACAAGGAATAATGCAATGAAGGAAAAGATAATCTGTAGGCAGGTAGAAAAATAAATTCTAGAAAGCGACAAGAGAGGAAGACCATAGGTACTAGAGGTGGTGGAAGATTAAAAGATGTTTTTGCGGCTAGTTATGGTCTGTAATAAATGTATTGAAAGGCCCTTTTTTGGCTATTTATGACTGTAATAAAGGAGTTGTACCCAGTCGACCCTGTGTGGTCTTGTAGAATCTATAAATAGGAAGAAACCATTTTGTATAAGGGTTGCTGCAGTTAGGAAATAATTGGAGAAATAAGAGAGAAGTCTGGTAGTAGTGTTGTCGAAGGCTGTTGAGTCATAGAATTCGTTTTACAGAAGGGTTGCTGAATAGTAGGAGTCATTCTGTAGCTGAGTGCACATATAGTAGAGTAGAAGAGTCGATCCAGGCTGTGTGCGGATCAATAGGACTAGTTAGAAGAAAAGAATAATAAAACTAGAGATAATGAGAGCGAGAAAGAGTTTGAGCCAAAAAGATAGATCTTAAACAGTTTGCAGCCAAGTCGTAGAATGAAAGGTGCCATATATTTTTCATGCCATATGCAGAGTACCTTTGTGGTTTTTCCCGGTTGGGTTTCCACATTACATATTGTGTTGAATGAATGTGCTTGTTGAATATTTGTGGGTTATTTGTATTGATTCTGTTTATTGCTTAAGTGAATGTCACAATATTGATAAAAGCAGTTGAATGAATGAATGACTAAAGCATCGTCAAAGAATTGTGTATTATTTCATGCTCATTTACTATTAAGATGTAATATAGTCGCACCACTATCAGTTATTGTTAAGGAATAATCGACATCGCACAGTTGCACCGCTGTAGCAGACTAAGACAGATAGAATGTGTAGTATCATTGACACGATTTTATATATTTTTAAGTTCTTTTACTAATAAGTTGTTAAGGGAAAGGCTATGTCACATATGTCGCGCAATTGCGTCACTATTGAGTTAGTAAAAGACTCCAACCCTATGAATCTGTCGATCACCTTTGCTGCGCGCCAGGGGATTATAATCCCTCATCGACTGCATAAACATGGTTCTAGAAGTTTACCATTAATATATCTCAGGTAAGACCGCTCCTGCATCGTAGGTGTTGCCGACTGAGCTTGCTCTGTCAAGATTATATCTCTGGGTGTTTTGTGGGTCTGTTGAACCTGGGTCGTGATAGTGAGGAAAAGTAGTCAACAATGTACCACATTTGAATGTAAATTTGACTGGTATAGGTCAATTACTTCATAACCAATATGATATTCAATCTTATGATACATACTATACTATATATGATAAAACCCCCCAGTAAGAGACTCATAACCAAAGTTGAAATGACCAAGAATATAATATTTCCTCTCAGTCTCAAGAGTGCTAACCTTCCACAGTCTATAGCCCATACAGTTTCCAGTCTAGATGAATATTGGTTATGGCACTGTAGATTCGGTCATATTCCCTTCAAGAGTCTCATTCTCCTGCACAAACAATCAATGATAAAAGGGTCATTGGTTATTCATGAACAAGCCAACACCTATGAGGATTGTATCATTGGTAAACATCAAAGGGACAAATTCCCCACTTCCACATCTTGAGCCAAAGAACATGTTGAGTTAGTTCATACAGACCTCTGTGGACCCATGCAAACCTAATCCATAGGCGGTAATGTTTATTTTCTGACCTTTATTGTTGATTTCAACAGGAAAACATGGATTTATTTCCTCATGAACAAATGAGAGACCTTCTCTAGGTTAAAAGAGTTCAAGGCTCTCACTGAGAAGCAATATGGAAATTTCGTTAAAATACTCAGTTCAGATGGTGGAGGTGAATATGATTCACATGAGTTTTCAGACTTCTGCAAGCAACTTGGCATCCAGAGACATTTCACCACCAAATACACTCCATAATAGAATGGAGTTGCTGAACAAAAGAACCAAACCATCATGAACATGGCCTGTAGCATGCTGTCACACAAGAAGCTATCAGATGAGTATTGGGCTAAAGCTATTGCATGCTCAATCTATTTTCTCAACAGATCACCCATGGTGACTGTCCATGAAAAGATTCCCGAAGAAGCATGGAGTGGCACTAAAACTAGTGTCACACATCTCAGAATCTTTGGCAATGTTGCATTGCGCATATACCTAATGAGCTTAGAAAAATTTTGGATAAGAAAATTGAGCGCTGCATTTTCACTGGTTACAGTGAACAACACAAGGTGTACAAACTGTATAATATTGTCACCAAAAAGGTTGTGGTGAGCAGAGACATAAATTTCATTGAAGACAAATGCTAAAGTGATCCTTCAGACATACAACATGAAGATCTGCCAGATCTCCCTATTAGAATTCCAATATTGGAAGTACAACAACAAGAATAAATACCAATAGAGAGTCCACCATAGAACCAAGAAACCAGAAGCTTGAGAGAGTTATATGAACAAACTCCAGTTCTTGATGAGCAACTTCAATATGCTCTATTCTCCTATCAGCCCACATATTTTAATGAAGCAGTGAAGGATGCATAGTGGGTAAAATCCATTAATGAATATATTGATGCATGGATTGGAGAATGAAGTCACTATTCACTGTGGCTAGCGCATTTGCATCTTGTTCTTTGAACTTAGTTTCAACCATATCCCAACACATGTTGATCTAGAGAAACGTCTTCATCTTGATAGACTAAAAATAATAGTTGACCCGGTCAGAATGGGTCCAGATATTGGCTTCAATGTGCTGGTACTAGCCATGATATGATTAAGCGAGCTTCCCCTTTTTTTGTTTGAAAAAAAATGAGCACCACTGCTTGTGCAATGACAAAGGGCGGTGAGGGGGCGCAGTGCCAAGAATTGGTGTAAGTGGCAAAGGTTCACTGCACTTTCCCAATTTTAGTAGAGTAGAAACACCACACATTGGCACTGCACTTTAGGTGGTGGCACCACGCTTTCAGCATGTGAAAGGTGCGGTGGCCTTTTTTGGTAACACCATTTCCAAAAGGTAAAACTGCGATGGACTAAATGAGATCGCTGGACGAGTTCCTCACTGAATGAAGATATTGCAAGTTTCCTGCAATCCATTTAAAGAGAGATCTTGTTGTTTCCTTTAAACAATATGAATCATTGAATCTCCCGCATCATTGGAGCTGCACAGAGCTACTGATACAGTCAAAACGTCTGGTTTTTAACTATTGAAAGCAACCAAAATGCATTAATTTTTCAGCGTTTTGAGCATGGGGAAGGTTCCCTTTAGAACCATGAACACATCGCCAACTTCCAGCACTTGAGAGAAGGGTCACAAATATGGAATAAAAGTTGCATGCCAATTCACAGCTAGATCGCTCTGATTTTCTACCCTGATATTTTTCCTTACAGAGACTCTTTTTCTGGAGGCCCATGTAGATCAAACGTGTAGATCAATGTTTAAATATTTGACAAATATGGATTTCTAGATGTAGCACGTTGCTTCTTGAGGATTTCAAACAACGAATCAAAAATATTGACGATGTACTCACCTCCACATTTTTTCCACAATTCAGACTGTTAATCACCCGTTTCAACTGGGTTGGGTTTACACCAGTTGTTTCTGAATGTACGTGCTTTCCACTCTGTGAAAAGGCTTACCCAAGAAAGCAAGGACCAGTTTGTAAGATCTAATACCATGATAAAGAAAACAAGCGAAACATATTTAAGAAAGAAACACAATGGGAAGATTGATTTCCTTCTCATTATTAGACTAAGCATAAATAGGAAATATAGAAAAACAATACTATGGGTGAATATTATAGATCAACAAATACCATGGGTCACTTAATTGGCTAACTAACCAACAGTGATATTACATTCTTCAACAGATTTGCAGGTTGAACAATAGGAAATTATGCAACAGATCCTTGCATTGTAGCCCACAATATGCACATAACATAGCTGTAAAAATATATAAGACTAAGTACCAAGTATTCATAATAGCTGCTTCGTACCAGGTTATGTCTTGAGAAAGAAAATATTGTAAAGTTGAAAATAAAAATGCATTTGATTATATGTTTTTTTCCTAAACAATAATGAAAATAAAATGCAGGGAAAGCAAAAAGGTTGGATAGGTATAGTACTTACATCAAACTGGATGTTGCCATTCTTTAAGTCATCAGTGGATCAAATGGATACTCAGAGAGCAATTGATTTCTGGATTGGATGGTATATTCTCAGCTGTGTTTAAATATTTTTTTTAAGGGCTCTAGTTCATATTATTTTGGGTACAGAAGCTATTGCTTATGTCTAATCTTATTTTTTCTTGTCATTCATATTTAATGAAATTGTTTAAAATTGGAAAAGGGTTTTTGTTCGGGTACACAGGGTACTCCCAAAAGACCGAACACCTAGAGCAACCACTTCACACAAATAGATCACAGATCAACACACCGATGTTTGTCATGTGGTTAAAACCATCGAGAGGGAAACAGTCCATGACCCCAGCCAAATAGCTACTTGGAGCAATTTATTATGCAAAATAAAGAAACTTACATGAGCTTCTCATAATCGATCAACTAGCCAAGGACCCTCCATGCTCTTTAAATAGAGATAATGGACCAATCAGGTGTTAAGCCACGGATCAATGGTAGGAATGATTTAAGAGAAGTTGAATCGTCAGATCACTTCATGTCTAGAACATATCGTGACCGTCGGATTAGAATATTTAAAAATGCATACTAAAGAAACACACTTTACCTAACGGATATATTACACAAGTTGATCTTAACTAACTCCTAAGTGTCTAAATATCCTAACATCCCCCCTTAAGAACAACTTGAGATAGGATTGAAGGATTTACAAAAGTGACACTATTAGGAGAAGGAAGGAGGAATTAGAGCCTATCCCCCCTTAAGGACACATTCTTGAACTCCTAACATAGATCGAAGTTTAGAAAACTTCACTTTTGTAAGAGACTTGGTGAAGATGTCTGCAACTTGATCATCTATAGGGCAATAGAGCATTTCAAGAACACAATCATGAACAAGATTTCTAATGAAGTGCATGCATAGCTAAATGTGTTTATTGCGTTGATGTAGAATTGAATCTTTGGCAAGCTTGATGGCACTTTGATTGTTGCACCAAAGTGGAGTAGGCTACTGCTGCTCGAATCCAAACTCTGAAAGGATCTGTCGAAGCCATAAATCTTCCTGACTGGCATTAACTACGGCTCGATATTCTTCTTCTGCTGAAGAAAGAGAAAGAGCTTGTTGTTTCTTACAAGACCAAGTGACAGGCCTAGATCCCAGACTGAAAACATAACCTGCAGTAGACTTTCATTCATCAGGATTGTCGGCCCAATCTGAATCAGTGAAACCAACCAACAAAGGCTTCCCTCCTATACTGTAATGAATCCCAAACTAAATTGTACCTCGAATATATCGAAGTATTCTTTTTGCTGATTTCCAGTGATTTTCATGAGGTGTTTGCATATAAGGAGCAACATGACCAATGACAAAGGAAAGGTTGGGATGGGAATGAGTCAAGTATAAGAGACTACCAACAAGCTGACGATACAAGGTGGCATCTACTTCAGGGGAAGTACAAGTGGCAGAAAGTTTGACTCCAGACTAGAAGGGAGAAGGGTCTGGTTTACAATCTTCCATGTGAAAGCGACTAAGAAGGTCACAGGCATACTTAGACTGGGAAAGAAAGATTCCTTCTTTGGTTTGTAAGACTTGGAGACCAAGAAAATAATGCAAATGTCATAAGTCTGACATTTCAAAATTTTGCTTAAGACTGGATTTCACATGGGTTAAAAGTTTAGGGTCACTACCAGTAAGGATAATATCATCAACATAAAGAACAAGTATGATGAGATGGTTTCCTACTTTCTTGGTATAGACATTGGAGTCAGAATGGCATCTATAAAAACCAGTGTCAAGGAGAAATCTATCATGATTTTGGCATACCAAGCTCTAGGAGCTTGCTTAAGGCCATATAAGGATTTCTTAAGGCGACAGACAAGGCTAGAGTTATTTTGAACATATCCAGGAGGTTGTTCCATGTAAATTTCCTCCTGTAAATCACCATGTAAGAAGGTAGAATTGACATCCATTTGATGGAATTCCCAGTTATGTAAGGCTGCAAGGGAAAGAAGAAGGTGGATGGAGTTCATTTTTGCAATAGGAGCAAAGGTTTCATTATAGTCAATCCCTTCAACTTGGGAAAAACCTTTGGCAACTAACCTTGCCTTAAGTCTTTCAACACTTACATCTAATGTATACTTAGTTTTGTAGATCCATTTACATCTGACAAGTTTTTTTCCTTTTAGAAGAGGAACAAGATCCCAAGTATCGTTCGCCATCAAGGAACGATATTCTTCATCCATAGCTGTATCCCAATCTGGATTTCCTGAAGCTTCTGCAAAAGTTTCTGGATCATGATTCTAAGAAACTTGAGCCAAAAGAGAATAGGCTTGCTGAAACTGAGGACGTGTTCGATGTTGATCTCTAGGTCACCGGTAAGATCACTGGCTGCTTCACATGTTGAATGGACCCATCGAGGAAGCATTGGTGCTGGTGCAACTTGAGGAACATGAGCAAGCAGAGGTGGATTTTCATCCTCTCATTATCATCACCAGAAACTGGAGTTGGAAACCTGTCAAGGAAGATGGAAGGATAAGAAGGCACATTCGTCGAATCAGGATTGCAGGCCAAAGATGGCACACCCTCCAAGTTAGGCTCATAGGCCAAGACATTTTCATCAAATTTAACATCTCTTGTAATGATTATATCATGAAAATGTGGCTGAAGAATTCTATAACCCTTTACATCTTCTGAATATCCAACAAATATGTACTTTTCACTTTTAGGCTGCAATGCTTTCCATTTTTCATCTAGAATGTGAGCCCATGCTTCACAACCAAACACATGGAAGTGACTTACATCTGGTTTAATTTTACTCCATGCTTTTTCTGGTGTTATACCTTGTAAAACTTTAGTGGGTGTGTGATTAACTATGTAATTTGCACAATTTATGGCCTCGACCCAATATTGAAGATTTAGTCCCTTAGATTGGATCATACAATTTGCCATTTATTTTAAAGTGCGGTTCTTCCATTCAGCTACACCATTTTGTTGTGGTGTATATGGAACAATGTGTTGTTTTTGGATTCCTTGTTCAGTGCAGAAAGTAGTGAACGTTTTTTAACATATTGTCCTCCATTGTTAGATCTTAACTTAATAATTTGATGACCAGATTGTTTTTCAACAAGGGCCTTGTAGTCCAAGATTATGTTAAATACTTCACTCTTAAGTTTTAGGAAGTAAACCCAAGTGCGTCTGGAGTAGTCATCAATGAAAGTTAAGAAATATTTGAAACTAGTAAAGGAAGCAGATGGAAGAGGACCACACAAGTCACTATGCACAAGCTCCAAGGGAACCGAGGTGTGCCAAGAGGCATGTTTCTCAAAACTGTCCCGATGATGTTTTCCGAGTACACAACCAGAATAAACACCATCCTTGCAAGATACCATCAGAATATTGTATTTACATAGTTGTTGCAATGAACGATAATTTAAGTGACCAAATCACTCATGCCAAAGTTTGCTCAAGTTATCACTTTGAGCAACAAAAACTGAAGGAAAAGGTGATGACCCAAAGTTGTTAAATTTGTACAACCTAGTAATATCATCAACAGTTCCAGTAGCAATGACATTTTGAGGATTTTTAAAATCCTTGATTACAACTTGGTGAGGTGTAAACGTCACAGTTTTAGCTTCACCTGAATGAGTAATTTGATAGACTGATAAAAAATTGCAGGAATTTTTTGGAACACATAGTACATCACCAAAATGACCATTTTATACTGGAACTGTTCTAGATCCTACAACACTTAGAGATCTATCATCACCAATAAATATTTGTTTGGTGTTACATTCATGCATAGTAGAAAAGATGGCTTGATCCTTAGCCATATTATAAGAGGCTCTAGAATCAATGAGCCATTCATTTGAAGTAGAAGAAGAAGATGCAGTATAAGAGTAACCAGAAGCACAAAGTGCATGGCCATGAGAGATAGATTCTGAAGACAAATCTAGGTTGATGTGGTGCTTCTTCACTACTGCTTCCAAGGTTGCCATCTCCTTGAAACACTTAGATTCATCATGATTATATTTCCCACAAAAATTGCAATGACGCTCAGTCTTCTTTCCTTTTGGCTTGGATCCTTTGTCATTTTTTAAAGAAGGAGTGGACTGAGAGGGTTTGGGACCCTTGTTTGGCTTATTATTGTGAAAATTATGTTTCTTGGGAGGCTTGGAATTTTCTTTTTGTTGGGACAATAAGGCTTTCCCAGATGTATCTGCATTGTTAATTATTCCAAGATGAATGAGCTTATCTTTCTCTCTAATTAATGAATCACAAAAGGATTCAAGAGTAGGTTCTTGATAGCTAGCTGCATTCAAGGATTCTTTCATGGAGTAAAATGTAGATACAAAAACAGAATATGCAAGTCCAAGTTTAGAAAGAATATGATAAATACATTGTTTGTTTTCTTTCTTAATATTGCATTCTTCACATATGAGTCTAAGAGTTTTATACTTAGATCAGTAATCTTGAATGCATGAAAAATCATTGGGATTCAAAGAAACCAACTCATTCTCAAGTTCATGACCTCGAATTTTATTGTGTTTACCAAACACAGATTCCAACTTTTCCCAAGATTTATCAGGTTTATCAATTCCAGATATATGGAATCACAAACCAGTAAAGATTGACATCCCAATCAATCCACGAGCTTCATCACATCTATTTTCCCATTTTATTTTCTTATCATCATCAGTGGGTTCTGTTTCTTTCCCTGAGGTAATTCTGAAAAGTCCCCTACTTCGTAGAACATATTCCATACGATATTTCCATGAGAAATAGTTAGAACTAGTAAGTAGAATATCACAAGGGGTAGCCATACTGTAAAATAACGGCTGAAAAAATAGAAACTAACTGTCTGGATGCAAAGAGCTTGAAAAATTAGGCTGTTTCAAAAAAATGACACTGAAAATTGATTCTAGAAGATGAAGTTATGCTTGATCAAAGAAAATGTTGAAGATGTCCCGAATAGTGATGTGGCAGATATTAACTTGACCAACTAAAAAAAAGAACCCCCTTCTTCCCAAGATGAATCTTTGATAATCGCTTACAAGAAAGTTGTTTTTTTAAGTGAATCACTTTTGTAAAATAAGTGATGTTCACTTTTACAATAATGTTACTTTTAAATAGTGCGGCAATAAATTAAAAGACTTAAGTGACTCACTTTTTATTTTATTTTCTTTAAGTGAGATGTAATTTTACAATAAAGTAACTTTAAAATAGAAATTGCATGCACTAAAAAGTAACTTAATAAGACTTGAGCTCAAGACCTATTAAGGAATAAAGCAACTTTGAACCAAGTGAGCTAAGTTTAAAAGGTACGTAAAAGAATGGAAAGAGGAAGGGGGCTTTGTTTTTACTCTTCTCTCTTGTTCTTCGTGCTTGCCTTTTTTTCCTGCAAATCACAAAAAAAACGTAAAACAAAAACAAAAAAACTTTTCCACAATATATGTGGGGTTAGATCTTGGTTAGCTTACCCAGAAAGTCTATGTTTTCAAGTTTTCTCGTTGTTTCTAATTCATTGTGATCGCACAAGGTGCACAGCAAAGATAATACGTAGCTAAGAAGACAAAAAAAACTTTCCCTTTCTGTTTCTGATTCACCGTGATCGCGCAAGGTGCACAGCAAAGAGAATACACAGCCAGGGAAGGAAACAGTCTGAGACTAAAACAATAAAGATCTAATAATAAAACTAATAAAATATGAGAGATTTAAAAAAAAAAAAACAAATCCGTCACTGTAACATTATACCTTCAGATTTGCCGAAGTGAGTGTTTCTAGATAAAATGGAAATGTTTTTTGATGAAACGAAAAATATTTCTCAGTGGAAACAATGCTCCAGACACAATGGAACAACTCCCATAAGCCACAAATGCACAAAAAGTCCAGAACTAGAAACTCTTTCAAAGTTTCGGTAACACCAGTTCCAGATCTTGATCAAAACCGGAAGCAACTCTTCATAAACGCTCTAATACCATGTTCGGGTACACAGGGTACTCCCAAAAGACTGAACACCTAGAGAAACCAATTCACACAAATAGATCACAGATCAATACACCGATGTTTTTCACGTGATTAAAACCCTCGAGAGGGAAACAGTCCACGACCCCAGCCAAATAGCTACTTGGAGCAATTTATTATGCAAAAGAAAGAAACTTACATGAGCTTCTCATAATCATTGAACTAGCCAAGGATTCTCCATGCTCTTTAAATAGATATCATGGACCAATCAGGTGTTAAGCCATGGATCAATGGTAGGAATGATCTAAGAGAAGTTGAACCGTCGGATCACTTTATGTCTAGAACATATCGTGACTGTCAGATTAGAATATTTATGAATGAATACTAATGCATACTAAAGAAACACACTTTACCTAACGGATATATTACACAAGTTGATCTTAACTAACTTCTAAGTGTCTAAATATCCTAATAGTTTTTGGATCGGTTGACTTCTCGAAAGTACCCGAAGTCATGAGAAAAGTTAGTTGGAGCACATTTGCCTCAGTTTACCAGTCAATAGGAAAAAGAACTGAAAGGATCATTTGAATTTCTTGGTTATAATTACTACACAACACACTTCATAATAAACAACCCTCATCCACCAAATCCTGGCCATATAGATTTCGTTCTGGATACCCGGGATAATATCTCGTGTAATATTGCAAGACATTCATTTTAATACCATTTCATTGACCTATTCAACATTCTTACTTTCATTCTTGATAGAATGTTTTGATATTGATATTGCCTATGTTTCAGCTGAAGTTAACGGAGTTTACATTGGAACAGAGGTAAGCCCATTTCACAGTGTTTTTTTTCCATTTCAAAGTGCGTGTGTGTTTTTTTTAAGTTAACGGATTACTTTAATGAAATAAATTTGATAGAAATTTAGTTTAATTGGTTGCTTGATAATTTATAATTATGCCGAAGGTGTTTCCCAATGGATACACAGTCTTTGAAATTTCATCGTCTCCTTGTCAAATAGCATTTCGACACTTGTCTTGTCATCTTGGCGAATGATGAATAGACAGGTGTTTTGTTATCGGTTTTACAACTGCTATTGCACATGAATGGATTGATTGGTGGAGCTATGTCCCGACATTTTTTTCCTACACGTATGTGGATCAATTCTGTTTTTTTTTGTACCGCACTTTAGTTGAGTCCCCGATTCTACAACCTTGATTCCAGAACTTTTGCACATGAATGGATTGATGGACTTATGGACAATTTTTTCGTGTCAAATTTCCAATTGCAGATCCTTCTTCCCACTTAGTGTTTAGGGTTTTTTTCTGACAGGTGGCTTGCGGTTTTCCACTACACTTCTATCTGTTGCCTTAAACGACTGGTCTAAGCATATTTTTTTGTACAGGGTTTCACTGTCCTTCACTGCAGTTCATTTCTTTCAATTGGGCATAGCCCTTTCCAATATTTTACGCCCAAGATTTTGCGAAAGTTTTAGTCCAACAATTTTTGTGGGTTTAGGATAAGATTTTGTCGACGAATTTTGTGGCTTTAGGCTCACAGTTTGTGGGATCAATTTGGTCATGGTTTCATTTCACTGCTACTTAAGTCGATGAAATACACTTTTCCCATGTCCCTTCATCCGCATTAATGCTTCATCAATGCATTATTGCTCCATTAATACAAGAAATATTGTCCTTTGATTCAAACATGGGCCTATATCTTAATTTTGGCTCAACTTATGACAATCTCCAAGATCTTGTTACAATACTCAATTTACCTGCATTTGCTACTGCATCACCTTTTCTTTGCACATATATACAAAGCTTCAGGTAACCACTATTTCTTACAGTTTACCTTTTCTTTGCTTATATTGATTTTGTTGCGATTCGTTTACACTAGAGAGTTTCCAATGGAGGTTTTCACACCTTCTCAAATTTGCAGGTATTCCTTCAGTCTGCTTAAATGTTTTGAACATTCATTGTGATAGAAAATATTTTGCTTCGTATTTGACCTTACAAACAAGTTCTATTACTATCTTTAAATTTCCACAAATCTATTGAACTCATGGTATATATGTATATGTCTAAAGAGGCCCTTTTAAATGTTAATAAAATGATAGGTATCACTTTTTAGCCTAAGTGAAAGTGTTGCTTATGAGATGGTGAAACACCCTTGCTCTGTTTTAATTGGCTGTAACTCCTTCTCTTTTGTAGAAGGAATGTGACTTGTATTGGTTATGTGGCTTCATAATGGTGTAATACTCATGTTATGTTTTGAATCAATGAGTCTTGTATTTGGTTATATTTTAACCCTCTCATCGTTCCATCTTAGTGAGGTCCATGTATAATACTATTAGTCTTTAAATGAATGTTGAATATGTAAAGGAAAGTGTGTCACCTGTAGTTTTCTTAGGAAACTGACTGGTAAACCCCACTATCCATTTCCTAGGCCTGGACTTGTTTTAGTTAAGGAAATCAGCCTAAAGTTGCAAGGCCATAAAAAGTTTAACCTCTTACAATCATTCTTAAGATTAAAAATAACTATAATAGTGGTTCCGAAGATTACAGATCCAATTTGTAAGCAAAAAAAATGTTTCCGAACTAAACTGACTTTTTCGACTTCTGCCTTCTGTCCTTCCACCTTTCAACTTCCGACTTCAGAATGCATAAATACAGGAATGTGAGTTGTTCACTTATCACCTTTATGATTTCTGACTTCCTCCTTTTTGGTTTGATTTGTTCCTTGAGGTGCAAAGGAATGCCGAAAGGGTGAAAATATTGAATCTTTACCGTAACAAACTCTCTGCAATAGACCTTTGTTTATAACACTGTTCTTTTACAGACCTCAAAACTGAACATGCCTTCTTTCCGCACTTCTGCACTCTCACTTCCCTAACTTTTCCAATTTACGAACCTCTGCACTTCCTCCCTGTTGCTGGCTGCAACAAATCCCATTTTGAGTTATCAAAATGGGAGCCCCTATTAAAATTTTTAATTGGTTTCTCAAACCATATTTTCCTTAATAGGAACTATGAAGCTATGAGTATGATGTTTTCACTTAATAAATTTTCCTCGTTAGTATTGTTTTTTGGGGGATTTTGTTGATTTCAGAAGCATCTTTTATTTTTAAAACTTTTGTTTTGGGTGCTTCCGCCTTTCGCATTTTGCTTTCCGCAGTGCGAAATATGGGGACCTTTTTTTTTCAACTCGTTGGGGAAATATATTCCCGACTTATGCCCTACACCTATGCGGATTCCATAATTTTCATTTTTCATCAATAAAATTTTCTTGCTGAATTCTACTTTCCGCTGTACGAAATGCAGAAATTGGAAGTTACAAGTTTGCAACTAAATTTCCGTGCTTTCCGACTTCCTCTTTCCGCCGTGTGGAATGCGGAAGGCAGAAAATATTTTGTCATTTTTTTTTATTTTCTCAATTTTTTGACTTCCACTTTTTATAGTGCGGAATGTAGAAATCAGAACTTTGATGTTTTTCTTTGCAATTTTTTTTCTTCCACTTTCCACTTTCTGAAGTATGGAATGCGGAATGTGGAACTTCGATACATTTTTAGTTCAAATAAATTTCTTTCAAACTTCCACTTTCCGTCATGCAGAATACGGAAGACGAAAACACCAAATCCAAACTTTCCAAAACTCTCTATCTCCGAAGTTTTAGTTGCGCACTTTCATCTCAGCTTTTGGCCATCTTTTTGGGTTCCAAATTTCACCCAACAAAGCACAGAGAAAATAGATTAAAAACCTTGTCCAGAAGGCCTGCGCTATTCTTCCAACTATTTTATGACGTTCAAAATATATTCTATAAGTTTGAAAAACAATAACGCGTAGTTCTATGTTTGTGACAGTCTACATTTAATATTTATAAAATATAATGAATAAAAATAATTGTACTCATGGCATATGTTCTTGTGAATATTTTATTTTTTTATATATGCATTTTAGTTAGGTCACATGGATATGTTACATTGGATTTTTTTTCTTCATGCCTTGTTTCATTCCATAAGAAAAAATAGCCACCACATTATGGATACTATGGTAACTGAGGATTCTATTTCACTCTTGCTACATGGTGTTGTTAACTGTTTCCCGTTGGTATAGGTCTCCTCATTAAACCAAGTGAACTCACTCAACTCATCATTTATTCGGTTTCGAATTTCTATCTCAGATGACTTTCAATAGCATGATCTATTACTTCCAATTATATATAGTAGTCTTGTAGAAAATGGACAGCTAAAAGAAGGAACTGTAATCAAAGTTACTCAATGTACATGCAACATTGTACATAATGTAACGTATGTTTATTTTCCTCATTTTTTCCCCACTTAATCAATTTCACACTGTTCATGCATCCAATGTTTTTCTTTCCCATTACTCTCTAACATACTTCTTCTCACAGGACTATCGCATTGCTTGCACTCGAATTTGTCACAATGGATGCAACAATTATTGGAGACCCTGCACCTTACCACTTACCTCTAGATTCTCCCTCCCAGAGTAGTTCCTATATTGCAGTTAACCATAGCTCAATAAATGAAAACCCTGCCTTTCCTGCATTGACTATCCCATTCACATCACTCTCCTCTTCTAGCAAAGTTTGGAACATTCAAGGTCGAGTTATTGCCAAGAAAAACATACATGAATATGGAAACCAATGAGGGTCTGACAAAGTGTTTGGATTTGACCTTGTTAATGCTTCACACAATGAAATACATATATCTGCATTCAATGAATTGACACTCTCTTTGTATGAAAAAATACAAATAGGAATAGCGTACATAGTATCAAATGACACAATGAAAGAATCCAATCCAATTTCAACCATTTGAAAATCCATAATGATATTTTCCTAGGTTCCTCCTCAACCATCCAACCATGCTTAGATGAATACCCTTTAATACATTTATATTTCTTTAACTTTAAAACTATTCAGGAGATTCAAACTATACCTTCAATTCCATGGTTGACCTTGTTGGACTTGTCATTTTAGTTTCACCTACATCCAAGATACGAAAATGGGATCGTGTTCAGACTGTATGGAACAACATTGGACTCCGTGACATGTCAGGCTATAGTATTGACATAACAATTTGGGGAGAGCATTGCCAAATTGAAGGAGCCAAGCTTGCAAACCTTCGCGGTTTATCTACTCCTCCAGCTGTAGCAATCAAAGGCGGCCATGTTACATGTTTTAATGGAAAACCTGTTGGGACTATTTCCAAAACTACTATTTTTATAATCCCAAATATTGAAGAAACTGTGGTTCTCTAGAGATGGTTTCATGACAATGGATTTCATTCAGCATCACCATCTTTGAGCTGAAAATTCAATGCCTCTCATTCTTCTCCTTGTAAAATCATTACCATCAATGAGCTACAAACTCTTCAACCATCTAAAAAAGTAGTTTGGTACTCTCTTGTTGCAACCATCACAAATGTTAACATGGACGACTTTGATTTCCTTGCATGCCCTATTTTTGTTGATGGCATACAATGCATGAAAAATATTACCCACAAAGTTGGAGACATTTGACATTGTGGTAAATGTGATGGGGAGTTTCTTGAATGTGACTACCGATACATACTAAAGGTTGACTTGGAAGATATCACTGGATAGCTTCATGGTGTCATAGATTTTGATGATGCTGCAAACCAACTCATGGGCATTATGCAAAATACCTATGTCTTCTCTCAACTGAAGCAACATCAATTGTTGAAATAGTGCAGAGGATCTACAACTAACAATTAGTTCTTACTCTTTCAGTTAATACAAAGACCTTCTATGGAATCGCACGCCTAAAGTTGTAATTGTCATGGTTGAAAACACATAATCAACAATTTCAGATGGACATTTAAATATATAGTTTTTTTTTACTTGATACTTAAGCATTCTTTATTGTCTTTAATGAATGCCCTCAATTCTGAATTTTAAGTCCTTATTTCATAGTTCAACATAGCAGGGTATTTTTTTTAACTCCCTTATAACATTTCTATTTTGTAGTCTCATAATTCCACTGTACAAGCTATCACTTAACTTTTTTTACCTAAATTGTTGATACAACGTATATGCTACCTTTTGAATACAATACTAATTTGCTATTGTGTTTATTTATAAAATAAATAACTTTGTTTTATTTTTTATTAGCACAACTTTTCATTCTTTTGTACATAACAATAATTATAGTTAATGTTTTTTTTTCATATATCCTTTCTTGTACTACACTTTGCTCTTCTATATTGTTGCTTTCTTACAATTATCAAGCTAGGACTTGAAAAAAATACTCACTCCATAAATATTACTTTAAGGTACATTCTTAGTTCCCAATATGCAATCAATTAACATTTTCTTTATATCTTCTGTTTGATATTCATATACTTTGCATTTAATACATATAGAAAATGTTAACCATCAGCAATCAAAGCTTCCAAGTATTTAACAAGTTTACAGTTTTCTTGTAGGAATTATGTCGACTCATGAAAATGAACAAACCAATGCATGAAGAAGAGTTGTATATTCATAGAACATAGATAAAAACAACAAGAAATAGCGTCTTCTTTACAGAGCTGCTTGCCTACCTGTGGATATGTCTTCTTTAGTTTCTCTTTCCCAACCTTCTGATAGACCTTCCCTTCCATCCCCTATGCTAAATCCATCAAACACCCATCTCGATGATGCACATCAATGATTTCGTAAAAAAATGGACCAACTGGCTGATATGCATGTCTGCTCGATTTGCAAAGAATGTTACCTTGGTATTGCAACGAAAAAGTTCCATGGTGCATAAACTTGTTCTTGTTTTATTCTAGAATGAAAAGGCCATCGATTTTAATTGGGAAACAATATGGACCCAGGAATCCGACCACCTATCCTTGCAGTACTTACACAAGTTGAAGAAATGCTCATTAGTCGTGCTAAGCCAATCTTACAAGTCACACATGCTCATGGTGGTCAATATAAATATTCTGGCCATACTATTTTCTTCCCCCAAGACATTTCCAATATTTCCACATCCCTACCCCATTTAATATCAGAACTTGACATCCTTGTTGTTTGCAAATGCAACTCTACAAACAATCCACATGAATTGTTTGTTAGTCGAACACGTGTTCTTGCTACCCTTCAATACAAAATGGAAAATGACCCATACTACAAGGATTTACAAGCCAACCCAATTGCATTAGCTTCTTTGCCTCTTATTTCAACAAACATTTCACCTTTGATTCCCCATTTTAATAGAAATGATACATTATCTCATCATCAAAGCTTATCCTATACAGTTCAACCACCAAATTAATTTGAACCCTATGAATTAGAATCCCACTTGTTTATTTTAACACAAACTAATGCTAGAACTGAGGTTGAAGAAATTAGAAACTTGTTACACATACCAAATATCCCACTACCACCTTCCATTTATTGCCCCCTATAGGCATCGCACCTATCAATGAGTACAACACAAAAGGCCTTCTTTCGATGGCTTTTCCAACCTTGTTCCCTATAGGTGCAACAATGCTTAAACAACCACACATTCATGAAGTTGAGATGCATGAATATGCACTTCACCTCATTTAGTATCATGACAACAGATTTGGCCAACATCCTCACTTCCGAAACTACATATACAATCTAATCATGTGTAGTTAAAGTAATGCTACTACTTCTGTTTTTGTTAAAATTAATCTTGAAGATACACTACCTCCCACAATACTTGAGCATGTTAACCAATTGCAAGACATTCCTAATGACAAAATTGGTGACTGGGTCGCAAGGTTTGGGTCTTCATTACATGGAACACGCTTGTATTGGAACAAAATTAGAGATGAACTCACAAATATGATCAATCAACAAGGTACACAATGTTCTTCTTGATGCTTAGTGCAGCTGGCACAAAATGGACATATTTGCATGCTCTAATTCCTACTGGACGTCTTACTGGTTTAGATCAACACTATCAATGGAATATTCACAACATCATATCAAATTCACATATTACATCACAATACATGCACAATAGATTCAAAACATTCCTTCAAGAGGTGCTTCAAAAAGGTTTTCATATAACAGATCGTTGGTGCAGGTATTCTACCATCTCTTCCTTCTTATTCTTCTCGTTGTGTTTCTCGCTTTATACAATTCATTTCTAATATATTCCTTTTGCTCCGATGTAGGTATGAATGGAAGCATAGAGGATCCACACACATTCATGGTTTTATTTGGTTGATAGATGCACCAAATATGGACACCTTAGAATGGGAAGATGTTCTTGCAGTTGAAGCTACAATTTTTTTTTTTACACATATGTTACAGCTTGGAATCCTTGTAATTCCCACTTGTCAACATCTGGTTCACACCATTATACTACAAATGATCCATGTAGTCTTGCATCACCATCCATATTTGCATCAAACTACTCATTTGACTATGAAGAACTTGTAAATTTTGGTCAAAGGCACACCAAATGTTCAGAATCCACTTGCCTTCACAAAAAAATAACATATGTTCAATGTCGCTATGGTTTTTCGTATGACCTACAAGCTACTTCTTCGTTATTCATTGATCCAAATGGATGCAAAACCTACAATCCTGCAAGAAATGATTCCCTTCTAAATATTCACAACCCTACCATGCTTTCAATATGGAGGGATAATGTTGATTGCCAACCTGTTCTTTCTAGACATGTTGTCCTCAAATAGATATCAAGGTATGCATCAAAAGTAGAGCCAAAATCGGAAAGCTACCATGCAATTCTCTCTCTCCTTGCACATGCAGCACCGAGCGATGACCCCATTCTTCAGCCAATCAAACAATTCCTTGCACACACAGTTACAAAATGAGACATTAGTGCATAAGAGACGTGTCACATTCTCTAAAAAATCCCTCTTTTGCTTTGTAGCCATCACTTATTTTTCCTAAATCTGAGCCAAAGTGTATTCCGACGTGTTTGTAATGACACTACTAACAACCCTCCAACCCCCCTTCATATTTGCATACATGCAAAGACCCCTTTATCTTGAACATCTAACCTTGCTAAAAGCTGCTCGTTCTTGGTCTTTCTTTCCTAATAGGAAAAAAAATCCATGGAAACAAAACTTGCATCACAAGATTCTTAGAGTCTATCCATAATTCACTTCCATTCCTCCCTTTGATTCTTAATCTTTTGAACCATGTTGTTGGAGCGAAATTCTTCTATACAAACCTTTTTGTTCCATCCATTAGGATATTGGAACAACAAGTTCTAAAATCATTTCTCATTGGAATCACATTAAAGGAACATATGTTGTGTGGCATGTTGAACATGCACAAGAAGAACCCTCTACACTTCTATCCTATGATTCAAACTTCGATGCAATTACCTTTCCCTTGCCCCATAGCATGTATGAATGGTAACTTATCTCTCAAATGCGACCAGGAAACAACATGCAGATTGATGACCTTGAAATGCTTGGACATCGTGACTTTGAAAAACATAACAATTGGACACATAACAATATAATCACTGATTTGCATGAGACAAAAACATCATTCATTGACCTCAATCACTTGTTTACCCAACTACATGAAGACACCCCACCATTCTCCTATTCACCTGATTCCTTGTCTCCCACACAATGCATAACCTTTGATCTTGTGATTTCCCATTTTAGAAACACTACACCTGCTCAACCAATCAAAATGGTGATTCAAGGTACTACAGGAACCGAGAAATCTTACCTCATATCTTGCTTAAAATATGCATTCCCAACTACATTTGAACAAACTTCCTCCCCACTTCTTCTCCTTGCTCCAATTGGTGTTGTTACTTTTAACATACATGCATTTACAATACATTCTCCTCTTCGAATACCCATTTTTGAAAAGCAACCCCTTGAAGGCCAATCCATTTCAAAACTTCAAGAATAACTCCGCCATATTCGCTATATTCTCATCAATGAAATGAGATTTACTGGCCCAAAAATGTTAACTCAAATTGATGCATGCTTATTTCAGGCTTTCCCCTCACATTGTACAATCCTGTTTGGTGGTTGTTCCATGAACCTTCTTGGTGAATTCAGAAAATTGCCTCCTGTAAAGGACATCCCCATGTATGCATGCTCATCCGTTGGAATTTCTCTCTGGCGTACATTTGATACTTTTATCACACTCAAAACGATTTTACGACAATAAGGAAATAACCCTTTTCAAATTTCCTTTTTCCAAATCTTACTAAACCTTCAAAATGCAACACCAACTGTTGAAGACTGGGCACTCCTAATGACAAGAACAACCTCATGCCTTTCACATGTGGAAAAATGTTCATTTCAACAATCTATCCACTTGTATCCCACGAATAGCTCTGTTGCACTGCACAACACACACATGCTCAAACAACTTAATATGCCAATTGCACATTGCTTTGTAGAACAAAGGAACAAACATTCCCACCAATCCATTGATGACGAACAATTGCCATTAAAGGTCCTTCTTGCTATTGGTCAACAAGTCATGTTAACTGCTAATTTATGGGTTCAAGCAGGCCTCGTTAACGAATCACTTGGAAAAGTCATTCACATTGTCTACAAATCCAATGAACAACCTCCTACCTTACCGTCCTTTGTTGTTGTCGAGTTCCTCCATTACAAAGGACCCTTATCAGATGCTTCTAATCCTACTTATGTTCTAATATCTCCGATAACAATAGGATCGTGTAGGAAACTACCACTTCGTATGTCATGAGGTTTAACAATTCATAAATTCCAAGGTATGACCCTACAAAATGTAACAATAGATATTGGAAACATTGATAGACAAGGGCTTACATTCACTTTATTATCAATAGTTACATCTCTTTTAGGCCTTTGTATTTCTCCAACTTTCTCTTTTTCGAGATACTCTCGAATGCAAGACAATCCATATTTCCAATGTAGGAAACAAGAGGAAAGCTTACTTGCTTCAAAATATTTAAAACCAAAATGTAGTTGAAGCTTCTCATTGTTTTCTATATAGATGTACTGTTTTTATTTGGTGACTTTTTGATGTAAGAGATCTTCTTTTGTTTCAAGGAAGATCCAAGAAATTTTGAAGTAATTGGGTTCTAGACTAAACTATCTTACGAAACTGAGACACTGAGTGTCAAACTTTTTAGGTACGATAATTATGATATATAATTGATAACAAGGAAATAATTAATCAACGTATAAAATATAGATAAACTCTTATTTCCTTAAATGAAATTTAATTAAAAATCAACACTAACAATTGCAATACTTTATCTAAAGTATTATATGAATACAAAACTATCCTATCAGGTGATACTAATTGACAAATTAGTGTTAGGAATCAATAACCATTCATCAGCTGCAGTAAAAGAGTATGTAAATTAAATAAATACATTTATTCAATGTACATTTCATATGTCAATATTGTAATGCAAAATCAGTACATAAATCAACACATTCAATACGTCGGCAACCTATGATCAATATACCACAAATATAGAAGAATAATTGAAATTGATGAAAGAAATTTAATAAATAACCATAGAACATAGCATAAGTAACAATGTAATTTTATTCAATTGCAAAACATTACAGTGTTTCCAAAACTACAGAGCTTTCCTGATATGTATTTGGTTGTCCTTCTCTAGTAGTGGTCATTGAAAAATCAGGACATGAATCATCACATCAACAGATACCATTGATAATCAACAAGCTAATAAACGTAGAAGAATGACTATAATTTGTTAAAGAAATTTAACAAATAACCATGAAACAAAGCATGAATGTCTGCAGTTTTATTAACATGTCAAACATTACATAGTACAAAAATGACAACTTTCCTGAAATGTAACTAGGTAATCTATCATTCGATGTGTTCCTAAGATTAATCTCCAAAAAACCCCCCCCTTTACTTGGGAAACATTTCCCTTTAAATAATATTACAAATTATTACAAAAAAAAGGAAAATTCCCAAGATGTGGGATTACAAGATCAAACACTTTAGGTTTGGCTAAGGGTGGAACGCGACTTGGCATCTAGGTCCATCAAGAAATCAATGTCCTAATATTTAGCTTGGTCAAGATGTACTTCTGTCCTCAAATATGGGACACGATCTCCCTCTTCTTTACCTTTTTCCATTCACCAAGATAAAACTGTATCCTAAGCAACGCAGAATCAGGTGTCTCTATTCAGTTCATTATCTCCTGCAAGGTAAGCTAGGTGACACCCTGAATTTGCTCCTTATCTGCAGAAAAGGATCATTCAAATTATTCTAATTTTAGCTTGGGGGAAGGTTCCAATTTGATTGGTCATAGCATAGAAAACCCTAATAAACTGAGTAAAACATATGAAGCTATCCACCTACTCTTGCATGCCGCTTGGCCATCTTCAATTATGGGCTCTACTGCATCATAGAAGCCTTCCCAAGTTTCATTTGTAACTTCGGTTTTCTTAGCCCGAAATTTATCTAGGATTGGCATATCCTTTGTTCTATCTCTGATGTGTTCTTGCCAGCCAATCACATCCTGAAACGCCTTAATTGCTAAATTTTTGTGAGCATGATGATCCTGCAGGACATTTGACTGTTC
This sequence comes from Pseudotsuga menziesii, assembly GCA_001517045.1. Taxonomy (NCBI): domain Eukaryota; kingdom Viridiplantae; phylum Streptophyta; class Pinopsida; order Pinales; family Pinaceae; genus Pseudotsuga; species Pseudotsuga menziesii. The sequence continues at coordinate 180,118 of LPNX010264928.1, forward strand.
TTCAAAGGAATTGTAGAGTTCTTGCATTTCACCAAATCCTATGTACAAACTGATCATAGACTGACGATACTGCTCATTGACCCTAGAAGCTAACTATTTAAACTCTTCAGTTGTTAATGTTGAAAATGATGAGGCAACTGAAGATAGATGTGATTCTTTGAGTTTTTGCTCTAGGGTAGCATTTTGATTATCCTGTTGCTTGTTTAGGAGCTCTGATTTCTCAAGATGATGCTTGATAGTGTTGATTTTTTTTTCGATTGTCTCTATTTATATTCATGCTCTTTTTTAAGGAGCTCAATCTCCTTAAGGTGACGTTCCTCAGCTTTTTTCAGATCCCTTTTGGTTGTCTGTAATTCCTACTCCTTACTGAGGATATCTTTAGTCAGTTGTGACACTGAATCATAGTTAGCCCCTGCAAAGGCTCCCATAGCAACTGCTATATCTATTGATCCTTATCTTTCATTAAGGCCATTAGTTCTCTAGACAACTTGATTAAGGGAATGCACATGTTTGAGTGTGCCTTCTCTTGTCCTCTTATATCCTTTCTTCAATATGGCCTTATCTTTCTTGCTCCAAAAATACTTCCCTAAGGAAACAACAACATCCTCTCCAAAATATGCCATTTCTTCTGAGGGTGAAAGGGTTTCCTTTTGGGGTGTCATTGATGGCTCAGACTATTTTTGTGAGACCAAAATTTCTACATTTATGGGAGAAATGTCCAAGGGGGAAGTAGGGAAAACATATATAAGGGAAGTGGAAGAGGTTGGAATAGGGGTTTTAATTAGTGAAGAAGGAATTGCAGAGAGGGGAGGCATTTCCAATAGGGAAGATGGAATATGCGAAGATGTGGTGGTGGTATGAGGTTGGGGAAATAATAAAACATGTGGAGAAGAAGGGGTGGTAGGACTGGGACATTTTACTGATACTAATGGGTCTCTAGAAGTGTCCTCAAGAACAGGATTTAAATTCAGATGGGAAAAATAATACTGAGGAAATAAAGCATCATAAAGATCTGCTGAAAACCGTGCATCAGGGACAGAAGATGTCATGGAGGTAAGGATATTAACAGGGCATGAGGGGTTTCCATCCTCCTCCTTTAGATCACTGTGAATTTCATGGATCTCAGTTTCAGGATGGGGTTGAGGCTCAACCGATTGGATCAAAGGGATTTCGAGAGGCACATGCTCTTGAAGAGAAAGTGGATCTATATGTAGTGGTTGTTTATCCCTGAGTACCTACTGAGTTTTTTGCTCTATTTGAGCCACCAATTCTTCGGGTGTAACGTCCCCGACCCTCCAACCGGTGAATAGGATGCTACCATTCACCAAACATCTAGGAAACTAGCCCCATGAACATGTACATACATATACAGTGAAGGAAAATGCTTAACATACAACATACTAAGATGCATAATCATAGATATACTCAGCAGAAGCAAAACATACAATTCAACATTCAACATGTCCATCATCATAATTGATTAACAGTAAATATGATTGCAAAAAACAAATTAGTCAAGAATACTTATCTTATGAGAACTGTCTCGCAACCAGCTACATCGCTGCAATGTTCCACCCAACCATAGGCCAGCATGCTCCTTAATCTCTCAGCAACGCTGCCACCCCCAAGCCATGCATGATTCCGCCAAGGAATAAGGAACTAACAGGCTTACACATAGCCAAGGATTACAAAACATGCCAAGCCAACACAGTTGGGTTTGTTAGGCCATCTAGGAGCTAAGAAAGGCTAAATTCTAAGCTGGTGAGCTCATTGAAGAGCTAAGGACACCTACACCAGAACTAGCCTAACTTCTAGGACACCCACACCCACCCAACACAAGGAAATTAGTCCTTTCTCTGCTACACAGTCCCTTAGGCCCTAACCTCCCTTCCAGTGCTATTCAGGGGTTGTGGAGAAGAAATACAGCCCTCTATATCTGTCTGTGTGGTTCCCAAACCACCAGGTTTGTCAAGCAAATTAGGCCCTCATCACCACCCCAATACCATTTGAAGACCAACCACTGCATGCATTCAGCCAAACAAGTGATTCACAACTTGGACAGGGGAAATCAACTCCGGAGTTGTCCTTAGCCCTATCGTGGCCAAAACGACTCAATGACAACCTACAGTAGCTCAAACATGAGAGAGACCACAACCAATGATCAATCAAGGAAAACCATAGCCAATGATCAACAATGAAGTGTCTGTACAACTACACAGTCCGATAATGGAAAAGGAACAACCTCCCTCTGCGTGAACGGAAGGGAAAATCAAATACTCAGACCAACAATCCGGTGAGAGAAAAGAGAGCGAACCCCACACATAGAATCGTGAATCCTTTTATCTCAGATTTGCATGAGAAAAACTAGGTGTATCTGCGTGAGATGGGCATTGAAGAGTTCTTGTGCGTGAGGAATGAACAGCCAATGGTGGAGAGAGTGGACAGAATGATCGGGCATCCCAAACGATGCGTGAGGAAAACCACTTCCAGCCCGTGCGTGTGACTAAACCATTTGGTGGAGAGTGCGTGGGGGCAAGCCTGCCACCCACCACTACCCAGCATTAACTACCCTCAACTAACATAGGAGCTTAAGTGGTTGACACATGGATTTTCCCCATGGGTTCCAGGTTTAACAATCCCCCTCGTTATCCTTAGGAAATCATTCCCTTTTCAATATAGTTGCATCGACATAGCTGGTTGGGGTTCTTTTAATTAAAATGCATAGTTACATGATGCCACAAATTCATATGTGCCATATGTCCCAATATACCATCGATGACAATTCTAATCACCGAAACATAACATAACCAAATCGATGGTGGGGCCTTTGCCTTTAGCTCCGCACCATGAATATTTACAATATATATGTATCATGTATATTTAATGCATCAGGGTCAAAACTGGGGTGTTACATTCCCCTCCCCCTTCAATAGCACTGTCCTCAGTGCTTTACAAAATTTGCACAAAATTCTACACTAGTATCACCTCAGTGTTCATCAGAATTGAACAAAAATGGATGTACCGATTGCATGGCATCCTCCAGCTCCCACGTAGCCTCTTTAGATCCAAAGTGCTCCCATTGCGCCTTTACCTACCCTATGGCTCGGTTTCGGAGCATTGTGACCTTCCTGTCAAGGATGCACATTGGCTCTGTTTGGAACTCTCCCTTGGGTTCCACCTGAATCACATCCAAATTTATCACATGGTTAGGATCATGCATATATCTCTTAAGCAAAGAAACATGAAAAACATTATGAGCTCTAGTACTAGCAGGCAATGCAAGTCTATATGCAACTAGCCTTATTCTTTCAAGCACTTCAAATGACCCACAATATCTTGGTGATAGCTTGGCACAACTTCCAAGTTTCAAGGAACTCTTCCTTGCCCTCACTCTGAGTTAAACATGATCCCCAACACTGAACTCCCTATTCATCCTATGCTTGTCTGCATAGATTTTATGTCTGTCCTGTGCTGCTTTCAGATTCTACCTGATCTTTACAACCTCTTTATCTATTTCCTTGAGCAATTCTGGTCCAAGCACAACCCTGTTCACTGGATTATCCCAAGTCACTGGTGTCCTACACCTTCTTCCATACAAAGCTTCATATGGGCTCATACCCAAGGATGCCTGCTGTCCATTGTTATAAGAAAACTCTACCAAGTGTAACTAATATTCCCACTTGGTTGGTTTGTCCATTACATACATGTGAAGCATATCTTCAAGCACCTGATTAACTCTCTATATCTGCCCATCTATCTGAGGATGGTATGCAGTGCTGAAGTTTAGCTTTGTACCCAAATCTGTAAATAACCCCTTCCAAAAATTGGAAGTGAACTTGACATCTCGGTCAGAGACTATTGCTTTTAGAAATCCATGCAATTTGAAAATCTCCTTCATGAAGATCTTTGCAATGTCATCAGTCTTATGCGTAGACTTCACTGGTATAAAATGTGCTTCCTTAGTCAACTTGTCTACCACAACCATGATGGAATCATGTTGTCTCCAAGTCATTGGCAATCCTGTAATAAAATCCATGGAGATAACTTCCCATTTCCATTCCAGAACTAGCAAAGGATGCAACAAGCCTGCTGGATGTTGATGCTCAACCTTTACCTGTTGACATTTTATGCACCTTGAAATGTATTCAGCCATGTCCTTTTTCATTCCTGGCCAAAAATATTGCTTTCTTGCTGTAGCAATTGTCTTCTTCCAATTTATCCCTCATACCTCTTCTCAAGACTTTGTTGCTGCAATTTGTCTTATACCAGCTCATACAATTCATCTCCAGCGATACAATTAACAATCCGCTGCCACAAATCTGATTGGAAAATACTAAGAGATGCCACATGGATTTCCTGCACCTTCCTGCTGAGTGCATCAACTACCTTATTGTAACGTCCCCGACCCTCCGATCGGCGAAGAGGATGCTACCAAAAAATCAAAAACCCTCCGGGAAAATAGCCCCATGAACATGAACATGCCTATAAATTGAAATAAAATGCTTAAAACATAAAAGATGTTAATATGCATAAACATACAAGGATGCATAGTTACTCAACATACCGCAGAATCAAACATATACATTCAAGCATCAACATACTCGCCATGATTCATGAAACAATAAATGTAATTACAGAAGCAAAATGGACAAGAACACTTATCTTATATAGAACGCGTCTGCAGCCATCTACGTCGCTGCAACATTCCACCCAACTATAGGACATCATGCTCATCAGTCTCTCAGTATCACTACCACCCCTGAGCTGGGCATGATTCCCTAAGGAATAAGGGACTAAGCAGGCTTACACATAACAAAGGTACACAAAATAGCCAAGTCAACACAGTTGGGTTTATCAGGCCATCAAGGAGCTAGGAAAAGCTAAATGCTAAGCTGGTGGTACCAATGGAGAGCTAAGGATGCCTACACCAAAGCTAGCCTGACTCCTAAGACATCCACACACCCAACATCAGGAATCAGTCTTTTCTCTACTTCACAGTCCCTCAAGCCCTAAATTCCCTTTCCAATGCTCTTAAAGGATGTGGAGAAGAAAGCCAACAGTCTAACTTTGTCTGAGTGGCTCCCAAACATTAGGTTTCTCAAGCATACCCAACCTCCACTCCTACTCTAATAGTATGAAGACCAACCATTGCATACTCACAGCGAAACAAGCAGTTCATAGCTCTGTGATGAAAATAAGGACAACAGGGTGACAACCCAAATGAAAGGGTGAACACAACTCAAGTCACTCAAGACTATTTAGAGTTGTTCTTGGCCCTAGCATGGCCAAAACAACTCAGTAGAAATCCCAAAATATGTTTGCACATGCAGCAACCCAAAACCAAGGGAAGAACAACAGCCACGCTTTTACCACTACAGCAATAGGAGAAACACAAACTCACAACAAACCCCAAATGAGGTGAAGGTCTGATTCTTAGCCTAGATAGGGGAAACACATACACAAAACCCCAAATTGGTATGGAGACACACATACACACTGTCAGAATGTGAAGGCTTATTCACAGGAATTCATGGGTGACAGAACATGCTCCCCAACTCGTTGCATGAGTCCCAAAACAATGGAGAACCTTCTGCGTGAGGAGGACCATGCCCATTTTCCCATCGGTGCATAAGGAGAATGAATAGAATGAATCTCTGTGTGGGAAGAACCTGAATTTCCCTCCATGAGAGTGAGAAAGACAATGGAATGACTGTGAATCAGAAGCATGGTGTCGTGGGAGAGTGGAGAGAGTGGAATATTGCTTCCCTGCCCCAGTGATGTGAAGAGGAAGAGTCTGCTGGTGGAGTGGGCACGTGGGCAAGGACTAACAGTCCTATCACACCCACCACTACTTAGCAATAACTGCTCCCAGACAGTAGAAGTTTAAATGGGTGGTTGCCACATGGAAATCTCCCAATGGCCCCCACGGTTTAGAAAATCCCCCCCCCCCCTTAACCTTAGGAATCATTCCCTTTTCATTAACGTTGCACCGTCGTAGCTGGCTGTAGGTTCATTTTAATTAATGTGCATATTTACATGATACCAAAACTATAATGTGTCGTATAACACGATATAGCATCAACAATGATCCTTGTTGCTGAAACATACACAACCAAATCGATGGTGGGGATTTTGGCTTTAGCTCCACACCACGATTAATTACAAAATATACATCATGTATCTTTTAATGCAAACGGGGTCAAAATTGGGGTTTAACAATCCCCTCCCCCTTGGAATAACATCGTCCTTGGTGTTCCAATACATAGGAATACATATACCATTTGCACATTCAAAATTTCAAAATTTTGCAGATCTGTCCCACATTCAATCATTTACTTTGAACTTTCAGGACCAAGCCCCTTGGCTTCCATGAGCTTCTCCTACTAGTTCTCAGCTTTCGACTCATCCCCAAGTCTAGGAACTTTGTGGCTGCTACCCTCTTTATGTTCGCTCGTTGGGCAATCCCGGTGGTAATGATGTCCTCCGCATTTCCAACATTTCCCTGGCTGCTTCATCTTTACCTGCTCAATTTCCTTTGAGTCTTCTTGCTTGGAATGTTTCTTAAAATATCGCTTGGATCAATGCCCCATCATTGATCCACTTTCCTTTGCTTTACGGATTTCTCCCAGAAGGATTTTTACCTCCTTTTTCAAACCAATAGAGTCTTGAAAATCTGGTGGTTCATCTCATTCTGCCTTTTCTGTATCTTGAGCATCTCTCCAAGATTCTCTTGAGTCTTGGAAATTGTTTGAAGGAGACTTCCATCCAAGTCCAATAGCTTTTGGTCTGCTACCATGATCAATGTGCACAGCTGGATTTCACTTTTCTCACCTGTGAAATGCATCATTGAAATTCTGTTAGACCAAGCATAATATAGGCATTAAAATCAATCAATTAATTGCCCAATTGGCATGACAGTCCAAGTCTCATCAAGGAGGCTTTCATATCTTTCATGCCTTCCCAACAGGCACATGATCTCATTCATGTCCATTCTTGGGCAGGGAATTAACTATTCCAGCATTCACAATTTACTTTACACATTCTATTTTCAGTCATACATGCATTCAACAATCTTTTGTTTTCACAATGCATAAATATATATATATATATATATATATATAAAATCAAAAGGGCAAGAGAGAGAAACAAGAGTTTTTTTTTTTCCTCTTTGTTTTGTTCCATCCTAGAACCCACACCACCGCTATGGCTTTTCATGCTCTCAGCCTTTTTCACTTCACCGTGAATGCTGGACCAATCCCTCTTGGTCATGACACTTAGTGTCTCTGGTCTATTTCAGACCTCTCAACCATGGAGCCTCCCCACATGGTTTGTCTCAGTTGCTAGGACCTTCAGAGTCTCACTAGCACCTTTTTCATTACTGCTCATTCTGAGCTCTTCAGGGCAGTCACATGTCCACATGAACCCCTAGGATGCTCTCATAGTCCTCGCTCCCAGTGATACCTATATTCAAACATTGAATAGATTCACATGTTTAGTTTATTCTCAATTGTTTTTATCTCTTCAACAAGAGTTTATAATATCATAACCAAATCATATACACATGTATACTCATAAGCAAGAAATTGCAAAATAATCCAATACTTATTTGTATTGTGTGCTTCCTCTCTGGTCCACAGGATCCTGCTTCGCTTTGCAAGCCTTGGGATTGCCTATGGACTTGGATGTTATGTGATCATGCAGGTTGCTTCACAACATACTTTTATACATATCGAGCATAGTCAAGCCAACCTATAGTTGGGTTTATTAGACCGTCTATCCAAGTCAATACATAATTGGGTTTATTAGGCTGTAGCCAATCAAGACAATACACTACTGGGTTTATCAGGCTACTTAGCCTAGCCAGCTAACCATTGGTTTTATCATACTGCAGGTATTCTAGCCAACACTGTAACGTAACCGTTTACCCTTTTCTCTTTAGTGTGCAACACTAAACTGCATTTGTTTAGTCTGACAACAGAAGCAAGACAAGAAATACAAGAAAACCCATCAGTGTTATTGCTCTAAAACTATAATCATATTTCATATCATTCATTATCAAGTATTGAGACACTAGGAGTGCATCTAGTCCCTAGGGTGTAATCAATATTGAAAACCCTTTAATGACCCAACATCGGAAAAGTGTGCACCCCTTTTCGATGTGAGCTATGTAGGCCCTATTCCTACTCAAGAAATATGTCATAATGGAAATAAAATCAAACATGCTCTGCATATGGAATTAACAATTTGACATGCATATTCTTAGCTAGGGTCACATAACACTTATCCATTTTTCAAGGCAGTATTCATTCATTAAGGAGGAATGGGGGCTCCCTTCTCTGAGTTGACAGTCCCTCGGTTTGCCATCCCAAATCCTTTTTAGATTTCATATCCACACATGTATTACCGACATAACCTATACCATCTCACTCATGTTGCTTACCAAACATGTAGTCCAGATGAGACATTTCCAAAAAGTCCAATGGAGTTTCACCCAAAACCCATTTCCAAGATAGGGGAGAACCTCCCCATAAAGTTTGTCTCCTTCAGGCCATCACACATGGTCTTCCTGCAATGTGTACCCCTGGCACATTCATCAAGTATCCATACAGTCAATTATTATCTGATAATACAATCCAAATTTGATTGTTCCATAACCAAGCAATGACATTAGTAACTAAATTCAATAGGAATTTGCAATTCTATTTTCTACAGAAATTGATTTGTGAGGTGATCCTCATTTGTGGGTCTCTTGTAAGCAGCACCACTATGCCCATTATAATTTTATGCTTACTATCATAACATGAACTGTTATCACTCCAGGAAACTCCTCTAGGTTGTAGCTTGAGGATGCCTAGTAACTTAAACTGTTTTTAGGGTTTTTATGAATTGGATCAATCCGGATGACCTATATAACCTCTCACTCAAGAAATGCATGAGGCTCACTCAATCATAAGGCTTTTAGTTTCGACTTGTTCAGTAGTTTGACAAAAAGGTGCAGGGATGGAGAACTCACCAGGCTGGTAGACTTACACACATAACACATGCATGTAAATGGCTAAATCCTGCTGAGGATGGTGTTTATAAATCAAATATCACTAAATAACCAATAGGATGACATCTATTGGCCCTTTAATAAATCTGAGAATTACCTAAATGCACATTCACGTAATAAACACAGTAAAGAAAGATATGGCTAAACAAATCACAACAAAAGAGCTTATACTTAGAATAAACTAGATGAGACGCTTGATAATGGAACAGGCTCATAAATCCCCAGAGTCGAACCTTTATTCATAAAATAATCATGGGATTTATAGCCTTTTACAAAATTTACAGATCCTGAAAATCATATCTGTTGACACAAAAAATAATTGAAAGTGATAGTTTTTCCTCATTAGGGCTTCAAACCCTTGCTAACAATTTGTTGATTTACTGTGAAGATCTAGTTCACTGAACGATTTTTTAATGGCTGAAGTGGTTGTTGATAATCACCACTGCTGGTTCGCTGTGAAATTGTCACTAATAGCCAGTGTATCGGTGTCTAACTGAAGTAATTTTCCTCATTTAATCTGCTGGATTTTTCTTTATCTTGTCGCCGTAGATTCGGTGCTCCAAGTCTCTATTTTTCCGCAGTTTCGGCACTCCAAGTCTCTATTTTTTCATAGTTTCAGTGCTCCAAGTCTCTACTTCTCCGTATTTTATTGCCGTGGTCACTGATCAGAGGCTTTTTCCTTTGCTCCATCAGTTCCCCAAGTCTCATTGTTTTTGCAGTTGTGGAGGTGAAATGAACTGAATTTCATTGTATTGCTGCCGGAAGTTGATTTGTGACAGAATTGGGGCATTAGTCCTCTATGTCATCGTCACTGCGGAGATGTTTCATTGAAAGCTCACCGATCCATAGTATGTATGCCTTTTGATCGTCGATGATCCTTTATTGTTGCGCTTATCAAAGTGTTGTAAATTTTTTCATTTATCGGGAGCCTTAGTCTGTTTTTCTTCCGCCGTTGTGGCTCCCCATTTCATCATCTTGCCGACGGCTAGTGATTTCGAGTTCCGATACTGAAGTTTCATCTGCTCGTGGACCCCGTAGTTTATTTTTCTTTCGTCATTGTGGCTACTTAGTAGACTAATTCACCGTCGGTTAGTGTTTTCAAGTTTCGATTTCTGCTTCTTGACTTCGGTGGTATTTAGTTCTTCACATCACCGACGTTTCAGATGGCCTTGTCCCTCTGCTATGTAGTCTTCAGTTCTTCTGATCGCCGAAGAGTTCATCTATTATCGTGCTTATCGGAATTTTCCTTGTCATCAATCAGAAGCCGTAGTATTTTTGTTTCCCACCGTTGCGGCTCCCTAGGGAACTAGCTCACCAATCGTTAGTCTTTTAAAGTTTCGATGCCGACACTACGGAAACCTTTAGCTCTATGTCGTCAATCTGTAGTCTTTAAAACTTCCAATTGCCATGGAGCTACTTGGTTCAAAACTCTTCGACAATTTGTCTTTAGTCCTTCCAATCGCCGATGATTTCCTTTTCTCGTGGAAGCCGTAGTCTGTAAGTCTTCCGTCGTTTCAATGCCGTAGTGGACTAACTCGCTGATCCTTTATATTTTCAAGCTTCAATCACTCTTAAAAATTGTTCCAATGGCAGTAAAAAGTTTAGCAATACGCCTAACTATTGAAGGGGTCTTCCACCTGTTATTTATATTCCATCTTTCGATGGCTAATGAGATGTTCTGATCCTCGCCCAAGCCACTGAAGCCACAACTTTGTGAAATTTGCATAAAAAATAGAGGTCTTCAAAACTATTAGTGATCTTCATATCCTTCATTGCATCATTTAAATTCTTCATACTATCAAAAATAAATTTATTTTATTTTGGGAGATAACATGAACATCCACTTACAACACGTCCTCCTAACACAATTCTATGCAAGCCAATAGTGATTAGTAGTTGTCAGCAATTTCTCAAATCTGAGATTTACAAATTCAAATTGACAACTCATCCTGCATACGGACTATTTTCATAGCCATGAGATTATTCTCATGAGGTTTGGCTCTTTCACATGGTAGATTCCGGCCTTTGTCATGGTCTTACCCACATTGCCATTCCCCAAATAATCTACCTGAAACCTAAACCTCAGTTAGCCAAACACTTGGTAAGTCTTGATGCATATAACTTTTTCACTGCTGCAACAATCATTGAAGCATTTTCAGAATTTATAAAATTCAAATACTTCCAGCTGTTAATCACATCAATATTACCAAAAATTATTTACTTCACACAATCATTATCATACTAAAATTACAAGGTATAGTCACATCATTTATGAAATTTAAATGAATTGTTTAGATACTCCTTACTTCACAAGCATATCATTGTACCACCTTTCCCTTCCATAGAGAATTTTCGGCAGCCAATTGATCATGACTACCTCTTCATGCACTTACTATCCTACATTCACATCAGCTCCTGAAATGGTTCCAGAATTGTCATCAATTCATCATTTCAGCCATTAGTTATTCATAATAACACATGCACTATCTCGATGCATTCATGCAATGCACCACAACCACACCACAACATTTGCACCCATACTTATGTATGCCTATCTACAACATTTACTCATACTTTTCATATGCATCCATTCAATGCATAACTACAAGATTTATAAAATATTTTAATGCTTATCCACTGAACGCTACCTTGCATTGATTTAGGAATACTATGCATTTAAACATACTATGGCTTAACCGTGACTACCTCATATAGGATGCCCTACCGTAATCAAGACCATCAATACTCGCTTTCTTTGAGTCACTATGTTCATAACAACATATACAGGCATGACACATTTCTATATGAATGTAGTATAAATTTGAAATACCCACATGGTATGAGATCTCTTACATTTACCACTCCATGCAATTGTCATAATTAAACCCTTACCTTCATGGGTCCTACTTACACCCTTTGACATTACCAATTTGGTTGGTCCTTTGCAGGAGATTGCAGAATTTGCTCACCAACTTTTGATTCTGGACTTGTTTCCTTATCCCTTCCTCCATAGGGTTGTTGGTCACATTCATCAACATCAGCAACATATTCAGCCATGTCCATGTTGTCGTTGGTTTTTGTAACGTCCCTGACCCTTAAACCGGCGAAGAGGATGCTACTATCACCAGACATACGGGCATAATAGCCCCAAGAACATGAACAGGTATATACTGCTGAAATAAAAAGCTTAAACATAAGACATACTAAGATGCATAATCCTTCATATACATAGCAGAAGCAAACATATGATCATTCAATCATGCCACATGTTCATCATATTCATTAATCAGTAAATATAAATGCAGAGACGAACTAGTCAAGAATACTTATCTTAGAAAGAAATCATCCCGAAACCAGCTACGTTGCTGCAACATTCCACCCAACCATAGGCTAGCATGCTCATCAATCTCTCAGCAACACTGCCACCCCTGAGCTGGGCATGATTCCTCAAGGAATAAGGGTCAAAGCAGGCTTACACATAGCCAAGATACACAAATCAGCCAAGCCCACACAATAGGGTTTATCAGGCCGTTAAGGATCTAGGAAAGGCTAAATGCTAAGATGGTGGCCTCAGTGGAGAGATAAGGATGCCTACACTAGATCTAACCCTGACCTCTAAGACATCCACACACCCAACACTAGGAATCAGTCCTTTCTCTGCTTCACAGTCCATCAGGCCCTGACTTCCCTTTCTAATTTTCTTCAAGGGTTGTGGAGAAGAAAGCCAACAGTCTCACTCTGTCTGAGTGGCTCCAAACAACAGTTTCTCAAGCATATCCAGCCTATAATCCTACTCTCAACAGTCTAAATAACAACCACTGCATATCGCAGTAAAACAAACAGTTCATAGTTCTGTGAAGAAGATGAAGACAACTAGGTGACAACCCCAAACAAAAAGGTGAAAACAACTTAGGTCAAACAAGATGTTTTAGATCTATTCTTGGCCCTAGCATGACCAAAACACTCAGCAACAACCCCACAAGATGTTGGCACACGCAGCAACCAATACTAGGGAAAATTACAGCAGCCCCAATCTTATAAGGAAATGATGGCAGCATTACACAGCAACCCGAAGCCAAGGTAAATCAACAACAGCCCCATTCTTATAAGGAAATGATGGAAACCTCACACAGTCCCAAATGGGAGAGAAGTACGATTCTCAATCCTGGACAGGGGAAGAACCTAAACACAAACCATAAGCAATGAAAGAAAACCACAGTCCATGCTCAATAATGAAATGTCTGGACATACTACAATAGGAATGCGAGCAGGGGAAAAATCGACCCTCAACATAAATAAGAGGAAGACATGGGAACCATGGAAAAACATCCCATAGTGACAACCACGACAAACCTTCACAGTCCGGAAATGGTGGAGGCAAGAACCCAGGATTTCTGCGTGAACAGGAGAAAGAACCGGTCCGCAAACCAGCAGTCCATGAGGCAAAGGAGAACGAACCCCTCAACAATGAATTGTACTCCATTTTAACTCCGCCCTGCATGAGGAATGTAATGCCCCGGTTTTGACCCCGTTACATTAGATGTATATGATGTATAAATTGTAAATGATCATGGTGTGGAGCTAAAGGCCAAGGCCCCGCCATTGATCGGTAATGCTATGTTTTGGATTTAATCGTCACCGAAGGCCTATCGGGGCATGCGGCACATAATATGTTGGCCATCATGTAAATATGCATCATAATTAATTAATGGACACAACCAGCTACGGTCGTGGCAACTAAATCGAATGGGGCATGATTTCCTAAGGATAAGGGGGGGAAATATTTAACCTATGGGCCAATGGGGAAAAGCCAAATGTCTATGAGGAAACCCATCAAAATGTCAACTAACTTTTTTGTCTTTTTCCCCAATCATTTATTTCTGCCAAAATGTGGTTGAGTTAGTTATTGCATGGAATGGGAAGAGTATGGGCAACCAAATTCGAATTGGGCAGAGACCCATTTTTGAAAAACGAGTTCTGAATTCTTTGGCAAGAAAAATGTCCAAAAACGTATGCCATTATGCTATGCATTCACGTTTTTCAGTTTTCTCACGTTTTGGGAGCAGCTGGAGTTTTTTCTGTGTGATTCCTTCCACGTTTTTGGTTGTTTTCTTCATCTTTCCCATGGATGGGAGGTCATTTTGGTAGTGCCAGGGATTGGGTTGTCTTCCTCACATTTTTGGAGCTGCTGGTGCATTTTCCATTCACGTTTTTGGAAGTTTCATGTGTTTTTACCATGGCTGTGAAGAGCCATTCACGTTTTTGGTTGTCTCACTGACTAATGGTCTCATGCACAGACTATTTGGGGCGTTTTTTTTCCCTGCTGTGAGTTGTGTTCACTGATAAGCTTCAGGCCTGTGTGTTTTCCCCCATGTTGTGAGCCGTTTTGCTGTTACATATGGGGCTGTGTAATTCGTTTTTATTGTTCAAGCTGGGTTAGCTAAATTGATTGCCTGAGTGCAATAGTTAGTCTTTGGAATGTGTGAGGAGTAAGGATTTTGGCTTGGTTTCTTGATAAACCTGGTGCTAGAAACCACACAGACAAAACTAGAGGGCTGGTCTTCTTCTCCATCACCCCTGAATAGCACTGGAAGGGAATGCAGGGCCTGAGGGACTGTGTAGCAGAGAAGGGACCGATTCCTTGTGTTGGGTGTGGATGGGTGTCTTAGAGGTTAGGCTAGTTTTGGTGTGGGTGTTCTTGGCTCTGTAATGAGCTCACCAACTTAGCAATTTGCCTTCTCCAGCTCCTTAATGGCCTGATAAACCCAACTCTGTTGGCTTGGTTGTGTGTTTTGGACATCTTTGGCTATGTGTCAGCCTGCTAGTTCCCTTATTCCTTGGAGAATCATGCCCAGCTCGGGGGAGGCAGCGTTGTTGAGAGATTGATGAGCACGCTGGCCTATGGTTGGGTGGAACGTTGCAGCGACGTAGCTGGTTGCGGAGCAAAGCGTTCATAAGATAAGTGATCTTGTGTATTTTACCTCTGCAATTCTATATTTACTGTTAATTAAAATAAAACGAACATGATGAATGAATGATGGCTTAATGTATGAGGTTTTCGCTGTGTATTAGGATTAAAATGCATCTTTGTATGATGATTAAATTGCATCTGTGAATGATTAATAATTCTGTGTGCATATTTTAGTTCGAATTCTTGTCTAAATGCATGTTGATTCCGCTGTGCAAGGATAATTAATTATAGCTGTGCATAATCTAAAATTGTAGTTGTGTATGTTAAATGAATTGCATTTAGGCATGTTATACTGCAATGCATTCTCTCTTTCAGCATTTTGTTTTATGAAATTTTAAGCCCGTACATGTTCATGGGCTCTTAGCCCAATCTGATAGAGCTAATAGTCGTGTCCTCTACGCCGGTCGGAGGCATGGGGACGTGACAAGGAAAATGAACAGTCGGCGGTGGGGAGAGTGGACAGGATGATCGACCAAGGTGTCATGGAGAGAGTGTAGGCATGAGCGTAGTGGTTTCCTACCAGCCCATAGCTGGCCCCACCGACAATAGAATAACTAAGGTGGTCGACACATGGAAAACTCCCAATGGCCCTCACGGGTTAGACAACCCCCCCTTAACCTTAGGAATCATGCCCTTTTCATTTAACGTTGCACCATCGTAGCTGGATGTAGGTTTATTTTAATTAATGTGCATAGTTACATGATGTCAAAATTCTAATGTGTAGGATAGCATGATATACCATCGGTAATGATCCCTCTTGCCGAAACATACACAACCAAATCGATGGTGGGGCTTTTGCCTTTAGCTCCTCACCACGATAGAGTGTAGCCATGAGCGTAGTGGTTTCCTACAAGCCCATAGCTTCCCCCACTGACAATAGAATAACTAAGGTGGTTGACACATGGAAAACTCCCAATGGCCCTCACGGGTTAGACAACCCCCCCTTAACCTTAGGAATCATGCCCTTTTCATTTAACGTTGCACCGTCATAGCTGGCTGTAGGTTTATTTTAATTAATGTGCATAGTTACATGATGTCAAAATTCTAATTTGTAGGATAGCATGATATACCATCGGTAATGATCCCTCTTGCCGAAACATACACAACCAAATCGATGGTGGGGCTTTTTCCTTTAGCTCCTCACCACGATTAATTAGAATTATACATCATGTACCTTTTAATGCAAACAAGGTCAAAGCCGAGGTATTACAATCCCCTCCCCCTTAGAATAACACCGTCCTCGGTGTTCCAATACATAGGAATACATATACAATTTGCACATTCAAAATTTCAAAAGTTTTGCAAATCTGTCCCATGTTCAATTATTTACTTTGAACTTTCAGGACCAAGCTCCTCGCCTTCCACGAGCTTCTCTTGCTGGTTCTTAGCTTTCGGTTCATCCCCACATAGAGGAACTTTGTGGCTGCTTCCCTCTTTAGTTTCCCTCATTGGGTAGTCCCGACATAAATGATGTCCTCCGCATTCCCAACATTTCGCTGGCTGCTTCATATTTATCGGCTCAATTTCCCTTGAGTCTTCATGCCTGGACCGTTTCTTAATGGATTGCTTGGACGAATGTCCCATCATTGATCCACTTTCTTTGCCTTTAAGGATTTCCTCCAGAAGGCTTTTTACCTCCTTTTGCAAACCAATAGAGTCTTGCAAAATCTGGTGGTTCATCTCATTCTACCTTTTCTATATCTTGAGCATTTCTCCAAGATTCTCTTGGGTCCTGGAAATTGTTTGAAGGAGACTTCCAGCCAAGTCCAACAGCTTTTGATTTGCTGCCATGATCAATGTGCACCACTGGATTTCACCTTTATTACCTGTGAAATGCATCATTGAAATTTTGTTAGACCAAGCATACTATAGGCATTAATATTAGTCAATTAATTTCCCAATTGGCATGACAGTCCAAGTCTCATCAAGGAGACTTTCATATTTTTCATGCCTTCCCAATAGGCACATGAGCTCATTCATGTCCATTCTTGGGCAGGGAATTAACCATCCTAGCATTCACAATTTACTTTAAGCAAATACACACATTCTATTTTCAGTCATACATGCATTCAACAATCTTTTGTTTTCGCAATGCATATATATATATATATAATAAAGAAGGCAAGAGAGAGCAACAAGAGTTTTTCCCCTCTTTGTTTTGTTCCATCCTGGAACCCACACCACCACTGTGGCTTTTCATGCTCTTAGCCTCTTTCACTTCACCGTGAATGTTGGGCCAATCCCTCTTGGTCATGACACTTAGTGTCCCTGGTCTATTTCAGACCTCTCAACCATGGAGCCTCCCTACATGGTTTCTCTTGGCTGCTAGGAACTTCACTGTCTCACTAGCACCTTTTTCATTCCTGCTCATTTTGAGCTCTTCAGGATAGTCACATGTCCACATGCACCCCTAGGATTCTCTCATAGTCCTCGCTTCCAGCGATACCTATATTCAAACATTGAATAAATTCACATGTTTAGTTTATTCTTGTCACAACTCGGTTTTGACCCTGTTTGCATGATGTATATAATGTAATTAATCGTGGTGAGGAGATAAAGGCAAAAGCCCCACCATCGATTTGGTTGTGTATGTTTCGACAGCGGGGATACTTGCTGATGGTATATCGTGCTATTTGGCACATCATAGTTTGGCATCATGTAAACATGCACATCAATTAAAATAAACCACAACCAGCTACGGCAGTGCAACGTTAAAATGAAAAGGGCATGATTCCAAAGGATAAGGGATGGGGGATGTAAAACCTTGGTCTATGGGGGGGGAAACCCATGTGTTACCACCTTGTTTGAATTGCCATATTCCCTTGTCAACCTATTTATTGTTTTTGTTGAGGCAGTTGGGGCAGTTATGGTGGGTAGTGGAGTGTGGCAGGCTGTCAGCCCTTGCCCACGTGCACACTCCACCAGGGAGTTGACCTCATGTTGGAAGCAACCTCCATGAGGCCATATTCTCCATTTTTCTCCCCACTGTGCATTCCCTGGATGGTCTGTCCGTTCCTCATAGGGGTCTGTTCATCCACGCGCTTAGGCCTTTGTCTGTTCACCTCACGCAGAGAGACGCGTTGTTCATCCTCGCGCAGGCTGGGATTCTTATTCTGTGCTCCTCACGCACCAGTCGCGGGTCTTCTCTGGTTGTGCACGCGGTGAGCAGGTAGAACAGAATTAAGGGCCCGATTTTTGCTGGTATGTTTCATATCCGTGGTTTTAATCCATGATTTTTGCTTGTTGTTGGTCTCACCCACGTAATTGGGTCGCTATTGTTCTTCCCACGATGTTTGGGTGCTGTTGAGAGTCCAACGCCCTTCTTCCATTTCGGACGGTGTGTGTTTCCTTCTCCCATTTTGGACTGTGTCTTTGCTTTTGTGCACAGGTGGAGAGTTTATCCTCCTTCCTTATCCATTCCTGTATGTGTAGTTTTCTTCAGCAACTTCGTTGAGTAATTGTGTATTATGGGTAGTTGGTTGTTGGGTTAGATGCTGATTGCCACAGTAGTTGGCTGAGTCTCCCATGGCTATGCTGGGAGTTTTGTTTCTTATTCACTGTGGACTATGGATGGTTGCCATCATTCATTGTGGGTTTGTGGTTGATGAAGTACCCTGGTTTGGGTTACTTCTTGGTTTCTGAGGCTGCAGTCGTCATTTGGGTGTTGTTGCGGAGTTGTTTTGGCCACGCTAGGGCCAAGAACAACTCTGAGTTGTCTTGTGGCTTGAGCTATGTTTCCTCTTTTGTTTGGGACTGTCCCCAGTTGTCTTTTCCTTCGTCATAGAACAATGAGTGGGCTGGTTTCTACGGTATGCAGTGGGTGGTCTATGGACTATTGAGAGTGGGATTAGAGGCTAGGTATGCATGAGAAAACTAGTGTTGAGGCCACCAGCTTGGCATTTAGCCTATCCTAGCTCCTTGGTAACCTGGTGAACCCTATGGTGTGGGTTTGGCTGTGTCTTGGCAAACCTTGGCTATGTGTAAGCCTGCATTGACCCTTATTCCTTGAGGAATCATGCCCAGCTCGGGGGTGGCAGTGATGTTGAGAGATTGATGAGCACACTGGCCTATGGTTGGGTGGAACGTTGCAGCGACATAGCTAGTTGCGGGGTGAGTTCTTCATTAACCGATAAGTACTGTTGACTATTTCATCTCTGCAATTTAATCTACTATTTCATGAATTATGATGAACATGTTAAATGTTGGACTGTATATGTTTGCTTTCGCTGAATGTTGATGGATTATGCATCCAGTTATGCATTATGTTAAGTTTTTAATTTCAGCATTTATTCTTGTTCCTGGTTATGGGACTGTTTTCATGTCTGTTCATGTTCATGGGGCTATTTGCCTGGATGTATTGGTGTTGGTCGCGTCCTCTTGCCTAGTGTGAGGGTCAGGGACGCTACATAGTGGTATCAGATCTCATGTTGTAGCATGGGCCTGAGTGGACCACTAGGATGCAGTGATAGTGGCAGGACTTGTTTCTGCCCAGCAGAGATCAGAGGTTGCCGACTGAAAATTCAAAGAAAATTGTCTAAGTGTTGAACAGTCGGAACACTTAGTGGAGCGGACTTCTGACATAGCAGAAGAGTTAACGATTGTCTGTCCGCTGTTGCGGCTGTCAAAGAGACTAGAGCGCCGATGCAGCAGTGTTAATTTGGCTCAAGGACTACGTGTCCGACGGGTAAGTTCTCCGACCGCCAACGCCATAAAGAAGTTTGAATTTTTTTTCTAAGTATAGAATTCATCGGCCATCAGAAGGAAATAGAGGTTTGATGTTCCACAGTTGGGGAAGCCAAAGGAACTAGAATTTCGATGCAAAAAGCTCGCCGATGCTGAATCGGGTCATGCCATAGCAGATTGGGCCATCGATCGAAAGAAAATAAGGATCATGTTCCACTGTTGTGGCTGCGGAAGGGACTATTTTGTAGACAAAAAGAAAGGATGGAGTCGATTAAGCGACGAAGAGGGAAATTTTTTTCTAAGTGTAGAAATCGTCGGCCATCGGAAGAAGAAATTCATTCGTGCACTCGCCGTTGCGGAAGTCTAGAGCACTAGACTTCCGATGTGGAAATACTGTCGACGCCAATTAGGGTGTGCCACAGTAGATTTAGCTGCTGATCGGGAGAAGATCGAGGATGTTGGGTCGCCGTTGCGGCTGTCTAAAGGACTATCCTTCCGAAGGATAGAGGGTTTGATCGCCGACACGGTAGTGTTTCCGATTACCGATGAACAGCGGAGGAACAGAATAAAAGTTTCAGAGGAAATTAGTGGAAGTCGGAACCGCCATTTTGGCAGATATCTTCCAAAGATCGCCAAAACGTCGGAAGATGATAGTTGTTTGAGCATCCGATGTGGCGACAAGAAGAAGAAGAAAATTTTTCTAAGTGTAGAAAACGTCGGAAAAATTTAGAAGATCAGACTGCCGGAGTGTCGGAAGCTTAAAGAACTAGCCGTCCGATGGGTTAGAGGATTCGATTTCTGATGAACAACGGAGAAACTAGTGGTTTAAGGATTCGAAACGGTGGAAGATGTTAGCTGTTTGGGGATCTGAAACGTTGGATGGATAGATGAAATGAGAGCCGATTCTGTACAAGGAAAATTTGAATTTTTCAAAGGGGATTTTCTAGCAGATTTCGACTATTTTTCAGCAGGATTTTTCAGCTGTCTTTCAGTGGAGTTACAGGTGGCTGAAGTTGGCACCCAGTCCAAAATACAGTGGTGTGTAAAATGCCAATATTTGGTGAAATTCTTCATTTTTAGAAGTGGTGTGGTTTTCACACCCGAGGTCGAAATGAAGCATGTGGATAGGTGTTGGAAAGCTTGTCCAGTAGGGAACAAGGGTAAGTCACCAGAATCTGAGCATGGAGTAGCAAAGTGCTAATGATGGCCGCTGCTATCAAATGGACAAATCTGGACAGTTGCATGCAAAAAGATAGCAAGGACTATGAAGGCTAATCAGCTGTTGTGTGGGAGAGTAATTCCATGCAAAGATGAGAGACTTGAAAAGGGAAGTTTCCTTCAACCCTATCTTGCTGATTATGACTACATTTTATAAGTTTTATACATGAGATGCATGAGGAAATGCTTTGCATACATAAGGTATTGAAAATTATATATTTATAATGAGCCACTAATGACAGTTATTGCATTGGTGTTGGCATTAGTGGAAAAACCAACGATGACATGGACATAGTTGAATATGTTGCTGATGCTGATGAATGTGACTAGCAACCCTATGAAGAAAGGGATAAGGAAACAAGTCCATAAACAAAAGTTGGTGAGCAAGTTTGCAATCCTCTGCAAGATACCAGCCAAATTGGCAATGCCAAGGGTGTAAGTAGGGCCCATGAAGGTAAGAGTTTGATTATGACAAATTTCGAGAATTGGTAAAGGTAAGAGACCTTATACCATGTGGATATTTGAATATAGAAAGGTGTCACGCCTATATATGCTGATGATCTTGATTATAGTAATGCATCCTATATGAGGTAGTCATGGTTAGGCTATGCATGGTATGTTGAATGCATCGTATTCCTGAATCAATGCAAGGTAGCATTGAATGGATATGCGTTAAAAAGATTTTATAAATCTTGTAGTTATGCATTGAATGTATGCATATGAAGGGTGTGAGTGACTGATTGCATAAGTAAAGGTGCAAATGTTGTGATGCATTGCATGAATACATTGAGATGAGTGCATGTGATATTATGAATAACTAATGGCTGAAATGGTGAATTGATGACAATTCAGGAACCATTTCAAAGGTTGTTATGAATGCAGGATAGTCATGATCAATTGGCTGCCAGAAATGCTCTATGGGAGAGCAAGGTGGTATGAATGATATGCTTTTGAAGTAAGGAGTATCTAAACATTTCATTTAAATTACATGAATGATGTGACTATACCTTGAAAATGTTAGTAGGATGATGATTGTGTGAAGTAAATGAGTTTTGATAATACTGATGTGACTAACAGCTGGAAGTATTTGAATTTTGTAAATTCTGAAAATGCTTCGGTGATGGTTGTAGCAATGAAAAGGTTATATGCATCCAGACTTACCAAGTGTTTGGTTGATTGAAGCTCATGTTTCAGGTAGATTATTTCGAGCATGGCAGTGAGAGGTAAGACCCTGACCCAATGCTAGAATCTACCATATGGTATGCATAATAGGTTGTTAAAATTCAAATTGTGAATTTCGGATTTAAGAAATTGTTGACAACTACTAGTCACTATTGGCTTGCATAAGATTGTGTTGGATGATTGAAGCTCAGGCTTCAGGTAGATTATTTCGAACATGGTAGTGAGAGGTAAGACCCTGACCAATACTAGAATCTACCATGTGAAAGAGCCAAACCTTATGAGAAGAGTCTCATGGTTGTGAAAATAGTTAGTATGCATAATGGGTTATTAAATTTGAATTGTGAATTTCCAATTTAAGAAATTGCTGACGACTACTAATCACTGTTGGCTTGTATAATATTGTGTCAGGAGGACGCATGGTAAGTGGGTATTCATGTTATGTTAGTAAGCATAGAATTATAATGGGCATAGTAGTGCTGCTTACAAGAGACCCACAATTGAGTAAGTCAATTTTTGTAGTAGATAGAATTGTAAATTCTTATTTGATTACCAATGTCATTGCTTGGTTACGGAACAATCAATTGGGATTGTATTATCAGATAATGATTAACTGTTTGGCTATTTGATGACTGTGCCAGGGGTACACACTACAGGAAGATCATGTGTGATGGCCTGGAAAAGCCAAACTTCATGGGAAGGTTTTTCCTTGGAAATGGGTTTCGGGGGAAACGCCATTGGACATTTTGAAAATGTCTCATTTGCACTGCATGTTTGGTAGTAACATGAGTGAGATGGTATAAATTATGTCGGTAAGACATGTGTGAATATGAAATGTAAAAAGGAGTTGGGATGGCTAACCGAGGGATTGTTAACTCAGAGAAGGAGCCCCCATTCCTCCTTAACAAAGGCATACTGCGTCGACAAATGGATAAGTGTTCTGTGACCCTTGCTGAGAATATGCATGTCAAATTGTTAAAATTCCATATGCAGAACATGTTTTGATTTAATATCCATTATGACTGATTTCTTGAGTATGAATAGGGCCTACATGGCTAACATTGGAAAGGGGTGCACACTTTCCCAATGCCGGATCATGAAAGGGTTTTCAATATTGATTACACCCTAGGGAGTGGACGCACTCCTGGTGTCTCAATGCTTGATAGTGAATGATATGAAATGTGATTACAGCTTTAGAGCAATAATGCTGATGAGTCTGCTTGTATTGCTTGTATTGCTTGTGTTGATAGGCTAAATAGATGCAGTTGGGTGTTGCACCCTAAAGGTAAAGGTAAAAGGTAAAAGGTAAAGGTAAAAGGTAAATGGTTGTTGTGAGGGGTTGCGGAGTAAGGGGTATTGTTGATACGAGTGTATGTTGGGATGTTATATGCCTGAGGATCCATAGTGGATCCTAGACCTGGAAATGGTCATGGTAAAGTTCCAAGCCCAGTTGACATGAGGATGTACTCGATGGACATGAATTATTTGATGTATTGGCTTGACTGTGCTTGATATATATATATATATATATATATATATATATATATAAAGGATGTTGTGGAGTAGCCTGCGTGCTGACCGAACATCCAAGTCCATAGGCGATCCCAAGGCTGCAAAGTGAAGTAGGATCCTGTGGACGAACGAGGAAACGCACAATATAGATAAGTATTGGATTGTTTTGCTTATGATTATACATGTGTATATGATTTGATTGTGATGTTTTAAGCTCTTTTTTTAGAGATAAAATCGACAAGAATAAACTAAACATGTGAATCTATTCAATGTTTGGATATAGGTATCGCTGGAAGCGAGGACTATGAGGGCATCCTAAAGGTGCATGTGGACATGTGAGTGTCCTGGAAAGCTCAGAATGAGAGGCAATGAAAAAGGGTGCTAGTGAGACCGAGAGGTTCCTAGCCGTTGAGACAAACCATGTGGAGAGACTCCATGGTTTAGAGGTCTAGAATGGACCGAAGACACTAAGTGTCATGACCAAGAGGGATTGGTCCAGCATTCACGGTGAAGTGAAAGAGGCTGAGAGCATGAAAAGCCACAACGATGGTGTGGGTTCCAGGATGGGACAAAAAAAAGAGGGGAAAAATTCTTGCTGCTCTCTCTTGCCCTTTTGATTATATATATATATATATATATATACTTATGCATTGTGAGAACAAAATATTGTTGAATGCATGTATGAATGAAAATGGAATGTGTGTATTTGCTTAAAGTAAATTGTGAATGTTGGAATAGTTAATTCCTTTCCCAAGAACGGACATGAATGAGCTCATGTGCCTGTTGGGAAGGCATGAAAAATATGAAAGTCTGCTTGATGAGACTTGGACTATCATGCCAATTGGGTAATTAACTGACTGATTTTAATGTCTATATTATGCTTGATCTGACAGAATTTCAATGGTGCATTTCACAGGTGAGAAAAGTGATACCTGGTGGTGCACATTGATCATGGCAGCAGATCAAAAGTTGCTGGACTTAGCTGGAAGTCTCCTTCAAATGATTTCCAAGACCCAAGAAAATCTTGGGGAGATGCTCAAGATACAAAGAAGGTAGAATGAAATGAACCACTAGATTTTGCAAGACTCTATTGGTTTGCAAAGGGAGGTGAAAATCCTTCTGGGAGAAATCGGCAAAGGAAAGGAAGGTGGATCAGCGATGGGACGTTCATCCAAGCGACCCATTAGGAAACGGTCCAGGCATGAAGACTCAAAGGAAATTGAGCAGGTAAAGATGAAGCAGCCAGTGAAATGCTGGGAATGCGGAGGACATCATTTACGCCGGGACTGCCAAATGAGGGAACATGATGAGGGAAATAGCCGCAAAGATCCTAGGCTTCGAGATAAGCTAAAAGCTGAGAACCAGTTGGAGAAGTTCATGGAAGCCAAAGGGCTTGGTCCTGAACATTCAAAGTGAATAATTGAACGTGGGATAGATCTGTAAAATTTTGAAATTTTGATGTGCAATTGTATATGTATTCCTATGTATTGGAACACCGAGGACGGTGTTATTCCAAGGGGGAGGGGAATGTCACACTCTGGTTTTGACCCTGTTTGCATGATGTATATAATGTAATTAATCATGGTGAGGAGCTAAAGGAAAAATCCCCACCATCAATTTGGTTGTGTATGTTTCGGCAGCGGGAATAGTTGCTGATGGTATATCGTGCTATTTGGCACATCATAGTTTGGCATCATGTAAACACGCACATCAATTAAAATAAACCACAACTAGCTATAGCAGTGCAATGTTAAAATGAAAAGGGCATGATTCCAAAGGATAAGGGGTGGGGGATGTCAAACCTTGGTCTATGGGGGGGGAAACCCATGTGTTACCACCTTGTTTGAATTGCCATCTTCCCTTGTCAACCTCTTTATTGTTTTTGTTGAGGTAGTTGGGGTAGTTATGGTGGGTAGTGGAGTGTGACAGGCTATCAGCCCTTGCCCACGTGCACACTCCACCAGGGAGTTGACCTCATGTTGGAAGCAACCTCCATGAGGACATATTCTTCATTTTTCTCCCCACTATGCATTCCCTGGATGGTCTGTCCATTCCTCACAGGGGTCTATTCATCCGCACGCTTAGGCCTTTGTCTGTTCACCTCATGCAGAGAGACGTGCTGCTCATCCTCACGTAGGCTTGGATTCTTGTTCTGTGCTCCTCATGCACCAGTCGTGGGTCTTTTCTGGTTGTGCACGCAACGAGCAGGTAGAACGGCCTTAAGGGCCCGATTTATGCTGGTATGTTTCATAGCCGTGGTTTTAATCCATGATTTCTGCTTGCTGTTGGTCTCACCTGTGTAATTGGGTCACTCTTGTTCTTCCCACAATGTTTGGGTGATGTTGAGAGTCCAACGCCCTTCTTCCATTTCGGACGGTGTGTGTTTCCTTCTCCCATTTTGGACTGTGTCTTTGCTTTTGCGCATAGGTGGAGAGTTTGTCCTCCTTACTTCTCCATTCCTATATGTGCAGTTTTCTTTAGCGACTGCGTTGAGTAATTGTGTATTATGGGCAGTTGGTTGTTCAGTTGGCTATTGATTGCCACAGTAGTTGGCTGAGTCTCCCATGGCTATGCTGGGAGTTTTGTTTCTTATTCACTGTGGACTGTGGATTGTTGCCATCATTCAATGTGGGTTTGTGGTTGCTGAAGTACCCTGGTTTGGGTTGCTTCTTGGTTGTTGAGGCTGCAGTCATCATTTGGGTGTTGTTGCAGAGTTGTTTTGGCCATGCTAGGGCCAAGAACAACTCTAAGTTGTCTTGTGGCTTGAGCTGTGTTTCCTCTTTTGTTTGGGACTGTCCCCGGTTGTCTTTTCCTTCGTCATAGAACAATGAGTGGGCTGGTTGCTGCGGTATGCAGTGGGTGGTCTATGGACTATTGAGAGTGGGATTAGAGGCTAGGTATGCATGAGAATACTGGTGTTGAGGCCACTAGCTTGGAATTTAGCCTATCCCAGCTCCTTGGTAACCTGGTGAACCCTATGGTGTGGATTTGGCTGTGTGTTAGTAAACCTTGGCTATGTGTAAGCCTGGATTGACCCTTATTCCTTGAGGAATCATGCCCAGCTCAGGGGTGGCAGTGATGCTGAGAGATTGATGAGCACGCTGGCCTATGGTTGGGTGGAACGTTGTAGCGACGTAGCTGGTTGTGGGGCGAGTTCTTCATTAACTGATAAGTACTGTTGACTATTTCATCTCTGCAATTTAATCTACTATTTCATGAATTATGATGAACATGTTCAATGCTGGACTGTATATATTTGCTTCCACTAAATGTTGATGGATTATGCATCCTGTTATGCATTATGTTAAGTTTTTAATTTCATCATTTATTCTTGTTCTTGGTTATGGGACTGTTTTCATGTCTGTTCATGTTCATGGGGCTGTTTTCCCAGATGTATTGGTGTTGGTCGCATCCTCTTGCCCGGTGTGAGGGTCGGGGACATTACAATTCTCATCAGTTTTTATCTCTTAAACAAGAGCTTAAAACATCATAATCAAATCATATACACATGCATATTCATAAGCAATAATTGCAAAATAATCCAAGACTTATCTGTATTGTGCATTTCCTCATCGGTCCACAGGATACTGCTTCGCTTTGCAAGCCTTAGGATCACCTATGGACTTGGATGTTAGGTCAGCATGCAGGCCGCTTCACAACATCCTTATATATATATATATATATATATCAGGCACAGTCAAGGAAACCTTTAGTTGGGTTTATTAGACTGTCAACAAATCGTCTGCACTTATATCAACAATGCACTTATATCAAAAACCATTCATCAACCAAGCCAACACCGTTGGGTTTATTAGGCCATCAACAATAACATATGCAATTATATCAACAATAAATGACCATTTCCAGGTCTCATTTCCAGTAGTGAGCTCTAACTCCACTACCCCATATCACACAAGAGACCACCCCCTTCTCTGAGTTGATAGTCCCTCAAGAATGTCTCCTTCTCTATGTTCTTTAGAGAGACCACTCCCTTCTCTGAGTTGACAGTCCCTCAGGAATGTCTCCTTCTCTGTGTTCTTTAGAGAGACCACTCCCTTCTCTGAGTTAATAGTCCCTCAGGAATGTCTCCTACTCTGTTTTCTTTAGAGAGACCACTCCCTTCTCTGAGTTGACAGTCCCTCAGGAATGTATCCTTCTATGTGTTCTTTAGAGATACCATTCCCTTCTCTGAGTTGACAGTCCCTCAGGAATGTCTCCTTCTCTGTGCTCTTTAGTAGAAGGTAGGATGAGCTCAAGCCATTGTCCATTTAGTGTACAATACCAGACTACATCTGTTTAGCCTGACAACATAAGCAATATAAGCATATTCGTTAGTGTTATTTCTATAAAACCATAATCATGTTTCATATCATCCTCTATCAAGTATTGAGACACCAGGAGTGCATCCACTCCATAGGGTGTAATCAATATTGAAAAACCCTTCCATAATCTGACATCGAAAAAGTGTGCACCCTTTTCCGGTGTGTGCCATGTAGGCCCTATGCATACTCAATCAATCTTCCATAACGGAAACAAAATCAAAACATTCTCTGCATATTGAATTTAACAAATTGACATGCATATTCTTAGCTAGGGTCACAGAACACTTATCCATTTGCTGAGGTAGTATTCCTTCATTAAGGAGGAATGGGGGCTCCCTTCTCTAAGTTAATAGTCCCTTAGTTTTCCATCCCAACTCCTTTCACATTCCATATCCACACATGTCTTACCAACATAATATATACCATCTCACTCATGTGGCTTACCAAACATGCAGTGCAGATGGGAAATTTCCAAGATAAGGGAAAACCTTCCCATGAAGTTTGGCTCCTGCAAGCCATCACACATGATCTTCCTGTAGTGTGTACCCCTGGCACATTCATCAATTAGCCAAATAGTCAATCATTATATGATAATGCAATCCAAATTGATTGTTTCATAACCAAGCAATGACATTAGTAATTAAATTCAATGAGAATTTGCAACTCTGTTTACTACAGAAATTGATTTGCTTGGCAATGAGGTGATCCTTAATTGTGGGTCTCTTGTAAGCAGCACTACTATGCCCATTACAATTTTATGCTTACTAGCATAACATGAACACCCACTTACAATGCGTCCTCCTGACACAATCTTATGCAAGCAAATAGTGATTAGCAGTTGTCAGTAATTTCTTAAATCTGAAATTCACAAATTCAAATTTAACAACCCATTATGCATGCAAACTATTTTCACAAACATGAGACTCTTCTCATAAGGTTCGACTCTTTCACATGGTATATTTCGGAATTTGTCATGGTCTTACTCTCATTGCCATTCTCTAAGCAATCTACCTGAAACACTTGGTAAGTCTGGATGCATATAACCTTTTCATTGCTGCAACCATCACTGAAGCATTTTCAGAATTTATAAAATTCAAATATTTCCAGCTTTTAGCACATCAATATTACCAAAACTTATTTACTTCACGCAATCATTATCATATTTTAAATTACAGGGTACAGTCACATCATTTATGCAATTTAAATGAAATGTTTAGATACTCCTTACTTTCCAAGTGTATCATTGGTACCACCTTGCTCTTCCATAGGGAATTTCTGGCATCCAATCGATCATGACTACCCTCTTCATGCACTTACTATCCTACATCCATAACAACTCTTGAAATGGTTCTAGAATTGTCATCAATTCATCATTTCAACCATTAGTTATTCATAATATCACATGCACTATCTCAATGCATTCATGCAATGCATCACAACAATTGCACCCATACTTGTGACATTAGTTACTCACACCCTTCATATGCATCCATTCAATGCATAACCACAAGATTTATAAAATCCTTTAATGCATATCCACTCAATGCTACCTTGCATTGATTTAGGAATACTATTGTAACACCCCGGTTTTGACCCCATTTGCGTTAAATATACAATATACATGATACATATGTTGTAATAATCATGGTGAGGAGCTAAGGGCAAAACCCCCACCATCGATTTGGTTATGTTATGATTCGGATTGGAATGGTCACCGATGGTATATCGGGACATACGACATATATTAAATTGTGACATCATGTAAATGTGCATTTCAATTAAATAACCCAACCAGCTATGTTCACTGCAACTAAATTGAGAAGGGGCGTGATTCCTAAGGATAAGGAAGGGACATGATGAACCTTGAGCCATGAGGGAAAAGCCATGTGTCACCACCCTATTTGTTTTGCTCATTTTCCCTTGTTTCATCCAAGCACCACCTTCATTTGTTTTGTTGATTAGTTGGGGCATCTATTTGCTGGCAAAAATACCACCACGCTCATGCCTGCACTCTCTCCACGACACGCCTTCTGGGTTGCGGATGGTCTGTCCACTATCCCGATGGTGACTGTTTGCTTTCCTCAGGAGAAGGGAGTTAAAAGGATGGCAATTCCTTGTGTGGGAGTTTGGCCTTTCCCTCTCATACATGGTTTTGCTAGTCAAAGACGTTCTTTACTCCTGATCATGCATAGAACCTATGTTTATTCCACCATTGCCGATTGTGAAGGGTTCTCCCTTTTCGTTGGAATTGCTAGCTTGCAGTGGGTTCTCCTTTGCCTCACGGATTTGTTGGCTTGTGGATTGATTATTTCCTCTATTCATGTAGAGTTTTGTGTCTTTCTCCACCATCATCATACCTATGTAATGATTATGCTACTCTATTGTTGAGTCTTGACTGTAATCCCATTCACAGTTTCGGTTGACTGCGCCTTTTTCCATCATGCATAGTTTGAGGAGTTTGTTCTTTCCCCATTTTCTGCCTGTGCAATTTCTCTAGTGATTGCATTAAGGATCAGGTGCTGTGGGTTCATGATTGTTTGTGGGCTACTGTTTTCCCATGATTGCTTGGCTGTGTTTTCCCTTTTTATGGTGGTATCGATTGAAGATTGCTGTGAGTTCCTACGATTGATGAACTGTGTTTTTTCCCTGTAAAAGCTTGAATAGCTGTTTTACTGCTTGCATGCAGTGATTTTGTCCTTAGACTGCATTGGAGTGGTGAATGAGGGCCTGAGATTCCTGATAAACTTGGTGGGTTGAGAACCACATAGACAGAGCTACTGAGCTAGCTTTCTTCTCCAAAACCCTTGAATAGCACTGGAAGGGATATCAGGGTCTGAGGGACTGAGTTGCAGAGAAGGGTTTGATTTCCTTGTGTTGGGTGTGTGTGGGTGTTCTAGAAGCCAGGATGGCTCTGGTGTTGGTGTCTTTAGCTCTTCAATGAGCTCACTAGCTTAGCATTTATCCTTTCCCATCTCCTAGATGGCCTAATAAACCCAACTTGGTTGGCTTGGCTGATCTGATGTTCGCCTGATAAACCCAACTGTGTTGGCTTGGATAAATTGTGTACCCTTGTGGTGTTGTTATCCTTGGCTATGTGTAAGCCTATTAGTTCCTTATTCCTTGGGGAATCATGCCTAGCTCGGGGGTGGCAGTGTTGCTAAGAGATTAAGGAGCACGCGGGCCTATGTTTGGGTGGAACGTTGCAGTGACGTAGCTGGTTGCGGAACAAGTTCTTAATAAGATAAGTATTCTTACCTAAATTGGGTCTGCAATCGTATTTACCATTGATGAATGATGATATACATGTTAAATGTTGATCTGTATATGCATGAGTGTTGATTGATATGTTTTGCTTCCATTGTGTATATGAATGATTATGCTTCGTAATATGTTTTATGTTTTTAAGTATCATGCGTTTGCATTATATGTATGTATGTTCATGTTCATGGGGCTATATGCCTGTATGTTGGAGTGTAGTAGCATCCTCTTACCCGGTCAGAGGGTCGGGGACGTTACAGTATGGTATCAGAGCCAAGTTGCAGCATGGGCCTGAATGGCAGGGATGATTTTAAGGAACCATACTTATTTAAAAGTGTATAAATGTTGGCGAATATTACCAATTCTTAAAACACCAACTATCAAATGATTGGTGATATTTTTCAAAAAATATTTTAATTTCCAATGATTTTATATCGTTTATATAATAATTTGCCGATTTTTAGAGTGAAAAAATTTTACCCCATCAAAATTGGGTGAAACAGGGCTTCAAAAAATGCAAAATGGTGAATCTTTTTTGGGAGAAAAACATGGAAAATAGCCC
The DNA here is from genome assembly GCA_001517045.1 of Pseudotsuga menziesii. Taxonomy (NCBI): domain Eukaryota; kingdom Viridiplantae; phylum Streptophyta; class Pinopsida; order Pinales; family Pinaceae; genus Pseudotsuga; species Pseudotsuga menziesii. The sequence continues at coordinate 211,875 of LPNX010264928.1, forward strand.
ACTGGGCTAAAATTCGCCCCTAAAATTATCCCTGCTGAATGGGCCATGAAAGATCAAATAGCAGAGGTAGGTTGCCTACTGCATAGCAGTGATCAGAAAATTGTGGTAGGGAAATTTAGAAAATTTTTCTAAGTAACGAAATCATCGGCCATCAGAAGACGTTAGTGGTTCGTGCACCCGCCGTTGCAGCAGTCTAAAACTCTATTCACCTGACGGATAGTTGATCTGATGGCCGATGCGGCGGAAGAAGAAGAATAAGAAGAAGAAGAAGAAATTTATGAAATTTTTCTAAGTGTTGACTTCATTGGCCATCGGGAAATGTTAGTTGTCCAGGTCGCCAATGAACATCGGAAGGAATTAGTGGTTCAAAGCGCCCCCATTGTGGAATCCTAGTGCACTAATCCTCTGGTGGATATAGGTTCCACTTATCGACATCGTGATGGTGGTGTTTTAGTTGCTGATCGGAGGAGAACAATCATTGTCATCGTTGATGAATAGAAGATGGAAGAGCTGACGCGGCGGAAGACAAGGCAAGAAGAAAATTCAAAATTTTCTCTAAGGCACGAGATCATTAGCCATCGGGAAATGTTAGTGGATCGAATCACCAATCAGAAAAGTTTCAGTGAAGGTGAACCAAAGTTGTGGCTACTTAGTCAACTAACCATCCTATGCGCAGAGCCCTCGACTGCTGAAGCGACATGGACCCGATACGGCGGATGAAGTTAAACAAACGGATCGCCGATAAAACTCGGGACAATAGGCCACTATGGACCCAATACGGTGGAAGAAATAAACGAACAACCCGCCTATACAACAGAGAGTTAGTATGGAAGAGACTCGATTAGAATATTTTTTTTGGAAAGTATAAGGTCATTGAAATTTTTTTAAGGGTCAGGCTGTCGATTAGACGGAATCAAAGGATCATGAACTCGCCATTGCGGCAGTCCAAAGCACTATCCACCCGATGGATAGTAGACCTTATAACCGAAGGATGTCCATGGAAACCATAGGAGGAACACTTTCTGTCATTGTAGCTGCTCAAGGGACTGTGCACCCGATCAACAGTTGATTTTCTCGCTAATACAGATCATAATTTTAGTCAATTTGACCGCCGAAGTGCCGGAGAGAAGTAAGAAAATAGAGCGCCGATGAACTAGGTGTTTTGACCACCGAAGTATTGGAAAGATAGCTGGGAAGAGGTCTGATTGGGCCTAAGGAAATTGGGGTTTTCGAGAGAATTTCTCAGTGATTTTTCAAGCAATTTTCAACTGTCTTTCAGTAGATTTCGACAGATTATCAGTGGACATAGGGCTAAAAAGAAAGATTTTGTGTTTTAAGGAATATCGTGTTTTATGAATTTCCAAAAGAGGAAGGTAAGTAGTTTTGATTTATATTAATGATATGCATCTAATAGTTTGTTACTAACACATTGCATAATTATGGACAACTTCCAAGAGTAGTACTCCAGAAAGAAAAGTGTGGTAAAGCAAGAGGTGGTTCAGTCATGAGAACCCATGATAGGTATGATGCTCGGGATTCTTACGAGCGTGCAGAATATGCCATGGGAGAAAATGTCCGTAATGGAAATGATGACATAGAGTCTAATGGAAGGAGATTCCAGGAAACATCGTCTGAGGTTGCAACCACCATGAGAAGCTTGATTAAAGCCCAGGAAGAGTAGCATCAACTGAACATCGCCATGTTGTAGAGTTTGACAGATTTGGAGAGAAAGATAGACTCTATACCAGAAGGCAGTAAGAACAACACTAGGAGAAGGAGAAATACTTCCAGTGTATCATCTGATTCTGAAGAATCTAGTGGGGATACAAGCTCATCTTCTCATAAAAGGAGAAGGAGAAGACATCATAGGGATCTCTCTCGGGATGAATTTAAGAAAGCTAAACCTCCTACATTTGATGGTGAGATAAAGACGGGACAAGAGGCTAAATCTTGGCTTCTTGGGATAAAGAAGTACTTCCAAGTACAAGATTATTCAGGAAACATGAAGGCAAGAGTTTCCATATTCAATTTGAATGGAAGAACATCCATTTGGTGGGAACACTTCAAGCAAGTAAAGAGGATCAGTGAAAGGAAACTGAAGTGGAAACAGTTCAAGAAGTATTTTAGGTAGAAATACCTCTCTGGCAGGTATTATGATGATAAGATCAAGGAGTTCCATGAGCTCATATTGGGACAATAGACCATGGATGAATATGCAAACAAATTATTGGAATTGTTGAGGTATGTCCGATACATCAAGGATGAGAAAGTGAAGGTCCAGTGGTTTCTAAGTGGATTGCCTCAAGCTTACAAAGATAGAATTGAGTTCTATGAACTGAGAACTCTTGAAGAAGCAATAAGAAAGGCTAAATATTACTATGAGCAAAGAAAAGGTAAACCTAATTACCATAAGGCATGGAAGGACAAGAATAACGAGAAGTTTGACCAAAGAAGGAAAGGTTTCAAACCTTCTAGATTCAGGAATCAACAGAAGCAGCCATCCCAAGCTGCGAGTAATACAATTGGAGTGATAGGTGGAAATCCTAAAGGGCCACATCAGAATAAAGGTCCACTCAAATGTTGGAAATGTGAAGGACCCCACTTGCACAGATATTGTCTGCTTGAGAATGAATGTGCAAGGCCAGCTTATAACATTCAAGAAGCAGAAATAGTGGGTCAAGTAGCAAGGGCAGTTCCTAGAATTTATGCAACACTGGAGGACTGCCAGGCATATCACCAGTCAATTGTGGTTGAAGTTGTAGGTAATATTTTTGAACAATATATTTCTATTTTGATTGACCCTGGTTTTACTCACAGTTATATCACTCCTATGGTAGTGGATATTTGTGCTTTTAGGAAGGTAAAGCATAGGAAACCTTGGTTAGTTCAACTAGCCACTGGGACTAAGAGAAAATTCAATGAATTGGTAGAGAAGTGTCCATTGGTTATGAATGGATTGATTACTTGTGTAGATCTAAATGTTCTACCGCTTGGTTCCTATGATATTCTCATTGGAATGGATTGGTTAGAAGCTCACAGAGTGAAGCTTAACTGCTATAACAAGACTTTTGAATGCATGGATGAGGAAGGAAACCCAGTAATTGTGGAAGGTATTCCGAAGGTAATTTCAGTAAGACATGTTTTAGAAATGCAGTTGAAGAAGTTTTGTAGGAAGGGTTTCCAGTTATATGTAGCTCATATTTTGGAACCAACGGGAGATGAAACTCCTAGGTTGGAGGACTATCAGGTGTTACAAGAATTCAAAGATGTGTTTCCTGCTGAGATTCCAGGGCTTCCTCCAAAGAGGGACATTGATTTCACAATTGAACTTGTGCTAGGAGAAGCACCAGTGTCCAAGGCACCCTACAGGATGAGCACACCAGAGATGCTAGAGTCGAAGATGCAACTGCAAGAGTTGTTGAAAAAGAAGTATATCCAACTGAGTGTGTCTCCTTGGGGAGCACCGGTTCTATTTGTGAAGAAGAAAGATGGTACACTCAGGTTATGTATTGATTAGAGACAGTTGAACAAGGTTACTATGAAGAATAAATATCCTTTGCCTAGGATTGATGACCTCTTTGATCAAATGAGAGGAGCAAAGGTATTTTCCAAGATTGACTTGAGATATGGTTACCATCAAGTGAGAATCAAGGATGAAGACATTCATAAGACATCCTTCAGGACAAGGTATGGACATTATGAGTTTGTAGTGGTACCATTTGTTCTCACAAATGCACTAGCTACATTTATGTGCCTTATGAATAGTGTCTTCAGCAAGTATTTGGACAAGTTTGTTCTTGTTTTCCTTGATGACATTCTTGTTTATTCTAAGAATGTGGAAGAGCATGAAGATCATTTGAGACTGGCATTGCAAGTGCTCAAGGGACATCAGCTATATGCAAAATTGAGCAAGTGTGACTTCTATAGAGATAGAATTCAATATTTGGGTCACATTATCTCAAAAGAGGGTATATTAGTAGACCTTGAGAAGATCAAATCCATTATGAATTGGCCTACTCCAAGAAATGTGATGGATGTAAGATCTTTTATGGGACTTGCAGGATACTACAGGAGATTCATTGAAGTATTTTCCAAGGTTGCACATGCCATCACTTCCTTGCAAGAGAAGGGGATAAAGTTCGAATGGACTTCGAAGCGTGAAGAAAGCTTCCAGTGGTTGAAGAATGTTCTCACTAGTGCACCAGTATTAAAAGTTGCAGATCCAGAGAAAGGCTTTTTGGTATGTACCGATGCATGCGGACAAGGGCTGGGAGGAGTCCTTATGCAGGAAAACCACGTGATATGTTATGAGTCAAGAAAGTTGAAAGAACACAAGAAGAACTATGCCACTCATGATCTTGAGCTTGCATCCATAGTACATGCTCTCAATATGTCGAGACATTACTTGACGGGTAGAATATTTGAGCTCAGGACAGATCATTGTGCAATGAAGTATTTGTTTGATCAGCCTACTCTGAATGCTAGGCAAGCGAGGTGGTTGGAATTTTTATGTGAGTTTGATTTCGAAATCAAGCACATAAAAGGGAAAGAGAATAAGGTAGTTGTTGTGCTCAGCGGGAAGGTACATAAAATGCATGTGGCATCTCTTAGTATTTTCTAATTAGATTTGAGGTAGCAGATTGTTAATCACATTGGTAGGGATGAATTGTATGAGTAGGTAAAACAGAAATTGCAGTAACAAAGTCTTGAGAAGAGGTATGAAGGATATAAAATGGAAGAATATGGAATTCTTAACTACAAAGGAATAATTTTATATTCTGAATGTAGCATATTTGTGGAGAATTGCTATGGATGAAATCCATGAAGCTCCGTATTCTGGTCACCCAGGATATTAGAAGACAATTGCTACAGCTAGAAAGCAATACTTTTGGCTAGGAATGAAAAAGGATATGGCTGAATACATTTCAAGGTGCATGAAATGTCAACAGGTAAAGGTTGAGCATCAACATCCAGCAGGTTTGTTGCAGCCTTTTCCAGTTCTAGAATGGAAATGGGAAGTTATTTCCATGGATTTTATTACATGATTGCTGATGACTTGGAGACAACATGATTCCATCATGGTTGTGGTAGACAAGTTGAAGAAGGCAGCACATTTTATACTGGTGAAGTCTACGCACAAGACTGATGACATTGCAAAGATATTCATGAAGGAGATTTTCAAATTGCATGGATTGCCGAAGGCAATAGTCTTTGATAGAGATGTCAAGTTCACTTCCAACTTTTGGAAGGGGTTGTTTGCAGATTTGGGTACAAAGCTAAACTTCAGCACTGCATACCATCCTCAAACAAATGGGCAGATAGAAAGATTTAATCAGGTGCTTGAAGATATGCTTCGCATGTATGTGATGGACAAACCAACCAAGTGGGAAGATTACTTACACTTGGTACAGTTTGCTTACAACAATGGACAGCAGGCATCCTTGGGGATGAGTCTGTATGAAGCTATGTACGGAAGAAGGTGTAGGACACCAATGACTTGGGATAACCCAGTAAACAGAGTTGTGCTTGGACCAGAATTGCTTAAGGAAATGGAGCAAGAGGTTGTAAAGACCAAACAGAATATGAAAGCAGCGCAGGACATACAGAAGAGCTATGCAGATAAGCATAGGATGAACAGAGAGTTTAGTGTTGGGGATCATGTCTACCTCAGAGTGAGGGCAAAGAAAAGTTCCTTGAAGCTTGGGATTTGTGCCAAGTTGTTGCCTAGATATTGTGGGCCCTTTGAAGTGCTTGAAAGAATAGGGCATGTTGCATATATACTTGCATTTCCTGCTAGTACTAGAGATCATAATGTTTTTCATGTTTCTTTTCTTAAGAAATATGTACATGATCCTAACCATGTGATAAATTGGGATGTGATCCATATGGAACCCAAGGGAGAGTTCCAAATTGAGCCAATGCGCATCCTTGACAGGAAGGAACCAAGCCATAGGGTAGGTAAAGGTGCAATGGGAGCACTACAGACCTGAAGAGGCTATGTGGGAGCTGGATGATGACATGCGATTGGCACATCCATTTTTTTTCAATCCTGTGGAACACTGTGGCGGTACTAGTGTAGCATTTTGTTCAAATTTTGTAAAACACTGAGGACAGTGCTATTGAAGGGGGAGGGGAATGTAACACCCTTGTCTTGACCCCGTTTCTATTAAATATACATGATACATATGTTGTAATAATCATGGTGAGGAGCTAAGGGAAAAAGCCCCACCATCAATTTGGCTATGTTATGATCTGGATTGGAATGGTCACTGATGGTATATCGAGACATACGGCATATATTAAATTGTGACATCATGTAAATGTGCATTTTAATTAAATAACCCAACCAGCTATGTTCACTGCAACTAAATTGAGAAGGGGCATGATTCCTAAGGATAAGGAGGGGAAATGATGAACCTTGAGCCATGAGGGAAAAGCCATGTGTCACCACCCTGTTTGTTTTGCTCATTTTCCCTTGTTTCATCCAACCACTACCTTCATTTTTTCTATTGATTATATGGGGACTCTATTTGCTGGAAAAAAGACCACTACGCTCATGCTTTCCCTCTCTCCATGACACGCCTTCTGGGTTGTGGATGGTCTGTCCACTATCTTGATGGTGACTATTCATTTTCCTCAGGCAGAGGGAGTTAAAAGGATGGCAATTCCTTGTGTGGGGGTTCGGCGTTTCCCTCTCATACACTACTTTTCTAGTCAAAGACGTTCTTTCCTCCTGATCACGCATAGAACCTTTGTTTATTCCACCATTTCCGATTGTAAAGGGTTCTCCCTTTTCGTTATAATTGCTAGCTTGCGGTGGGTTCTCCTTTGCCTCATGGATTTGTTGGCTTGCAGATCGATTCTTTCCTCTGTTCACGTAGAGTTTTGTGTCTTTCTCCACCATCATCAGACCTATGTAACGATTCTTCTACTCTATTGTTGATTCATGACCGTAATCCCATTCACATTTTCGGTTGACTACGCCTTTTTCCATCACGCATAGTTTGGGGAGTTTGTTCTTTCCCCATTTTTTGCTTGTGCAATTTCTCCAGAGATTGCATTGAGGATCAGGTGCTGTGGGTTCATGATTATTTGTGGGCTGCTGTTTACCCATGATTTCTTGGATGTGTTTTCCCTTTTTATGGTGGTATCGGTTGAAGATTGCTGTGAGTTCCTACGATTGATGAACTGTGTTTTTCCCCTGTAAAATCTTGAATAGTTGTTTGGCTGCTTACATGCAGTGGTTTTGTCCTTAGACTACATTGGAGTGGTGAATGAGGGCCTGAGATGCTTGATAAACCTGGTGGGTTGAGAAACACACAGACATAGCTACTAAGCTATCTTTCTTCTCCACAACCCCTGAATCGTACTAGAAGGGATATCAGGGTCTGAGGGACTACGTTGCAGAGAAGGGACTGATTTCCTTGTGTTGGGTGTGTGTGGGTGTTCTAGAAGCTAGGATGGCTCTATTGTTGGTGTCTGTAGCTCTTCAATGAGCTCACTAGCGTAGCATTTAGCCTTTCCCAGCTCCTAGATGGCCTGATAAACCCAACTTGGTTAGCTTGGTTGATTTGATGTTCGCCTGATAAACCCAACTGTGTTGGCTTGGATGAACTGTGTACCCTTGTGGTGTTTTTATCCTTGTCTATGTGTAAGCCTATTAGTTCCTTATTCCTTGGAAAATCATGCCTGGCTCGGGGGTGGCAACGTTGCTGAGAGATTAAGGAGCACGCAGGCCCTATGGTTGGGTGGAACGTTGCAACAACGTAGCTGGTTACAGAACAAGTTCTTAATAAGATAAGTATTCTTACCTAACTTGGGTCTGCAATCATATTTGTCGTTGATGAATGATGATATACATGTTAAATGTTGATCTGTATATGCATGAGTGTTGCTTGATATGTTTTTCTTCTTTTCTGTATATGAATGATTATGCTTCGTAATATGTTTTATGTTTTTAAGTATCATGCGTTTGCATTATATGTATGTATGTTCATGTTCATGGGGCTAGATGCCCGTATGTTGGAGTGTAGTAGCGTCCTCTTGCCCAGTCAGAGGGTTGGGACGTTACAACTATGAATTCAAACATACCATGCATGGCCTAACCATGACTACTTCATATGGGATGGATGACTACAATCAAGATCATCAGTTATTACCATCCTAGGGCTACTAAGCTCATAATGACACATTTCTATATGAATGCAATATAAAATTCAAATACCCACATGGTATGAGACCTCTTGCTTTTACCACTCCATGCAATTGTCATAATTAAACTCTTACCTCCATGGGTCCTACTTACACCCTTGACATTACCAGTTTGGTTGGTCCTTTGCAGGAGATTGCAGAATTTGCTCACCAACTTTTGATCCTGGACTTGTTGCCTTATCCCTTTCTTCATAGGGTTGCTGGTCACATTCATCAGCATCAGCAACATACTCAACCATGTCCATGTTTTCATTGGTTTTTCCACTAATGTCAATACCAATGCAATAATTATCATTAGTGGTTCATTATACAAGTATAATCCTCATATTCTTACCAACATGTAATATCCTATGCATGCAAGGCATATCCTCGTACATTTCATGTATAAAACTTATAAAATGTAGTTATAATCAGTAAGATAGGGTTTTAAGGAAACTTTCATTTTTACTTCCCTCGTCCTTGCATGTAACTCCTCTTCCACACAACAGCTAATTTGACTGCATGGTCTTGCTACCTCTAGGCATGCAATTTTTGGATTTGTCCATATTGACAGCAACACATTTCTATTTTAAGCAATCACTAGAACTCTGCTACTCCACACTCAGATTCTAGTGACTTTCCCTTGTTCCCTGCTGGATAAGCTTTCCAATGCCTATCCACATGCTTCATTCTGACCTTAGGTGTGAAAAACACATCATTTAAAATATCATGGCAAAACACACCACTGAATTTTTGGGTTTGAAATGTGACCTCTAGCCACCTAGGGTTTTCTTCCTTTCAGCCCTGAAATCCTGTTGAGAATTTCACTGAAATCAGTGAAATCACTGAAAAAAATCCACTTTGAAAAACTCAAAATTTCCTTTGCTCAAATCAGTCTCATCCCATCTACAACTACAACACTTTGACGATCTAAGCAACAAATTTCTTCGATGGTCATCGGAGGTCCTATCAACAATAATTTTCAGCTGCATCGGTGAGAAAATCGATTGTTCATTGGGTGCACAGTCCCTTGAGCAGCCACAACGGCGGAAAGTAAGTTTACTACAGTTTCTGTGAGAAAATTGACTAAACTTTTGATCTGCATTGGAGATGTCAACTACTTCTCATCGAGTCTTGTCCTTACTAATATTCTGACGTTTCAGCAGTTGAAACCTCTAATTTACTCCACTGTATCGTCGGGTCACTTGTCTATTCCCTTCTACCGTATCGGCATGTAGTGGTCTACCATTCCGGATTTTATCGGCGATCTGTTGTTCTATTTTTGTCCACCATATCAGGTCGATAATCCTCCATCGTTCTGAACTTCATCGATGATAGCATATTGCTATATAATGCGTCGGTGGCCAGGTGCCTTATGCATCGGATGGTTAGTCTCTTTGGCTTCCACAACAGTGGCCCACAATATTCCTATGTATTCCTTAGCTCACAAATCTGTCGACAGTCAAAGCAGTTATTCATTGCGGCATCGGATGGATAGTTGACTAGGAAGTCGCAACTGCAGTTCACCTTCACTAAACCTTTTCCTATCGGTGATCCAATCCACTAACATTTCTCGATGGACGATGATCTCGTGCCTTAGAGAAAATTTGGAATTTTCTTCTTGCCTTGTCTTCCACCGCATCGACTCTTCCATATTCTACTCATCGACAATGTCAATGACTATTCTCCTCTGATCGGTGACTGAAACACAACCATCATAGCATCAGTAAGCAGAACCTATATCCGTCAGAGGATTAGTGCACTATGCTTCCGCAACAGTGATGCTTTGAACCACTAATTCCTTTCGATGTTCATTGGCGGCCTGTACAACTAACATTTCCCGATGGCCGATGAAGTCAACACTTAATAAAATTTTGGAAATTTCTTCTTCTTCTCACGGGGTAGAACACCTGTCGGCGGTTAGAACCATTAATATTTTTCAATGGATGATGAAGTCAACACTTAGAAAATTTTTGGAAATTTCCTCCTCTGTCTTCCACTGCATCGGCCGTCAGATCAACTATCCGTCGGGTGGATAGTGTCTTAGACTGCTGCAATGGTGAGTGCACCATTAGCTAAATGTTTTCGATGTAGTCCATCGGTAGTTCCCTTGTCTAACCATCAGTAATGAAAAAAACTATCTTCCGCCGATCACCGATGGTCAGACTTAGAAATTTTTTTCAAAATCTTTCTCTTTACCTTCTTCTGCTGCTTCATTGGCTCGACCATCTCCTATCCATCATTGACCAAATCAACTGTTCTCTTCTGATTGGCAAACTGAAGCACATCGGCATCGGCAGTTGAAACTTTTCCTTGTCAGAAGACTAGTGCTCCAGGCTTCTACAACAAAGGGTGCATGAACCACTAATGTCTTCTGATGGCCGATGATTCTGGTACTTAGAAAATTTTCTAAATTTTCCTACCACAATTTTTTGGTAGCTGCTGGGCAGAAGGAAACCTACCTTTGCTATCTGATATTTCATGGCCCATTCAGGCCCATGCTACAACCTTGAGCTCTGATACCATACTGTAACATCCCCAACCCTTAAATCAACGAAGAGGATGCTACTATCACCAGACATATGGGCGTAATAGCCCCGTGAACATGAACAGGCATATAATGCTGAAATAAAAAGCTTAAACATAAGACATACTAAGATGCATAATCCTTCATATCCATAGTGGAAGCAAACATATGATCATTCAATCATGCCACATGTTCATCATATTCATTAATTAGTAAATATAAATGCAAAGATGAAATAGTCAAGAATACTTATCTTAGAAAGAAATCATCTTGCAACCAGCTGCGTTGCTGCAACGTTCCACCCAACAATAGGCCAGCGTGCTCATCAATCTCTCACCAACATTGCCACCCCCGAGTTCGGCATGATTCCTCAAGGAATAAGGGTCAAAGCAAGCTTTCACATAGCCAAGATACACAAATCAGCCAAGCCCACACAGTAGGGATTATCAGGCCATCAAGGATCTAGGAAAGGCTAAATGCTAAGCTGGTGGTCTCAATGGAGAGCTAAGGATTCCTACACTAGAGCTAACCATGAAATCTAAGACATCCACACACCCAAGACCAGGAATTAGTCCTTTCTCTGCTTCACAGTCCCTCAAGCCCTGACTTCCCTTTCCAATATTCTTCAAGGGTTGTGGAGAAGAAAGCCAGTAGTCTCACTCTATCTGAGTGGCTCCAAACACCAGTTTCTCAAGCATACCCAGCCTCTAATACTACTCTCAATAGTCCAAAGACAAACCACTACATACCACAGTAAAACAAACAGTTCACAACTCTGTGAAGAGGATGAAGACAACCGAGTGACAACCCCAAAGGAAAAGGTGAACATAGCTCAGGTCAAACAAGACGGTTCAGAGCTGTTCTTGGCCCTAGCATGGACAAAACACTCAGAAACAACCACACAAGATATTGGTACATGCAACAACCAATACCAAGGAAATCAACAGCAGCCCCTATCTTATAAGGAAATGATGACAACATTACACAGCAACCCGAAAATAGGGTAAATCAATAGCAACCCCAATCTTATAAAGAAATGACGAAAACCTCACACTGTCCCAAATGGGAGAGAAGTATGATTCTCAATCCTGGATAGGGGAAGAACCTAAACACGGACCACAAGAAATAAAAGAAAACCACAATCCACAATCAATAATGAAATGCCTGGACAGACTACAACAGGAATGTGAGCAAGGGAAAAATCGACCCTCAACATAAATAGGAGGAAGACATGGGAACCACAAAAAAACATCCCACAATGACAACCATGGAAAACCTTTGCAGTTCAATAATGGTGGAGGAAAGAACCCAGGATTTCTATGTGAACAGGAGAAAGAAATGGTCTTCAAGCCAGCGGTCTGTGAGGCAGAGGAGAATGAACCCCTCAACAATGAATTGTACTCCATTTTAACTCTTCCCTGCGTGAGGAAAAAGAACAATCAGTGGTGGGGAGAGTGGACAGGACAATCGACTAAGGCATTGTGGAGAGAGTGCAGGGGTGAGCGTAGTGGTTTCCTGCCAGCCCATAGATTCCCCCACTAACAACAGAATAACTAAGGTGGTTGACACATGGCAAACTCCCAATGGCTCCCACAGGTTAGACAACCCCCCCTTAACCTTAGGAATCATGCCCTTTTCATTTAACGTTGCACCGTCGTAGCTGGCTGTAGGTTTATTTTAATTAATGTGTGTACTTAGATGATGTCAAAATTCTAATGTGATGGATAGCACGATATACCATCGGCAACGATCCCTCTTGTCGAGACATACACAACCAAATCGATGGTGGGGCTTTTGCTTTTAGCTCCTCACCATGATTAATTACAATTATACATCATGTACCTTTTAATGCAAATGGGGTCAAAACTGCGGTATTACAGTTTTTCAACTAATGCCAACACCAATGCAATAATTATCATTAGTGGTTCATTACAAATGTATAATTCACCAACATGTAATATCCTATGCATACAAGGCATATCCTCATACATTTTATGTACATTTTAGGGTTTAAAGAGATTTCCCTTTTCAAGTCCCTCATCTTTGCATGGAACTCCTCTTCCACAAAACAGCTAGTTTGACTTCATAGTCCTTGCTACCTCTATTCATGCAATTCCTGGATTTTTCCATATTGATAGCAGCACATTTCTTCATCAAGCAATCACTAGTACTTTGCAGCACCACATTCAAACTCTAGCGATTCTCCTTTTTTCCCTGCTGGATAAGCTTTCCAACGCCTATTCACATGCTTCATTCTACCCTTGGTTGTGTAAACCACACCACTTATAGAATGATGAGTTTCACCAAATTTAGGCAAAACACACAACTGTATTTTGGTCTGGAATGCTAGCTTCAGCCACCTAGAATTTTCTTCCTTTTCATCCCTGAAACTACTGAAAATCCAATGAGAAATTCACTGAAAAAATTCATTGAGCACTAGCTGAGACTCGCTGGAACTTACACTGGGAAAACCTGAAATTTTCCTTTGTCAAAATCGGGTCTCATCCCAACTAATTTCCCGACGTATCAGATCCTTAGTGGACTAGTCTTCTGACACTTCAACGACCCAGATGACTAAATTTCTTCGATGCTCATTGGTGGCCCTATCAACTATAATTTTCTGCTATATCGGGTCCTTAGTCGTCTAAGCTACCGGACCATTTATCGGTGATTCCAAAACTAATATGTGTCGGCAATCGGGAATGTTAACCGCTACAACATCAGCGAGGAAACCCACTTCCATAGCGCAGTATTGGTGACCTCAACAATTGATTTCCTCCGATGTGTCGGCAATCGGAACGTTACCTACCGCGGCATCGGCGATCGGAAGCACTATCCATCGGGTGGATAGTTCTCTAGGTAGCTGCAACGACGGATGCATGAACAACTAAATGCTTCCGATGATGTTCATTTGCAGTTCGATCTTCTAACATTTTCTGATGTTTTCTTCACTTAGGCAAAATTTGGGAAAATTCTCCCTCTTTGCATCGGCTCCTAAAAGAACTAGGTTTCGTCGATGTTTCAGCGGTCTTCAAAAGATCTCCACCGAAATTGTGGCTCTGCCTTCAACTAATAATCGTCGATCCCTCATCAAACCTTTGTCGACGGTCAAAAGAGTATGTCAGCTCTACCTTCCTCTAATCGTCACCGACATTTCGGCATCTTCCTTGTCTAATTTTTGCTGACGTATCATTAGCACTTTCATCATCTAATCATCGGCGATCAAAACAACTAATCTTTGCCGATCGCCGATGGTCTCAATCCTTAAGCGAATTTTTGGGGAATTCCTTCTCTTTTGTCTGCCGCATCGGCACCTTCATCACCTATTTTTCGTCGACGTATCGGCACTGTCATCATCTATCCTTTGCTGATGTTTGCTGCCACATCAGCGATCCAAACAACTAAGTTTCACCAATGTATCGGCTATTCAGAAAACTAAAACTTTCTGACATTTTTGGTACTTAGACAAATTTTTGGAAAATTTATTTTCTTCATCCATCTCCACATCGGTCACTCCATCCAATAACTCTCACTGACGTTTCGATGTCCTTTAGAATATCCCGACCGACACTACAACTCATCATCACTGATTAACTTTCGATGGCCCGACACTTCCAACTTTCTGGAAACATTTTCCTTCTTCCCTTTTGCCGCATCGGAAGTCTTTTCGTCTAAGTGAACCAATGTTTCGGTGGTCTTCAGCTGAAGGCTTCCGACAATCTCGGCACTTAGACAAAATTTCCCAAGAATTTCTTCTTTGTCTCTTCATTTCCGCCACCGTGTCGGCTATTCAATAAACTAATTCTTGCCGATGTTGTGGTGCTTTCATCGTCTTCCTTCCACTGGTGCCATCAGAAACCATTCTGCCTAAATGTGCTGACGTTTCGGCGATCGTCAGCGGATAGCTTCAGACAAATTTTCACCCCTTTCGCCGTCCGCCGGTAGCCTATATTGGAGCACCTTCCAACTAAAACTTTTGTTGCATCGGAGGTGCATCCCACTAAGTTTTCCGATGGACGACAANTTTCACACCTTTCGCCGTCCGCCGGTAGCCTATATTGGAGCACCTTCCAACTAAAACTTTTGTTGCATCGGAGGTGCATCCCACTAAGTTTTCCGATGGACGACAAACTGACACTTAGAAAAATTTCCAAATTTTTTATTCCATGGCTCCCATCCGGCGGCCTTCTGCTTAGGTGATCCGATGCATCGATGGGACTTTGGACTAATCCCTCCAATGATCCGACGATCCCGATACTGAGAGAAATTTTTCAAAATTCTCTTGTCATGCACATATTTCTTCTTATTTCTATTGGGAAAAAGGAAACCTGCCTCTTCTAGTTGACCTTTCATGGCCCATTCAGGCCCATGCTACAATCATAGCTATGATACCACACTGTAACGTCCCCGACCCTCCGACCGGTGAAGAGGACGCTACCAAAACATCAAAAACCCTCCGGGAAAATAGCCCCATGAACATGAGCATGCCTATAAATTGAAATAAAATGCTTAAAACATAAAACATGCTAAGATGCATAAACATACAAGGATGCATAGTTACTCAACATACCGCAGAAGCAAACATATACATTCAAGCATCAACATACTCATCATGATTCATGAAATAGTAAATGTAATTGCAGAAGAAAAATGGACAAGAACACTTATCTTATACAAAACTAATCCGCAACCAGCTAAGTCACTGCAACGTTCCACCCAACCATAGGCTAGTGTGCTCGTCAATCTCTCAGCAAGATTACCACCCCTGAGATGGGCATGATTCCCTAAGGAATAAGGGACTAATCAGGCTTAAACATAGCCAAGGTACACAAAACAACCAAGTCAACACAGTTGGGTTTATCAGGCCATCAAGGAGCTAGGAAAAGATAAATTCTAAGTTGGTGGTCTCAATGGAGAGCTAAGGATGCTTACACCAGAGCTAGCTTGACTCCTAAGACATCCACACACCCAACACCAGGAATCAGTCCTTTCTCTACTTCACAGTCCCTCAGGCCCTGACTTTCCTTTCCAATGCTCTTCAAGGTTGTGGAGAAGAAAGCCAGTAGTCTAACTCTATCTGAGTGACTCCCAAACACTAGGTTTCTCAAGCATACCCAGCCTCCACTCCTACTCTAACAGTCCAAAGACCAACCACTGCATACCCATAGTGAAACAAGTAGTTCACAACTCTGTGATGAAAATAAGGACAACAGGGTGACAACCCAAACGAAAGGGTGAACACAGGTCAAGTCAAACAATATGATTCAGAGTTATTCTTGGCCCTAGCATGGCCAAAACAACTTAGAAATAATCCCAAAATATGTTTGCACACACAGCAACCCAAAACCAAGGGAAGAACAACAACCACGCTTTTACCACTGCAACAACGAGAGAAACACAAACTCACAGCAAACCCTAAATGAGGGTGAAGGTCTGATTCTTAGCCTGGACAGGGGAAACACGTACACAGAACCCCAAATTGGTATGGAGACACACATACACACCATCAGAATGTGAAGGCTTATTCACAGGAATTCATGGGTGATAAAACATGCTCCCCAACTCGCTGCGTGAGTTCCAAAACAACGGAGAACCTTCTGTGTGAGGAGGACCATGCCCATTTTCCCACCGGTGCATAAGGAGATTGAATAGAACAACTCTTTGTGTAGGAAGAACCCGAACCTCCCTTCGTGAGAGTGAGCAATACAATGGAATGACCGTGAATCAGAAGCATGGAGTCGTGGGAGAGTGGAGAGAGTGGAATATTGCTTCCCTGCCCCAGCGGCGTGAAGAGGAAGAGTCTGCTGGTGGAGTGGGCACATGGGAAAGGACTAACAGACCTGCCACACCCACCACTACTCAGCAATAACTACTCCTAGATAGTAGAAGTTTAAGTGGGTGGTCGACACATGGAAATATCCCAATGGCCCCCATGGTTTAGATAATCCCCCCCCCTTAACCTTAGGAATCATGCCCTTTTCATTAACGTTGCACTGTCGTAGTTAGCTATAGGTTCATTTTAATTAATGTGCATATTTGCATGATGCCAAAACTATAATGCACCAAATAGCATGATATACCATCGACAACAATCCTTGTTGCCGAAACATATACAACCAAATCGATGGTGGGGCTTTTGCCTTTAGCTCCACACCACGATTAATTACAAAATATAAATCATGTATGTTTTAATGCAAACAGGGTCAAAAGCGGGGTATTACACTTATTCTCTTTTAATTTATGTGCTTGATTTCAAAATTGAACTCACCTAAAAAATCTAGCCATCTTGCTTGTCTAGCATTCAGAGTAGGCTGATCAAACAAATATTTCAGACCACAATGGTCTGTCTCGAGCTCAAATCTTCTACCCATCAAGTAATTCCTCCACATCTTGAGAGCATGTACTATGGCTACAATCTCTAGATCATGAGTGGCATAGTTATTCTCATGCTCCTTCAGCTTTTTGGACTCATAACATATCATGTGGTTGTCTTGCATAAGGACTCCTCCAAGCCCTTGTTCACATGCATTGGTACATACCACAAAATATTTCTCTGGATCTGCAACTTTCAATACCGATGCACTAGTGAGAATATTCTTCAACTGCTAGAAGCTTTCTTCACACCTCGAGGTCCATTCAAAATTTATCCCCTTCTTTTGCAAAGAAGTGATGGCATGCACAACTTTGGAGAATCCCTCAATGAATCTCCTGTAATATCCTGCAAGTCCCATAAAATATCTTACATCTGTCACATTTCTTGGAGTAGGCCAATTCATCATGGCTTCAATCTTTTCAGGGTCCACAGATATACCCTCTTCTGAAATAATGTGACCCAAATACTGAATTCTATCTCTATAGAAATCACACTTGCTCAGTTTTGCATACAGTTGGTGTTCCCTAAGCAATTGCAATGTCAATTTCAAATGCTCTTCATGTTCTTCCTCATTCTTAGAATAAACAAGAATGTCATCAAGGAAAACAAGAACAAACTTGTCCAAATATTTGCTGAAGACACTGTTCATAAGGCACATAAATGTAGCTGGTGCATTTGTGAGACCAAATGGTACCACTACAAACTCATAATGCCCATACCTTGTTCTAAAGGCTGTCTTATGAATGTCTTCATCCTTGATTCTCACCTAATGGTAACCAGACCTCAAGTCAATCTTGGAAAATACCTTTGCTCCTCTCATTTGATCAAAGAGGTCATCAATCCTAGGTAAAAGATATTTATTCTTCACAGTAACCTTGTTCAACTGTCTATAATCAATACATACCCTGAGTGTACCATCTTTCTTCTTTACAAATAGAACCGGTGCTCCCTAAGGAGACACACTTGGCCTGATATACTTCTTTTCCAACAACTCTTGCAGTTGCATCTTCAACTCTAGCATCTCTGGTGTACTCATCGTGTAGGGTGTCTTGGACACTGGTGTTGCTCTTGGCACAAGTTCAATTGTGAAATCAATGTCCCTTTGTGGAGGAAGCCCTAGAATCTCATCAGGAAACACATCCTTGAACTCCTGCAACACCCGATAGTCCTCCAACCGAGGAGATTCATCCCCTGTTGCCTCCAAAATCTGAGTTGCATACAACTGGAAACCCTTCCTACAGAACTTCTTCAACTACATTGCTAAAACCTGCCTTACCAAAATCACCTTTGGAATGCCTTTCACAATTACCAGGTTTCCTTCTTCATCCATGCATTCAAAAGTCTTATTATAATAATCAAGCTTTACCCTGTGAGCTTTTAACCAATCCATTCCATTGAGAACATCATAGGAACCAAGTGGTAGAACATTCAGATCTAAGCAAGTGATCAATCCATTCATAACCAATGGACATTTCTCTACCACTTCACTGACCTTTCTCTTAGTTCCAGTGGCTAGCTAAACTAACCAAGATTTTCTATGCTTTACTTTCTTAAAAGCACAAATATCCACTACTCTAAGAGTGATGTAACTGTGAGTAGAACCAGGGTCAATAAAAATAGAAACAGATTGCTCAACAATCTTACCTGCAACTTCAACCACAGTTGACTGGTGATCTTCCTGGCAGTCCTCCAGTGCTGCATAAATTCTAGGGACTACCCTTGCTACTTGACCCACCGTTTCTACTTCTTGAATGTTGTAAGCTAGTCTTGCATTCTCATTCTCGAGTGGACAATATCTATGCAAGTGGGATCCTTCACATTTTCAACATTTGAGTGGTCTTTTATTCTATTGTGGATCTTTAGGCTTTTCTCCTGTCACTCCCACTAGATTATTCATAGCTTGGGATGGCTGCTTCTGCTGATTCTTGAATCTAGAAGGTTTGAAACCTTTCTTTCTTTGGTCAAACTTCTCATTTTTCTTGTCCTTCCATGCCTTATGGTAATTAGGTTTACCTTCGCTTTGCTCATAGAAATACTTAGCCTTCCTTATTGCTTCTTCAAGATTTCTAGGTTCATAAAACTCAATCCTGTCTTTGTAAGACTGGGGAAATCCACTTAGAAACCACTGGACCTTCACTTTTTCATCTTTGATGTACCTGAAATACCTCAATAGTTCCAAGAAATTATTTGAATACTCTTCCATGGTCTGCTGTCCCAATCTCATCTCATGGAATTCCCTAATCTTGTCATCATAATACCTATTAGAGAGGTATTTTTGCTTGAAATACTTCTTGAATTGTTTCCACTTCAGCCTCCTTTCACTGAGCCTCTTTACTTGCTTGAAGTGTTCCCACCAAATGGATGCTCTTCCATTCATATTGAATATGGAAACTCTTGCCTTCATGTTTCCTGAATAATCGTGCACTTGAAAGTACTTCTTTATCCCAAGAAACCAAGCTTCAGCCTCTTGTCCAGTCTTTATCTCACCATCAAATGTAGGAGGTTTAGCTTTCTTAAATTCATCCTGAGAGCGATCCCTATGGTGTCTCCTTCTTTTATTTTTACGAGAAGATGAACTTGTATCCCCGCTGGATTCTTCAGAGTCAGATGATCCACTAGAAGTCCTTCTCCTTCTCCTAGTACTTCTCTTACTTCCTTCTTGTATTGCTATACCTCTTCTAGACTGTATATTTCTTTGCAAGTATATCAATCTCTGCAACATAGCAGCATTCAACTGCTGCTGCTCTTCTTGGGCTTTAATCAAGCTTCTCACGGTGGTTGCAACATTTGACGGTGTCTCTTGGAATCTCCTTCCATTAGACTCTATGTCATCATTTCCATTACGGAAATTTTCTCCCATGGCATCTCCCGCATGCTCGTAAGAATCCCGAGCATCATATCCATCATGGGTTCCCATAACTGAACCACCTTTGACTCACCAAAATGCAATTTATGAAATACTACCCTTGAAGGTGACTATTATTCTGCAAACGTGTTAGTAACACAACTGTTAGATACATACCTTGATAAAAAAAGAACTACTAACCTTTTCCTGGAAAAATCACAAAATAACCATTTTTCTTAGACACAAAAAAATTCTCTTCTTGTTCAGCCTTGTAATCCACTGACAGCCTGCTGAAAAATCCACTGAAAAACATTTAGAATTTGTTGAGAAATCCACTTTGAAAAACCCAAATTTTCGTTGACCCAATCGGACCTCTTCCCATCTAAATTTCCGACACTTCGACGGTAAAAACACCTAGTTTTCTCCGCTGCTCATCGACGGTCTGTTCATCTATTTCTCTCTGGCGTGTCAGATCTGTAGTTGTCTAGGATTTCGAACTGTATCGGCGATGCCAAGGACTGTTCATTGGGTCTCTTCCCCACTAAAACTCTGAAGTTTCGGCGATCCCAACAACAAGTTTCTTCCGGCGTTCATTGACGGCCATTACAACTAACCCTTTCTGCTATATCGGCGGTTTCAACAACTATAGTTTTTCACAGTATCGGCAATCAAATATGTTATTCATCGGGTCATCAGTCTCTTAGGTAGCCGCAATGGTGGGTAGCGTTCTCACTGCATGTTCCATGAGCATTTATCGGCTGTCATATGTACTAACCATCGAGTGGATAGTGTCTTAGACTAGCACAATGACGGGAAACAAACTGATTGTGGGTTTCGTGGACCCTTCATCAGCTGTCGAAAGCACTAATCATTGCGGCATCAACGGTTGAAGCCTCTATCTGTTGGAAGGATAGTCCACTATGCAGTCGCAACAATGGCCAACGAACTCTCTATGGTTTCCATGGCCATAACCTTGTCGGCTATTGAAGCAACTAACAACTGTGACATCGACAGTCGGAGCAACTAACAACTGAGACATTGGCTGTCGGAGCAACTAACAACTGTGGCATTGACAGTCAAATCAACTAACAACTACGGCATCGGCGGTCAAATAAACTAACAACTAATTTCTTTCGACGTCAGCCGCAGCATCGACGGTTCCATCCTCTAAATTTCGTCGATGGTCTCGAATAGGTGAGCCAACGTTTTGACGGTTCCGTCAACTAACTTCCTCCGATCGGCACTCCAATCTTCTAACTTTCACCGATCACCGATGGGTTCCACACTTAGACAAATTTTTTGAAAATATTTCTTCTTCTTCTTCTCCATGCCGGCGCCTTCATCCTCTATCTTTCTCCGATGACGGTGACGTTTTGGCGAACCCATCATCTAAGTTTTGCCGATCTGTTCAACTAAATTCCACCAATGTTTCAGCGATCCTTAGCCATATGGAGCCGTCATTTCAACACTCCCATCGTCTAATCATTGGAGATCCCATCAGCTAATCTCTATCAATCGTCGATGGTCTCAACCCTCAAGCAAAATTTTGGAAAAATTACTTCCTTTTTCTCCGCATCAGTGATCCCATCCACCATTCCTCACCGACGTTTCACCGGCCTTCAGGGGATCTCCGCTGACATTTCGGCTGGTCAATCAACTAAATTTCTCTGATCAGTTAGCTAATTTTTCACCGAAATTCTCTTATCCTCCACCGCTATCGGGGCCTGCATCGGAGGTCTATCCATCTAATTTTTCCGATGGGCCAACGACTTAACACTTAGAATTGTTTTTTGAAAGCCTTTCTTCCTGTCCCTTGTCGGGTGTCCTTCAGCCTATACTTTCTTCTGTATTGGAGGATCTTCTCACTTAGTCCTCCGATGATCCAACGAGTTCGACACTTGGAAACTTTTTGAAGTTTTTCTGAAGTTTTACTAATTTATGATCTTTTCTTGGAAGAAGGTAACCTACCTCTGCTAGCTGATATTTCATGGCCCATTCAAGCCCATGCTGTAATGTTGGCTCTGATACCACACTGTAACATCCTCAACCCTCCAACCGACAAAGAGGACACTACCATTCACCAAACATCTGAGCAACTAGCCCCATGAACATGTACATACATATATAGTGAAGGAAAATGTTTAACATACAACATACTAAGATGCATAATCATATATATACTCAGCAAAAGCAAAACATACAATTCAACATTCAACATGTCAATCATCATAATTCATTAACAGTAAATATGATTGCAAAAATAGATTAGTGAAGAATACTTATCTTATGAGAACTGTCCCACAACCAGCTACGTCGCTACAACGTTCCACCCAAGCATAGGCCAACGTGCTCCTTAATCTTTTAGCAACGCTGCCACCCCCGAGCAGGGCATGAGTCCCCAAGGAATAAGGAACTAGCAGGCTTACACATAGCCAAGGATAACAAAACATGCCAAGACAACACAGTTGGGTTTGTCAAGCCATCCAGGTGTTTGTTTTTTCAACATTAAGCTAGCATGCTTAGGATCTTTAACTAAGAGAATAACAAGTACAACAATCAAACACAAGAGACAATGAACACAGTGTTTTCCATCAGGGAAACCATAAATGGAGAAAACTCCACAACTTCCTTAGAGATAGAATCAACACCAAAATAGTAAAAGCCGAAAACAGTAAGTGATCTCCTGAGAGCAGAAACCTTCTTCTTATCTAGCCCCAATGTCTTCTCCTTCCTCAACTATGTGCTACACTTTAGTGTGTTTGTGATGTGTGTTAAATAGAGAGTCTAGATCTCTATTTATACTAATCCCGGCATGACTAAAACCATACTAGGGCCGACCTCTACTAGGAGAGTCTAATAACCCTAGTGCCCCGGAACTGCAGGGACTTTAACCCTTAGACAATCAGAGGGTTACCCACAATGACTTGACATGACTTGTTTACATTATTGATCCTCCCGATTGAAACATTGGGGCATGACAACATGACTCAATTACATCATAGATACATCCCAGAATAAACATCGGGTTACAATACATAAGATACATAGATGAATACATTCCGAAGTTACAAATACATCAACACTCCCTCTTAACTAGGAAGGTATTCTTTCGACACAATTTTCAGCACTGGTCTTCTTCTCAGGATCATCTC
The DNA here is from genome assembly GCA_001517045.1 of Pseudotsuga menziesii. Lineage (NCBI taxonomy): Eukaryota > Viridiplantae > Streptophyta > Pinopsida > Pinales > Pinaceae > Pseudotsuga > Pseudotsuga menziesii. Next base: position 234,962 of record LPNX010264928.1, read on the forward strand.
GTCATCTGGATCTTCAAGTCTTCTTAGTCTTCAGGTCATCTTCATCTTCAAGTCATCTTCATCTTCAAGTCATCTTCATCTTTGGATCTGGATCGTCACTGGATCCGGATCATCACTGGACATCATCACTAGATTTGGATCATCACTGGGCATCATCACTGGATCTAGATCATCACTGCTGGATCATCATCACTAGATCTGGATCATCACTTGATCTAGATCATCACTGGTGCTATCTCATGATTCTTCTCGTCACAGGAAGTTTTATAGAGCCAACCCTTTTTCATGCTGGTTGTAGGCCTAGCCTCCATGTAGGTATTCCTCAGCACTTATATCTGACCTGCTTGTCAGAATGGCATGCCCAGCACTCACATCTAATCATGAGGGAACACATCCCAAGAAATCACATTAGAAAGGCATAGCACTCACATCCGATCATGAGGGAACACATCCCAACAACCCTATCGGAAAGGCTCAACACTTATATCCACCCATGAGGGAACACATCCCAACAACAATGATGGAAGGGTTCTGCACTTACATCCACCCATGAGGGAACACATCCCAACAACAATGATGGAAGGGCTCTGCACTTACATCCACCCATGAGGGAACACATCCCAACAACAATGATGGAAGGGCTCTGCACTTACATCCACCCATGAGGGAACACATCCCAACAACAATGATGGAAGGGCTTGCACTCATATCTAATCATGAGGGAGCACATCCCAACAATCATATTAGAATGGCCCCCAGTCCTAGACTGAGCTACTTGGTAACTGACCAGGTGCCTCCATTCTCCTAGAGAATGGCAGTTTCTCTTACATCCGACCTGCTCATCGGAATGGCCAACACTCACATCTGACATGGGAGGAACCTAATCCTTTAGCCATGACAGAATGGTTCAGCCCTTACATTTGATCAAGTGGGAACACATCCCTATGTCACATCAGAATGGATTCTCAGTTCTATACTGATTTTTCCTGGTAACTGACCAGGTGCCTCCATTCCCAGAATGGCAGTTTCCCTTACATCTATCCTAATCGACAGAATGGCCAACACTCATATCTAACATGGAAGGAACCAATCCTCTTACCATGAAATAATGGCTCAGCCCTTACATCTGACCATGGAAGGAACCAATCCTCTCACCATGTCAGAATGGCTATGGGTCTCATCACTTTCCATTGGAGGAAACCTCGACCTGGAGAACACCAAGCTTCTCCCTGAAGTACTTGAACTTCAGCCTAGCCAATGGTTTCATCAATACATCAGCTATCTGTTCCTCTGTCGCAACATACTGGAGCTTCACTGCTCCCCTATGCACCATATCCTTGATATAGTGATACTTGATCTCGATATGCTTTGACTTGTCATGGAACACTGGATTCTATGACAACTTCATGCAACTTTGGTTGTCACAATGTATAAAAGTAGCATCCAACAAGAGATCAAATAAATCAGACAATAGCTTCCTCAGCCATACTATCTCACAACTAGATGAACAAGCTGCAACATACTCTGCTTCAGCTATACTAAGTGCCACACAGGATTGCTTCCTGCTAAACCAAGAGATCACACCTGATCCCATACTGAAGCAACACCATGAAGTGCTCTTCCTATCGATGGAACTGCCTTCCCAATCTAAATCAACATAACCCTCTAGGTTAATCTTCTGATTCGCATCGTACTTGAGCCCATAATCAACTGTACCCTTCAGGTACCTCAGAATATGCTTTGCAGCAATCAAGTGAACATGTCTCGGATTTGTCAAGAACTGGCTCAAGGTGTTCACAAGAAAGCAAATATCTAGTCTCATGTTCGTCAGGTACATCAAGGACCCAATCATCTGATGATACATCGTAGCATCAACTGACTCTGATGAAGCATTGTTCAATAGATTCAGGTTCGATTCCATAGGTGTGGCCATAGCCTTGCAGTCCATCATCCCAAACCTCTTTAGGATCTCTACTGCATACTTCCCTTGTCCGAGGAAGATTCCATCTGTACTCTGCCACACCTCCATACCTAGGAAATAATGCATCATCCCCAATTCCTTCATTTCAAACTTGGTAGCAAGCTTTCTCTTCGTATCAGCAATCAACCCGTCCATACCTGTCACAAATAGATCATCTACATATAGTAGAAGCATCACTAGGTTTCCATCTTCAACCTTGTAGTAAAGGTTGGAATCCGCTTTACTCTTGGTAAAGCCCAAACTGGATAGAAAGCTATCAATTCTAGCGTACCAGGTCCTGGGTGCCTGTTTCAAATCGTACAGGGATTTCTTCAATCTGCACACATGAGACTCTCTATCACGAGTCTCAAAGCCAAGTGGCTGCTCTACATACACTTCCTCTTCCACTACACCATTCAAGAAAGCAGTCTTGACATCCATCTGGTGTATCTTCCATTTCATCACTGTAGCCAGAGCAAGTACCAATCTGATGGAAGTGTATCTGGATACAGGAGCAAAGGTTTCTTCATAATCTATTCCTTCTTTCTGAGAGAAACCATGGGCCACAAATCTTGCCTTATATTTTTCAATGCTACCGTCTGCAGCATGTTTGATCTTGTAGATCCATTTGGAAGTTACAACTAACTTCCCTTCTGGTCTTGGAACAATATCCCAAACATCATTCTTCATGATCGATTGATACTCTTCAATCATAGAATCCTTCCATTCTTTCCGTTTTGTCGCTTCTTCATAACTGGAAGGTTCTTTATCTGTGAAATCACATAGTAAAGCTACATACCCAGAGCAAGATCTGGTCCTCTTTCTTTCTCTGTGATTCTCTTCTGGAGCTCCATATCTTTCCACACCTTGGATAATTTCACGTACCCAAGCAAGTTTCCTCTTATGAGGATTCTTCTCTAGAGGTGGATCTACAGGTCTTTGTGGTTCTTCTTCTTGAGTTTCTTCATTCATGGCTGTGTCATGAATTATGGGTGCTTCTACTTCTTCAAGTTCTTCAGCAGGTCTTGTTCTGGATTTGTTGTAAGCTGTGTCTTCATCAAATGTCACATCCCTGCTGATGTCAATCTTCTTGTATCCTGGGAAATATATTCTGTAAGCCTTCGAGCTTTCAGAGTATCCCACAAATATACCCTTCTTTCCTGAAGGACCTCATTTTGTTCTCTTCTCTTTTGGAATGTGTATGTATACATGACAGCCGAATATTCTGAGATGGCTAACTTATGGTTTCTTACCGGAGAAGACTTCTTCAGGAGTCTTGTTCTCGATTACTCTATGTGGAGTACGGTTATGTACATACACCTATATTCTGGAAGCTTCAACCCAAAGATGCATAGGAAGATCTTGATCATGAAGCATAGCTCTTGCAGTTTCCATGATAGTTCTTTTCTTCTGTTCTGCAATCCCATTCCGTTGTGGATTATAAGGAGTGGACAAATCCCTCTTAATCCATGATTCTTTGCATAGTTCTTTGAATTCATTTGAAGTGAATTCTCCGCCATTATCTGATCGAATGGTCTTGATCTTGTTTTCAGTGTGGTTCTCGATCAAGGCTTTGAATTCCTTGAATTTGCTGAATACTTCGTCTTTGTTATTCATGAAGTAAACCCATGTCTTCCTAGAAAAATCATCAATAAAAGAAACATAATATCCATACCTGCTTAGTGAGTTTGATGACATAGGACTGTTAGGGTACACAGGGTACTCCCAAAGGACCGAACACCAAGAATAGCCGCTTCACACAAACAGATCACAGATCAATACACCAATGTTTGTCAC